>VWYP01010716.1:18275-48769 GCA_013400435.1 Pycnonotus jocosus
CAAGCAGGAAAAAAAAAAAAAAAAGACACACTTATAAAAGCAATGGTGGACTCTGAAAATAAACACCTTTTCCAAGGAAAAAAGTATGCACTACAATAAATGATTTTATAAGCTAATGAATCAAGCATAATAACATAAATTGCTTGATAAGGTGCTATGAAAAATATTCTAGACTAAACAGTTACCTTTTAACATACCTGTCATATAAATGTACATTACAAAAACTAGTAACTGTTTTATGCTTTTCTACTTCTGGTGTTTTATAAACCATACGATAGTTTATGGAATTTAAACATAGGAACACCATCATTCAATTTAACTTGAATGTTTACTGAGAGGCTTATGGTGCCTTTCAGAAAGCATGCAGGAGTATTCTTTGCAGTTTTATGCTCTTTCTCCTCGATAGCTCAGTTACAGGCTTTCCACAGAGCATACCATAGAACATAAGAATTCCAGTTTTTTCCAGAAAGATTGCATTCAGAAATGGCTGGGATTTTTTTTTTTTTTTAAAGCTAGTCATAAGCAACTGCCTTGAAAAGTAATAACTATGTGTGAGAAAAGAAGAGAAGGAATACAGAATTAGAAATTGTTTTAATAAAGCTCTTGATTTTCCTTTGTGTCTTTATTTCTTATGTTAGTGCTCATTTGAGCAAAGGTAAAAGTTTATGTACCCTTCTAAGAAACCTTTAAACCTGCAAAAAGGGTGGCCAGAAGATTAACATTATTAAGGTTTGTACCTTCAGTATGAACCCTACCCCCTCAAGTTGAATAAATATATAATGAATGATGCAATATACATACTCCACCAGAGGCCCAGACATAAACAAAACCTTCCCGACTACAGCAAGAGCTATGCTGAAAGGAATTTGACTTCAACAAAGACCCTTATAATAAACTTACAATGATCCCAGCTGTCCAGGGGTTTAGGAGGAAGAGGGCACACACCAGAAACGTGCAAGCTAAAACCACACTAATGGATAAGAGGAGCCAGTGACGAAGTCCAATGTACTGCTCCCAGAACAGAAACGGGTAACCATTTGGGTAGCTGGAGATCCCCAGGCTGGTGTAGTTATTACAGATAGCTCTCACTTTCTCAATAGCCTCCACAAAGTCAGAAGTTTCTCGCAATCCATTGAGGTAGAAAGGAAACTGAGCATATTCTATGGGCTCGGCTGCTGGAACTAAGAAAATGATAGCAGTGTTAAAATGTGCTTCTGGGAAGAAGGTGATATACAGAGAACAGGGTTAGTAAAACATTTTATTCTTCACAGCAAAATGCATCAAAGGTAGTGAACTTAAATTTTACTTGTTTGGAATGAATTATAGTTTTAAAACTCTCCAATAAATAGAAACTGGAAACAGTACTTGAGATTACTCTATTTTATCATGCAGTGTAACGGGATGAACATAGCCTATACCAAGTTCCCTAACAGTTATATATAATTTAACAGTTATCTTTCAATCCATGTATTTAATCGTGATCATTGTTATACTGCTTTTTACTGAATAACTGGTCAAAAATCCCTAACTGCAACATAAGAGTAAACAATCACATAATTTAAAAATTGTATCCAAATGCTCCTCTTTTTTATGCAGTTTCTTTGAAATCAAATGTAATTTCCCTGAGATTAATTGAGATCACTGACAAAACATTAGAGAAAAAAATAGGCTTAAGCAGGCTGGGGTTTTTTTTCAGATTGCCATCGAATATTTTGAAATTCAGACACAGAAATCCACATTCTGATGAAAATTAGTGGAGAAAAAAGCCCCCATAATATAAAAATAATGGCTTACTGAGGAAATACGTAACTTTTTATCCTTGAACAATTTGACAAACCAACACTCTCCATACTTCTTTTTGAGTGCAATGCAAGGTCCATTCTAGAAAAGAAAAGGCTTCTACAACAAGCCTCTGGTTACTGCCATTGTGTGCTCCAAACTCTGCAGCTTCATTCAGTTGACTTGCTTAACATGATTTGCCCTATTATAATCTCAACTATAAATTTTCATTAAGACAAAACTTGGCTGACTGCCACAAAGCTCTAGGGTTTGGATACACTGAGGCATGGTTATTCAACCACATTTTCAAGTGTACCAGCTGTCCCCTACATGCCCTCTCCCCTTCCCTACTGGTGTCCAACTACCAATCCTCCCAATGAATTGAAAGCTGAAGCAAAGCCAGCTGGTACTGGTGCCAGGAAAACAGTGAATGGTGTGAAGTGGGACTTCTCTCCTAGTCCCTCTAGCTCTTGTACCATATCAGTGCACTATCTTAGTGTATGAGTTACTTTGGTAAAAATTTCTTAGGTATCAAGAATTGAGAACAACCGTGATAGAATTTCAGTAATGAAATTTCAGAATAACTTAGGCGGCAATTTCATGAAATGCCGAAGTTTCTCACAAAGACAGAACTATCAGGTAACACTTCAAAAAGCAATGCTTACTATAAATTTTTAGAGCTTTAAACTATTGTATAACTCATTATTCAACATGACAGAACCCTGCAATGGTGTCACAGTTGCAGTGGTGCTTGGCTCTCCTATGACTACAGCGTAACACAACATATTCTCCTGCTTATGCTTCTGAGCACTGTGCAGCATCAGGGCTTCCTGGTGCTTGAAGAAAGGAGTGAGGGCACATGTGAACTGTAGGACATTAGGATAAAATGCTCCTTACTCCTCAGCCGTGTTTCTGGCATGTAGTCTGCCTTGTCATGGACCCACTCTGGGCGGTGTGGGCGGATGTTGGCCTGCGAGGCAGCGTAGGCCACAGGGTCGTTGCTAACCCATGCTGTCAGGTAGATGTAGAAAGCATTTGGGTTAATGATTCCATCCGCATCCACCAGACGCTGTTTAGTCAACTGCAAAACGGAAAAAAATTAGAAGCCTTTCAGAGTTAAGTTTTGCTTACAGGGCTCTTGCCGTAATACTTTCAACAAATGGCCTGGAGATGCAACACACAGATAGGAGGGTAAAAGCAAGAGAACATAAACCTTCACTTGAAGGGACTTACCAGTAAACTATTGTTTGACTAAGAAAATGCAGTGACAGTGGTTATTTATAAATAAGTACTCATATAATATTTACAATAACCACTAAATCAACAGATGGTTCCAGAATACACTGAACCAATTAATCCAAATTCTAAAAGACTGCAGCCAAGAATGAAAAACAACCAAGTTGGAGAAACATAATTAAAGACACGGAAAGAAAACCTGGCAAGAGTCCCTATACATGTCTGTATGCAGTTAACCTCTGTTGTTAACACTGAAGGAAATGCCACCCAGTAAATGGAGGAGAGCTATAAAAATAAAACAACATCTGTATAAATTTTGCTAACACTTGCCTCCTATGACCTATGTATTCAGAAAATGCCCAGCGTCAAAAAAGCAGACGACTGCCCTGTGTTATTTGGGTCACTGTGGGCAAATGCATCTGTGGGGTAAACAGCAGTGCTATACTTCCAGGGGTCTGTTAGCCAAATCCAGCACAGCTAGAGCTCTGACAGAGGACTCCACGGGTGAAAAGTATTACTGGGGCTTTTTGTTTTGTTTATTTAAAATTCTGGCTCAGCTCCAGCTCCAGGTCTTTTTAATGAAATGAAAAACAACAGTGACAGCAGTTAAAAAAAAAAAAAAAAGTTGGATTCCAAGGATCTGGATTCAATTAGTCCACAGGATATGCAACAACTGTATGTCTTCAAGCTGTCTCTGGAACTGCACAGTACAGCGCTCAACCCCTGTGGGTGCACCACACTTTTCTCCCTCCCAGGCACAGGAAATTATATCAGCAGCTGCAGTCCAATTGCATTTGTTCCACAGCGTACCTGGTACACTCTGCTAAACAAAATCTCACTGAAGATTTTCTCTTCAACTCCCTTTCTTTGCCTAAATCATTGCTGAAGCTTCATTCAGACCTGACAGCGTGTTGCATGTTGCTATACAGCAGTGTGTTTCACACACTACAGTAACTTTGAACAATGTACTCTCTAAATCTGTCACCTCTAATGCCAGGAAGAAAAAAGAAAGACAATAAGCAGAACTGCCAAGAAGCTCATTAAAAACACTACTTTTCTGCCTGAAAGCACAGTGAGTTGATGATGACTCTCAGAGAGGAGAAGGTATATTATTCAAGAATTTCTTCTTCAGCATTTGAAATCTAATTTTAGTGTAAGGAGTCATTCCTAATGTATTTCCACTTCCAAATGGCTACAGTAAATGCAGTCATACACTGTGATAAGCTCAGGAATTTTTTATTTAGCCAGCTCTAACAACTGCCATTTGTAGTTCTACAGCAGTTTAGATGTATCTAGTGATGGTGGTACCAGAATATGATACTGCATGTAATCACTTAAGTCTCCTTCCTCTATAATTTATCAATATCTTTTTTAAATGTTCTACTTTGCACAAATCAGTAGGAACAAACCAAATAATCGCAAATTTCCGGCATAGGACTAAATTCCATACACCTATTGGTGCAGAGAAGTATTTTTCACAACAATCTCCATGGAAACCGAGCACGTTCGGCACGGGAGCACAAAACGCACATCACCCAGTAACAATCAAGGACTGATATTTGCCATGTTGATTTGAACACTTTGCAACATAAACCATACTGCATCTGAGGAGTGGCTTCAGCAAAGTCAGCAAGGCCATACAAGAAAGGCATAATTCAGACATTCAGCTCCTTGAGCTGGAAAAAAGATACCGCAACCTTTGTAGACTTTGCATCTCCCCCCACTCCTGATGACTTGTGCACTGTTGTGTAAACCAGCATGGACTCTGATACACTACCTGGCTGATGTCAATGGGTTTTGCATGGTTGCCTGTTTGTACCAGGAGTTTGTAAGCCAAAACAGCATCGTCAGAACCATTTTTATAGTTGTTGTACGTGATCTTCCCAGTCTCCCAGTCACTGTCAAATGCATCCTGAAGTCCTGAGGAGTTAAGAGAGGCAAGAGGAAGACAGAATAAGCAGGTGAATAATCACTCTCATAAACAAGTTTCAGAAGGAGAAAGAATAATCATGCTTTTTCATAGCTGAATCAGAATCAAAATTATCGACCTGGTGCCTCTTAAATTTGGGGCTCCACATTGTCAATGAGTGGGAAGTATCAGTTGCAAGTCCAGTATTTTGCCCAAAGAAAGGCAGGAGAAGCAAGAAAATGCAAGGGAGAAGCCCCAGGAGCCCCCAGATTGTGTAGCCCAGCAAAGCTGATCTAGTAAGCCGCAGATGCATTGTACACTGGCATAAATGGCTTCTCCTCAAGGGAAATTGAAGACCTTCTCCAAGCATTCTACTTGGAAGAGTGTATGGGAAAGAGTTATAATCTTGTCTAGAACAGAAAAGGGCTGAGTTCAGCCCTCATCAAGCTTTGCCACCTTACAACCAGAGGAGGCATAAGTCTGTTACCTAGAAGAGAAACATTCTCCTTATTTGCCTCTGCCTCACCGAAACCCTGGCTGAGTGCACTGAGCCACAGAGGAAGACACACACCTCTCTCATTACTGTTCTGGGCTACTGCAGAGCACTGGGGCAATAGCTTCTACACTACAACCAGAAATTCCACTACGAGGGGGGAGAAAAACACACTCAAACTTTCAACTTCAAACAGCAACTCAACTGCTCCTCAAGCACAGCGTGAGTGAACACGATTTTGCCAATTTGTTCCATCTGTTCAACTTGTGCAGCTAATACAAGTCATGGGATCTGCTGCCAGCACATGTAAAGATCACAGCCAACACCTATTCACTCTCAACTGTTATTTTCCTCCTTGCCACCCTTCAAGGGGGAGGGAATACCTCACAGCAGAAATTTGGATCAGATTTAGTACAGGAAGCCACAGCCCAGTACAAGGAGGCTCTGTGCAAGCAAAAGACAAACCGCATGTCCAGGGAAGGGAAGAATAAGGCCGGGGGAGTGGCAGTGGAGGAAATCATCGACCCACCTCACAGCTGGGCTGAGAAGCCCTAATGAAAACCATCACTGCAGGCTGGATAGGTTAGCTACAGCTGTACTGAGATAAGAGCACTGGAAGAGAAAATGCACCCGCTGTCTGACACCGCCTCTGGGACAGACAGAGTACCCATTC
The DNA here is from genome assembly GCA_013400435.1 of Pycnonotus jocosus. Lineage (NCBI taxonomy): Eukaryota > Metazoa > Chordata > Aves > Passeriformes > Pycnonotidae > Pycnonotus > Pycnonotus jocosus. The sequence continues at coordinate 24,366 of VWYP01010716.1, forward strand.
CCATTGACAAACTTGTCCTCTCTTCCTCAGAAAACTGCCTCCCATGCTGTCTCACTAAACCATGTCAAATCATGTGAAGCCAACAGGCTGAGAACCAAATTATGAAAGAAGCCTGCCAGATCTCTGTGTGTAGCCCTCTAGCACTGCTCCAGGAGGAGGACAATTTGCTATCAGGTTTTTTGACATTACCAAAGGACTTTGAGGTTCTCTTTGAAAAAAAAGCACCATTTTCTGGCACTGCAGAGAGGGGAAACATTGGTTAGAGTATGCAAAAATACCAATCCTTCCCTTCTCCACATCCATTTCTCACAAAGTGGCCAGGTGAGAGTACTTGGGCTATCATATCAGTGACAAGAAACCCAACAACTTTCGAAAGTTAAGAGGATGCTGTCAAGAAAGCACATGGAAAAGAAGAATACGACCTAAGAACACTGTAACTTCCTGCAAAAGTGTTTCCCTTCCACAGGAAGAGCACACAAACTGCTGTGATAGACAGCACATCAGGGCAGAACTTTCACACAAACATCCTACCCCTGTCAGCGGGCTCAACTGAAACAATAACAAATTAATCCATTGGCATGTGACATTACCAGTTTGAGGCTGCAAAAAAGGGCACGTACTTTGAAACATTACTGCAGCAGGTGAAAACTCAGCTCTCTTACCCTGCTCCCCTGTTCTCACAAGTTTGTCATCCTTCAAACCCTACTCCCTTTTACACCTTTATTCTTCAGCCAGCTTAAACACTACATTTCATTTTATTACTCACTTTGCTGAAACTGAAGGTCTACTGAAAGAATATTAAGAAACCACTGGCAGATGTACTTAATATCTGAAGAATTTCAAACTTTCAATAGGTAAAATTTGCCATTACACTTTGAAACTTGTAGTAGACTTTGCTGCTTTCAATGCAAATATGTTCATAACAATTATTTTAAAAGACATCTAATCTATCATAAATAGGATTAATTATATGTTTCTGGGCAGAAAAATGAAAGTATCTTGCTGACACCTTTCCACAGAAAAGTTATATAAATTAAGGGAATTTTAAAAACTTTATATATGGGATTTTATGACATCAGCAGTCATTTTTGCTTAGTGCTTCAGAAGAGAGAGACAACATTGAAAATTATGTGGTAGTGGGAGTAAGGAAGGAATTCCTACTGACCCATGTGAGCAGCTGCCACCACAGAACACCAGATAAGATTTCCCTTTGCAAAAACAAGCCTAATTAGAAGTCATCAGGGAATCCAAGCCAACTCATTTACATTCAGTCACTAACAAAAGCAATGTTAACATTTACAGCTTAAATGAATGATCAGTGTTAACTTTTCTTCTGTTGCATTTTCTCTAACAGAAAATATGGCAACACAATACTAGAAAGCAAAATACAAGGGATCTCTGAAAAGAGAAGTGCATGAGGCAGAAGACACACTCCATTGCTATTAATGAGGATGAATGTACAGCTAAACCAAGGATGCCTTCTGGGTAAAAAATGGTTTTGTTCACATGTTGTTGCATCCTTCATTCTGCTGGACAAATGTGTGCATGTCAGAAGGCCATCTTGAGCCATTAACCTCTGGCACTGGATTCACAGCCAGGTCAGCAGGAATTAGCCATGCAGGTCAAAGCTGTTCCTGCTTCGATTATCCAGTCCTTCCAGCACATAAAACTATGCCAGTAGAACTGCTCCACCTCACAGAGGATTCTCCTTGAATCCACCCTAAACCTGTACCTTGTTTGTAAATTCCATCCTCATCTTCCCTTCCCTTGACTCCTTCAGCACCACCCACAGCTCGTAACAATCAGGTGTTATTCTGCCTGCTAGACTGGACATTTACATTATTTCCCAGCTATGATAAGCATGGCAGCTTTTAGTACAACAGACTAGCTTCCCCCTGTAACATCAATGCCCTGTACCACTTGAAAACAGAACACCTTTCTATTGATACATCTCAATATCCTCCTTTACAGCCCTGTGAATGCAGTATCACACACTGTGAAGAGAGCCCTGCTACTGTACAAAGCAGCAGGGTTGTATTAATTGTGACCCTCTCAGAAAAGCTGGGGAGAAGAGGTAAGGATATAAACCTAAATGCTAATAGTAATCATAATGATTCATTCTAAAATGCTGTGTGATCAAAAGGCCAATCAATGGCCTGTCACAGGGCTGGCATGTCACATGGACCACAGCAAGTCACTACTGCTTCCTGGAGTCCCCCTGACCATTCTACTATACCATTTTAGCTCCATGGAGCCTGTCAGTATACCCCAGGTAACAGGAATACACACAGCTCCTCTAGTGGAAGAAAAGCAGAGGACAAATAAGGATAAGCTAGCTAATGTGGACTGGAAGGGAAAAGCAACTTTGTACTGAACTAAGTACAGAGTAGGAACACCCCTGTGAGAAGAGTATGTCTGGAAAGAACACACAGAAGCATGGACAAACAGCAAGAGGGAACATGCAGGCTCTTGGCCACACAAACAGTCTTTAGCGCAAGAGGGACACAAAGAGGATGGGGAGGCACTCAAAGTGAAAGAGGTTTGGCAAAGTATGTGGTGTGCCTGACAGAGGGGCACTGGGAATGGCAGTACCCCTGGGAGTAACACCAAGCGGGCTAGCCTCCAGCATTTCACTTTAAGCAGCCTGCAAGGGACCAGATCCAAGGGCACCTCCTCCTGACTTTATTGTTGGCAGACTGTGCTGAGGTTGAGCACTAATAAAGCTTCCTGAACACAATCTCGGATTTCCATCTTCCTCATGGAGGACTGGGGGGAAAGCGGAAGGGGGTACACCAGATACATTTTTTCCTACTGTTTTGGAACAGCAGGAAAAAATAACCACAAAAGAAACAAAGTAAATAGCAGAGATTTCAGAGAATTTGGAAAAGCATGTAGAAGGACGATTGCTTAGAATTCTACAAAGTATAGTAATGTTCCAATCCAGCAAACATCTAAGCTATGCTGAATTTTCTTCCTGCCAGTAACGCCTTCCCTTACAGCTCAATATGCTTATGTTAGCAAAATATTTTAAATAAAGCTTCCAGTAAGTAGACTGCAATGAATGGATCCAATGTATTTAAAAACTATTTAAACCCCCCAAAGCTAATAGCTGAAATACTGCTTTGCATTATTTTAGCAATGCATTAAACACATGGGAAACCTCATTTTGTGCAGATTTGTCACTTTCATGCATCTGCTTTTCTAATATTGTTCAACAAATTTTCAGAAGGAATAAAATACATCAGACACTGACAGTTACCTATATGTTCTCTAAGAATCACTAACTGCAGTGGTCATCTGTACACAATTAAGTTTACAGTCTCACCAGGTCAGCACAATTAAAAATTTTTTTTTCAAATTTTTTTTCCCCAAAAAGCTTCTTAGAAATTCTCCAATAGAAAGGCATAGGTAATACCAAAGTAATCCTGGGCAGGATATGTTTGCTGTTAAATTTGCTAAGGTATAACAGTACTCCTTATTTTAAATACAAACCAGTTATTTGTCTCAACATGTGCAATTATAGTATCTTCAATATCTTCAATTCCTTGGTTTCAATATAATTATCATCACTGGTACCTGAAAGGTCATGCCTTCTTTGTCTTTCCCCACCCTGTTACACTTCAGCACAGAGAAGTAGCACCACAGAAAGGGTGAGTGTAGTTGATTGGAAACCTAGACTATGCAGTAAGTTCCTAACCCAATAAAACATATAGGCCACACTGAATTTTCTTCATGTCAGCAGTCCCAGTTGAAGCCAACAAGATCACTTAAGAGCTGAAAGTTAAGTCTGTATCAGAATACATCACTGGACAGAGATTTTTCATTTGCTGCTCTGAAAACACTCACCAAATATTTATTTACCCAAGACATAGGGCCATATTTGGCCATAATGCATAAGGCCTCATCAGCTGCTTAGAGATGAATGACATGGATATAATCACTGAAATCTTCAAAACTGTCTTACTGGGGAGTAAACCTAAACACAAAGAATTTAAGTGATAGAGAGTGAGTCCACACGTGGGTTCAAAGCAGCACCTAGGCATTCTCCCTACTGCTCAGAGACTTTAACAGTGTGACTGTATTTGAAGAAGGTAGCAATACCACTGTGAAAAATGTTCTTTCTGACAAACTAAGAAAAGTTTCTGTAACACTCTCTTACCTTGCAGCCAGTCTCGAAAGTAGTGCAACCACATTTTGGGGAGCTGCCTATCCTCTTCCAACAAAACATATGCCACATTGCTGAAACTTCTGTGAAGTTCATAAAGTAAGTGCTGGACATTTGGATAGTCTGCTTTTTGTGTCACAATATACATGTTGTAGAATGAAAAATACTTGAACTGTGCAGCAATAAAGTCATATTCCCGTGTTTCCCGTGGTACAATGTCTGTGAGATCTAGTCCATCTCTTACCCGGGTAGTTCCATAAAGGCTGAGCCCAAGTAAACCCAGAAAAAGAAAAATAACCACAATCTGCAACAGAAAACAGAAATGTATTTGGTTTTAGGTTTCTAAAGGAACTAACAATTCATAATGTCATACTACAAAGCCAAATTCAAAGTTAAGGTCCATCAGTACTTTCAAGCTTTTACTTTTCTGGGGTTTTTTTCATGCACATACATACTACAAGACTAAGGTCATTTGTTCTTCCTTGAAGCTCTGCATCATGGATGAGAAATTTACATTGTAGTAAAGTTTAAAAGTGACTTTAATTTCACTGTTCATAAGCTTATACTAAAAAAAGTCAACAGAACCCTCACTAGTAATGTATATTTGAAGTATGTATCTACAGCACTTGCAATACAAAACTTCCAAAATAAGAAATCAGCTATAAAATTATTAAAACTCTTATTTCATAAGAGTTGTATTTATTCCTTATATTTAATACCACTGCCAGGATCATTTTATAACTGGGCAAGGCAGAAGTCTAATTTTGAAAAACAGGTAAATAGTTCCCCGATTACCTTAGCTTTTGGTTTTAGGAGGAATGGAGCGTAATGCTTTTCTGCAAAAGATGAGAGTGTCCACTTCGTACAGGGTTGCTCAAGGCAATGTATACTGGAGTCTGAGAATTGAGAAAGTAAATCCCTCGTTGAGCTTGTGCTTTCTGGGCTCTGGCAGCTCAGGTTATCTTGTGTCACTGTCACTGGCTGCACAGATATTTCTGAGCGAGGCTCTGCTGTGGTGTAGTACACCTGCGTGTGAGGATCATATTCTGTGCGCAGCTGCACTGTGGACTGCATTGTAATCTGAGTTTCATGCGCAAAACTGTGGCTGCTGTACGGGGGTGGAGGACTGTAGCAAGTATTGTCACCTTCTGCATATGCCTGAGGCTCAACCTGAATCACTCTAGTGACACACGGGCTGTGAGAGAAGAGAAAAACATCTGATCACATTGAGACAGACCTTTGTTTTAATCAGGCTAGATAGGATAACATGGCCTCATCTGAGATTTCTTCTGCTTCTGTTGGACAGTTTACACTAATTACGTGTAACACTTAGATGTTCATTTCATTCTGTGTGTTTAGGAAACATTTCTCAGACATGGTTCATAGTGCAGGCCCCTGAGAATACATGCAAATGTCTTGTCCTCCGGGAAGAAGGAAACAGCATCTGTCTGAAGACATTGACACGTGCACACATCACTCCATTAATTACACATGCTCATCAGGTAGTCGTACACAATATGTATCGTTGTGCACATTAAGTCTCTGAGTTTGCATCTCTGTACACATTCTGTGAATTAAGATATTTAGATGTAAAGACAAATGCTTGACATACTTAATTCTTCTGTTTAGACCAAATGAAGTAACTGTTAAATAACATTTGGACCTTCTGGATAAGATCTCAGACTTTTGGGAGGCAGGCTGAAACCACTTGCCATATGCTGACTGAATATTTTATAAATCAGGAAAATATTAAAGTATTAATGAAAGGATTCATTCCTAGGAAGGGTGAGCCATATGAAGAGACAAAATCACAGAAGTAATTAAGTATTCCCTTTGTTACAGGCTATGCAAGATCCTAACAGATATCTAGTTTATATTAAAAAATATAATTATTGGAGACAAGCCTATTCCTGTACATAAGAAATGACAAATGGATGATAGTAAACAGTATCAGATATTTTTCACCAAGTCCACAAACACTACAAAACCAAGAGGAATTCAGAATATTTTCTACCTAATCAAAGCAACCTCTCACTAACTGCATTTCTTCACATCCAAAAGGGCTGAATTCTGATGCACATTTGGTGCAACTTTACATGAGCGAATAAATGGAAGGTCTGAGGGCCCTGAATTCCTGAGAATCAGGGCTTCAAGAGTCTAATACGTTTGGCTGTTCTCCGAAACTATGATTGAATAAGAAACAGCTTGGGATCTACTCCCTGTTTTAACCATTCTCTCAGAAACAAATTTAGTAAAATGTTTTTTGCCTTTGACTTTAAAGTATCAAACTATCAGCTCCTGGATGTATGTAAAAGGTTAAGACATCCCAATGAAGATTCTCCACATCCTGGTTATGACAGTAGGAGTATATGTGTAGAAATGTAGCTCATCCTCTTCACTGCAGTCAAAAGCAAAAACTAAGGTAGAAAAGATGTTTCATTTCTGAGCATTTCTGGCTCCACTGATGACAGCAGACTCTGAACCCCATTTTAGGCTCAGAGTTGGCTGTGTATCAGGTGAGAGTACACACTTTAGAATGGCAGTATTACCATTCACCGTGTGGCAGTTTGCACACACTTTAGAATGGCCGTTCTGTATTATTATTGCAGCAAAAAAGACACTTTATCAATCATTATCCTGTAATGGTAGTGATCATTCCTTATAGTTCTGTGAAAAACTCACCCAAGGGGAAGTAATTTTATGGTTGTTTATTTAGGTTTAAAGGCATAAAAGCATAAAAATCAACACATAATGCTTTACAGTAAGTCAGGGTTCTCAGTATCCTGAGTTATGTACAGCTTTCCAAGACTAGCCAGTACTGGCACTGGACACCTTGGCGTAACTCATAACATTTTAAAAATACTTCAAAATATTCCTAAATAGGGGATCTTTCATCTGCTTCCAGGAAGTTGTTCTCTGACAGTCAAAATGAACATATGTAGGAATGAAGGGAAAAGTGTGGTGGGGGAGAGGGGGTGTGAAGGAAGAGTGACACATACATTTCAGCCTTTTCCTTCACACAGGTAAAAAGGTAGCAAATGTAAGCCAGTCACTAGCAATAAAATCATAACAATAACATGCTGACGCCACTTTAATGAAGAACTCCCACTCCTGACAAGGAAGGGATGCACTGATTGGTGACCACAGAAAGGACAAAGCTACTGCTCACTCTCACCTTGTAAAACAGCAAAATATGTCCAGTCTCCTGTCTTCCCGACGATAAAGGTCCATGCTCAGGATAGCAGGGAAAATCAGCAGAACCATAGCAAAATTGAACACCACCACAACTGCTGCCTAGAGACAATCACAGAACAAGTAATGCTGCTAAACTGCATGTAGGGCATCAGCTTTACAAAGCATAAAAATCCATTTCAATTCTCATCCACATTTACCATTTAACATTGCAACCCATGTGATGCTTTCAAGCTTTTGCCTAAGCAAACTCAGAGATACATATTTACATTCCCATTTCATTATGGTAGGACTATTGTGATGAATTAACATATTTTAATATCAATACCTTGTATTATTATAATACATCTGTGCCTGGATATGTGGTGATTATTTTTAAAGCTGAAAAATAGTCTGTTAACTCAGTAATCATATTTTTACATAAAATTCTGACATATTTAGAGTCTCAAGGCAAAATAAAATGGAAGCCAACCTGAAACTAGAACTGAAGGTCTTCCATTTATGGGATCTGAAGCAATTTAAGTATCACCATATTATTAAAGCATGTTATTAAATCAGAAAGGAAGATTTCAGTAAATTTTAAAAAATTAGATGAGTTTAGTGAAATGCTATGTACTCGATCATCTTACTTAAAAGTTTAGCCAAGAAAGAGCAATATTTTGAGTTTCTCAGGGATTATTTTTAAAGGAGAATCAGAATGAAACCAATGCCACACAGCAAATATGTGTATTAATATGCCTGTGTTTAACAGAGCTTGATTTATGAGCCAGTCTACCAAAATAAGTCTTAAATTGGAACAAGAATACTTGACTTAATTTGTAAAGCAAGTATCACATAATGAAAAAAACAACCTCCCCGCCCACCCCCTTTCAAACCATACTCCAAACCTTTTCCCACACAGAGATTCCCAGAGAATTTCCATGAACATATGTGCTGCAGCATCTATCATTATTATTGATAGCATTTATTTGTAATGCAGAATTGTTAGGAGCACTAGCGATCACAAAGGGAAATCTGAGCACTGGGAACTGGAAAACAGTTGTAAGAGTAGGAGAAACACTGGGGGAAAAATTGTTCAGCCACCAACCGATGAAAAGAAAAACCTCCTTTGAAAGCCTTATGTTTTACTCATTTGGTAAGAGGTAGCCATCTCAATAGTAGCTCAGTTTCATGTTAAGCTATCTGTATATAAACCATCAAGTGCCTTCACCTGTAACTTCTGAAATAATGACTGCTTGGATTAATAGAGTCTTAACGAAGAACATAAGTTGGGCTACAAAAATAACCCACCATAAATGTGATGTCCTTTTTTCTAGAAGAAATATACGGTTTCTTTTGATCTTGAGAGATCAGACCGCAAAACTGGCAGTACAAACAATGTGATAGCCAAAATCCACATTTTAAAAATTCTTGAGTTACTTTTCAATTAGATTACATAAATTGCTTAAATTTATCTGTAAAAATCAAAGTAATAACACACTGAATAATTTTTACAGTTTTGCAATTGTCAGAATATAATAAACAGCTTAGATACTGTTTTACTCTTCTGAAAATGACAGAATCAACTGGGTATGTGAATATTTTCTAGTAATTTCAATCATAAATATACTGCATACAAAAGCTAGTTTTGCTGCTGTTTCTTCTTTCTGGTCTCCAGCCTGCTTGAAGTAAGATTTTAGTACTGCTTGTTGTATGTACATGTGGCTACTAAAACAGAATTTACCCGGTACTTGAAGCCAAATTATTATTTAGTCATCTTTGTGAGAAAAGATCCAGTGATTATTTAATGATTTATAAATATTCGCAGAGAAAGGTATGCAAGGTCATAGCCAAAACTTCAAAATCAAGTGATTTGCTTTTGATCTGCTCTAGAATTAATTCAATCTGTCAGAAGAAAAAAATGGCTCGTGTTGAAAGAAAGGTGTTTGTTGGACCTCATTCTTACAACAGCTTTCTTTGCTGGTGCTAAACCAAAAAAAGGTTGAATCATCCATATAACATGAATAATTAGTTGTGCCTAACCAAGATCTTGTATCAAGGATCAGCTAAGATTTACTGAGATTTGGAAAAAATAGCTGAAGTCTGACTCAATAATTCTTACTCCTCTCAGCATGATTGAAAAACTAACAGAAGTCCTCTGTTTCTGCTCTATGAACTGCAAATGCTTCATGCTGTATCAGTTCGCTCCCTAGACCCCAACATCCTTGAATCTCCAACATTACTAGATCTGAAAACTAATACTTAACTGTGTGGTAGAGATGGCAATAAAGTTGGTTATATCGTTATTTGATTTTTTTAGGAAGCATCAAAACTAATCCAATAACACACAGTAAATCTGCCTACTTACATCTATTTTTAGAACAACTAGATTTTCTACTGTGCCATCCTAGTGTTGATGTACTAACCACCCTGCAAACAAAATATTTCAATGCAATTTCTGTTCTGATTTTAATTTAAATAGATTCCTAGAGCTTAATACTGCACTTCCTATGTATTGCACACTCTCTCTCACCCACCTTAACCCAGTGTTAAAAGGATTAACAGTTCTCAGTTTTCACAACTAAATAAGTTCCTGTATGAATTCTAATTTGTTGTCCCATCAAAGAAACTCCGCCCTATGACTTGATAAGGAGAGGGAAGGCCAAATTACTGAGAAGTGATTCAGTCTCTGACCTGGTGCATCTGCCACTGCTTCCCCCCCAATGCCGTTCATACACACAGGGTTGTGGAATGGGAAAGTATGAGAACTGAGATCATGATTTGTAAAAGAAATAAAGAACTGTGGCAGCAGAGCTTTCTGAGTACAGGCAGCATGCAGGCTGAAAGCTTAGGATTTCTGGGAACAGGGCATCTTCTCTCACACCTTCAGAGACCAATGGGCAAATGGGAGAGAAAAAGTCCTCAGATCTTTTCCTTGGGAAACCAGCAAAGGTAGTATTAGTCCAGAAGGAACAAAATGGGACTTACTCAAGGGTGTAAAATGAAGGCATTCAGTGAAATGAGATCAGAGAGCAGTAAAATTTCCATTAATCAGAAAAAATTATGTTGGTCACTTCCTGAGAAACACGCTACAGTTTTTGCATCTTTTCGTAATGCACAGCTGAAAAATGTTATTGCTGCTGCAACTGTTAACAGAGACAGCAGAATGGCAGTCTGTGCTGGAGGCAGCAAGGGAGCAGGGAGACAGGCTGGTAGGTATGTGCTGGGGCCCCGCTGAAGTATGTGCTGCTATGTGCCATTCCTGGCAGACCACCCAAGGAGACCGGGTGTGCTGCATAGCCAGAGGTGATGAACACATGAGGAGGTCTGTCAGGAAAACTTCCACCCTACTGCTCTCTATCTGCAACTCCCTCCTGACATGGTACAGGCTCAGATCCTTGTCCCCTGCCCCCTTTCCCCTTAGGCTTTAATTCTTCTTGTTAAATTCTCATGTTGGGCAGGGAAAGGTAAATGATGTGGATAAAGGTGGGGGACAAATCACTTCAGCAGAATAAGATAATGGAATGAGCTTAAAAACATACATTCTTTCCCTCCAGAAACCTACCACTGCCACCCGGTAATGGACTTCTACATTTAGGAAAAAAACCCCTTGTCATTCTTGTGGTGAGGGAAAAAGTTACTTCTAACATTTACTGGGGAAAGTTCCCCCTCTGCTCATTAGTGGATCCACACCACTCCTCTGCTGTTAGGGGAGGAAGTGTCTGATGTAAGAAAGAAGAGGTTGATAATTTTTTTTAGCCTTATCCTTCCTGAGCAAAATTTACTGTGTGACATTCTCTGAACAGTCTGTCTTAGCAAATCACACAGCCCAGAGGTAGTTAAACTCAGCCTTGACTTCCTTCACTTATGCTCCAAACAAAGGGCCATGTTTAAGACATTCCTACTGTAAGCTTCAAAACTTTCAGTGGATTGGATTTGTCCAATAACCTCTTCCTTCACCACCATTTTAAGGAACAAAACACATCTGAAAATTCAGGATCTATTCCTCCAGAGTTCTGAGTACTCTTAGAGATAGTTCTTATGACTGAGTATTTGGGTATATTCAGCGATCTCAAAGCCCTAAAACTGCTTAAATAGGAGGCTAATAAGATCAACAAATGAAAATTAGAACTGTGAAAGAGCTAAAACAGTTCCTACTTTTGCATGTAATTAACTTCAAAGATCTCACTTTCAAAAGAACTAAATTCCACTTTTTAAATTTGCTGTCCTAAATTTAAAAATGCTGTCCTAAGACAGCAACAGACTTGAAGAGTTTGAGTTCCATAAAGCAAATAATCAACACATAAGTATCAATGAACTGCTTTAGCTGGCAGAATATGACAGAAGCTGAGACAGTACAAGGCACTGATATGCAAAACATGAGTTTCTAACTAGAAGTTTGTCTTGCAGGTGCAGGAAACAGTTTATTCTCCCTCAGCAGTCAGGTTATTTTACCAATACTGGGCCTCAAAATTATGGAAAGGTTGACAAATTACCTTGTAATGTCTTAAGAAAAGTTAATGAAGAGCAAAACAAGGTCAAGAGCAATCCTGCTTTTTCAAAAATTTGCTACCTAGATGAGAAGATGGTTAATACCTGTGAAAAGTAAATGCAGCAGTATTTTATTGCTTTTTAAGTTTTTCTAGGAAACCATCAAAGATGGCAAGGACTTCTTGTTTAAACAAGTCTGAGTAAGAGAGAGAGAGAGAGGAAGGAGACTATAAATAAAGAAATCCATACATAAATACACACCACCCACCAAAACTGCCATGGTTCTCTGATTCCAAGTACTGAGATCAAAGTACCACCTGATTTTGATTTTACCTGGTGAAGCCAGGCAAAGCAACTAATAGACACTCCTTTCTAACAACAAAGGATTTTATTTTAGTGGTTGCTAACTTATAAGTGTATCAGCCATATATGTAGCTCTGACATCAATAAATATCCAGTATAAGTCTCCCAGTGCTCCTTCTTTGCATGTTTCACCTCTTATATACATGTATGGAGTTACTGTGTTCCAGCAAAGGCAAATTAGCAAGGGAGTAAAGTCTGAGCAATTCAAACCCTAATTTCTGGACACTCATGTGGGTTCCTACACATGAATTCCATATTAATCACTACCTTATAAAAGACTTTGATGCTTTTATTCTGAATAATATCAACATTGTTGATATTGTATCAACATATAATATGTTGAAATCTCACTGGAAACCTTTTGTTTGTCATTTTGCTATGCAGACTGTGTTTTAAACTTTTAGTTACTCAATCTGTAGCATGGCAGTAAGCAAAAATAAATTACTTTAGGATAGGCATCTGTAAATTAACTGATTACAGTATCTATTACAGCTGTTGTCTCCACATGTGCTCCAAAGGAAACCTGTCACATTTGGATGTTGAAGAGTGAAAACAAGAAAAAAATGAGCAAAATTTGATCAGATAATAGAGAATTAATATTGGTGGCTCACACTCAACAGCTCAGCAGTGTGAATACAACAAAATGGCCCATTTGTGTTGAAAACTTATTTATTAAATGCATTTAGGCTGATGTAACTTCTGTAAAGCAGGTACTACAGAGGCTGATGACCTGCAGTATTCTGTTAGTGGCTAAAGGTACCTGTTGAATGTTTGAAATTGGGCCACAGACTTAGGAAACATAAATAATTTCTTTCAGTGGGAGAAGTGATATACTACCATAAGTATTTCACACATCTAGCTTAGTCTTTACCATGCGAACCTCATGAGGTTCAGCAAGCCAAGCCCTGAACCTGCACTTGTATCTGATACCTGGTACCAGCACAAGGTGGGGATGAACAGATGGAGAGCAGCCCCATGAAAAGGACTTGGGGTGCTGGTGGGTGAGAGGCTGGACATAACCCAGCCATGGGCACTCCCAGCCCAGAAAGCCAAACGTGTCCTGGGCTGCATCCAAAGCAGCGTGGGCAGCAGGGGAGGGAGGGGATTCTGCCCCTCTGCTCTGCTCTGCTGAGACCCCACCTGGAACCCTGCATCCAGCCCTGGGGTCCCAGCACAGGAAGGGCATGGAACTGTTGGAGTGACTCCAGAGGAGGGTCACCAAGATAATTAGAGGAATGGAGCATCTCTCTTGTGATAAAAGGCTCAGAGAATTTGGATTGCTCAGCCTGGAGAAATTTCTAGTGAGACAGCAGCTTCCCAGTGTCTAAAGGGGGGGGCTACAAGGAGGCTGGAGAGGGGCTTTTCACAGGGGCATGTAGTGACAAAACAAGGGGAATTACTTTAAACTGAAAGAGGGTAGATTTAGATTAGATATAAGAAAGAAGTGGGTTTGAAAATTTGTGTAGGTAAACACTAGAAAAAGCTACCCAGAGAAGTGTAGTTGAAGATGACCCTGCTCAGGGGGTAGGGGATAGGGTAGGGCTAGATGACTTTCAAAAGGTCTGTTACAACTTAAGCTGTTCTTTGATTCTATAAAATAAAACAATTCACTATCACATGATCTGTAAGAAGAGACTTCTAGTTTTTTGGGGTTTTTTCTAAACACTGCTAACCATTCAAGACTAAATATCTAGGTTTAGTTGCCACAAGCATCTGCTAAATGATAAAGAAAACCAATGAGGCCCTTACATTTTCTATTAGTCATTACCCAACTGTCTATTGAGAAGGAAATGTAAACAAGTTACTAATGCTCATTAGTAACATAACTGCAATCACAAACAGTTCACCATTTTACATTTTAATGCAGGCATACTTAAATCTCTGAGATATGCAATAATTGCCACATGTATTAGGAAAAACTGCAGCATTACTTCCTCTGAGTAGCCAAGGGCTCAATGAGAATAAAAAAACAATGGAGAATCATGCTAGAGAAGAAAAAAACTACTGAAATAGTACAGTGCTCTATAGTGCTATGAGTTGCTTGTGTCAGGGGAGAAACTCCCAAATCTTTCTTCAGTCTTCACTTTTAGAAAAAATCCTTCTCCAATATAAGAAGTATTTCTTATTTCTGAAGGTAAATTATCACAAACAAATACAAAAAGACAGAGAAAGGGGCAGCAAGCGATGCATGGTTTAGCAAGTGATGAATGGTTCATAAAATTCATGTTTTCTCTCTAACCATCTGGAACACAAAATTCTTGACGTTGTCTCCAAGTTTGCTTAAATTACTGGGAGTAAGGCAGCAAAATGTGTTGTAGTAATTATTAAAATTACAAATGCATATGTACTGCTGTCAATACACTTACACTTTTTCAGAGCAGCAAACTGGACAAACAAGAATGAAAGGATTAAATTGCTGCTGACGAACATTACAGTACACACTACACCGCAGCCTACTCCTCTTGACTTTAGAACACAAATCCTCCTGGAAACTTGTTTAGTTACAGATAGCTTGGGTTTTGCATTCAACCCAGCTGTGGTGGGATGCAGTATTCTTTCACCTGCTAACTGGATGTGAGAGACTCTGTGTATGAGAAGAGGGAGTAGGGCAGTGGAGGGCAGACAGCAGATGTTGATGCCCACATCTGTGGTGCTGCTGCAGTCAGGTACTGGTTCAGTGAACTGCAGCAGCACCAAAACCAGCACCACTAACAAGTATCATCATCGCACTTCCACAGCATGTAAGAACTAATGAAACAGGATGTAAACTTACTTGGAGTGAAAATGCCCTTAGGGCTGGAATAGGAATTAAAGCAGCCATAAAGAAAGCAGTAACATTGCTGATAGATGTAAGGGCCACACTCGCTCCTGTTCGCTTCAGACATTCACCTGTTCTGTCCTGCAAAACAAACGATGTATCTTAAAAGTCAAGCGAGTAAGATGATGTCCTGCAAATGGAGGAGTCATGCTACAGATATAACACAGGAGCAGTGAAAAATTTTTACAATCACATTCTGAATATAAATTTGCATTTGAGAGCATATGAGAAAACTATATACTAAGTTTACTCTTCAGTAGGAACACAGATGAAGCACTTAAGTTTTTTGAGGGTTGATTTTAGCTTTAGAACACAAAACTAAATGGGGACTAGCAATATATCAAATACGTTTGCAGCTGAGAAGGGTTTAATTTTTACCAGTGGAGCCACTTGGTATTCTCATTTTTCAGACAAAATAAGCATGTACTAACAGCATAAAGGCTTAACATAGCTACACATCTTGGAAAAATATGTAACAAAACAAACAAAAAGAACACCACCAAGTCTAGGGACCACACAAAAAACCCACCAAGAAATCAAGATAAACAGATGACCCTTTCCAAACCCAAGGAGCTATTATGAAGCAGAGACTATACAAAAAAAAATCAGCAAACATACACTAGTTTTAAATGGGATGCACTTTGGATGTGAAACTTTGGACTAAGACTAAAAAGACTAATAAAAATAAAGAATCATAAAAGTGATGACACCTTAGAGTTCCTATCAGTTATATGTTATGCTTTGAAATGTCATGGAAATTATAAACTTCAGAAAATAAAATCAGGAGAAAAATACAGAAAATAACTCAATTGTAGGACCATAACAAATAAGTAAAGGTGACTGTCTTCCCTCTCTTTTCCCCTTACCTGTTGTGTGGTTTTTAATTAATTTTTTTTAATTGTCAAGATTCCTATTTGAGTTTGTTCCTAAACATGCGTTAACTTTCACTGAAATTTTTGGCAGAATTTGGATTATGGAAGTTAGTCTTTACATAACAGGTTATAATTTTTTTTTTAAATTAACCTAAGACACTACCACACCACCAAAAAGAAAAAAAAAACAACAACAAAAAAAAACCCAAACAAAAAACCCCAAACAAACAAACAAAAAAACACCCCCACAAAACCCGAGAATGTGAACATTCAAAAAATGTCCTAGGACTACATGTTTTGACATAATTTCCTATTTTGACAGAAATAAGAATTTCTAGACCCTAGGAAAAGCTATTGAGGGAAAAAAAGCCCTCCCCTGATTAATTCTGGGTATTATTATCTGTTCCTATATGAAACTTTTTGGTTTATTTTCCCGCAAATCTCCATTTTGTCATTACCTCAAATGGAATTCTCCTGTTCTGTCCCGTTTCACTAAATGCATGTGCCAGAAGGAAAACATCATCTACACCAACTCCAAGAGCAAGAAAAGGCAAAACCTTGGTGAAGAAACAAAACCCAAATAGTTTGTGTTATGATCTGCCATGCAGCTATACATTAAATGGATGATTAAAGCAACTTTTACATTACACTCTACACAAATCCAAGGGTAAAATGAAAATGGCAAGGATGCAATATACGTATTAACTTTTATTCTGGAATGTAGCTGAGGAACTTAAAACATATCATTTAGAGGTACAAATCCTCACCAGAAGTAATTCAAGTTTTGAATAGACAAATATCTGATAACAATTCAAGTTATATTCAAAATATTTTCAGAATTTGAATATCTTCATGTATTCAGATGTAAAATAAATATGCAGGTCCTTGGGTATTTAGTATGCCTCCATTTGTATTGGGACACAGAAAAAACAAACAACACAGAATTATACAAACTACATAATACGTGTTTTTTCTTCACTATCACTTGGCAGCATGATAATTTAATTTATGACAGCATAAGCTGTGAAATAGGAAAGTGGCACAAGTAAAAATCTAGAGCCAAAATATATTTTCAACACTTTATTTCTCAAAGATTCACTTGTGTTCATTAATTAACAGAGTACTTGCAATTTAACAGCAGACTTGTGTCTTCTAAATACCTGAGTTGTGGCAGCATTAAAGGAAATTCCAATCAATGAGCACAGGCCCAATCCTGCAGCCACAGAGAGCGCAACCAACAAGACTCCTGCCAGCCCCACAGCACCCTGAGACTTGGCACAGTCCCACCGCAGCATCGTTAAACAGGCATAGGCAAGCTGAGGAGAGGAGCAGGGAGGGGAATTGGAGGGGGGGGGGGGAAACAAAATATTAGAATGGATCCTTCTCTTACAGCTGTCTCTCCCCCGCCACCTACAGATCCTTATAAAATTTTTAATCAGAATACACATGTCATAGAGGTTACAAAATGGAACAGGGGAGAAACCTGAGGTAAAGTTTACAAACTGTAGTTGTAGTTTTTGTTTGAAGTATTTGCAGAATACTCTGGACTACTAACCAGTAACAATAAACTATATTTTTAAGCCTTGCTCTACTACCAAAGAAAATCAGATAGATTTATTTTATTACCATTAGCAAGTAGCCACTAGCTACTCGGATAGCACTGACATCAGAAAATGACTTCAAGATGTCATCCAGGGTGGTCGTAGTAAAGGAAAGCACCTTCTGAGTAGAGTTTTGTGCAACACTTTGATGAACAACCTGTGAAAAGAAAAATAAAACTTCTTATGAATAAAGAATTTTTCCTTTTATTTTATTCATTTAGTCAAGAGAAGCCACTACCATGTTCTACAGCACACATCTGAAATCAAATCCTTTTGCCTTAATATTCCTGCTAAAGCCCATGCTCTACACAGACATTACTCTGATGCAACACCAGTGTGTTTTGTGATATTTTTCTGGCAAGCTGCTGATTATGAGACAGAATTTGCACCCTTCAGGAAAGCCTAGTGCATGCCCAGCTCATTACAAACACTTAACTTGAACCCCTTCCTGTAACCCCACAATGCAATACCAATTCTGCATTTAACCCCAGGCCAGCCATCTCTTTGCCCCTCCCTGTCTGGCCATTTGCAGAGGTCAGAAGCAGCACAGTGGAGGGCAGGGTTTGGGACACAGAGGGCAAGCATTGTCACATAGCCTCCCCACCTGGGCTGCTGCTGAGAGAGCAGCCCATGGCTGGATGTTTTCCAGACACCTTTAGAATAACCACGCCAACCAAAACCTTTTATATTCCAGCTAGTTCCTTGGTTTCAACTAAGCAAAATCATCCCAGACAGCAAAAAGTAAAACCTTCATGGCTTCTCATATGGAATAAACCAAGAAGCTTCTTACTGGAGAAAACAAACAAACAAAAAAACAACAAACAAATCCCCAAAAGAACCCTTAAAAATGGGGAGGCAATGACTCAGTTCTGGATTAACCATCTTCCTTAAGGAAATACTGTAAAAAACTGTGACAGAAGGCAGTGGATCTTAGTAGGACTTTATAGTACAGTATCCAATTTTCAATTTTACCTCAACATACATCCTCTGCCAGGCTTCCAGAATTGCTGCTGCCTTGTCCTCATTCCAGTTGATATGTGAAACATATTCATATCCTTTGAAATGCTCATACATTTGCTTAGGGGTCATTAACTGAAACATGGTTTGCAAAGCCTGGGCACTGTGACATAGAGAGAAAAGAGAGGAGAAGGAGGCAAAACCTGAGCATTTTCAGGAAAATATTTTCATAGCATGAAGTCCCAAATGCAATTCTAACAGGATCTTACTTGAGTTCTTGATTTTACAGGGCACATGTTTGTATTAAAATTGAACAGTGTATAATTATTCTACTGTGTATCTGGTGCAGCTGTACTGCTCCATGCAAGTATTGAGGCTAAATCTGTTTTCACTAAAGTTAATAAGAGTTTTGACATTATTTTCAGCAGGATTAGTTTCAGGAGAAAAGATTATAACCCTACAAATCTGTTATAAAGATCATGCTTGATAAGACAGATTGCTGTGAGGATGCCACAGGAACAGTTACTTCTGTGAGGTCTTGAAAATGCTGGCAAAATGTCATTTGAAGACCTTTGTCTTTTTCATCCCTTGGAGAGAAGTGGTAGATTAAACTCTGCATGCCTAATAAGCTGTGTGGAGTACACAAAGGCAAACTATCCTGAATTTCCACAGTATGCAACTCCATCCAACAACTTCAGAAGCCCTTATTAACTAGAAGGAACCACTTTCTTTTTCAATACAAGTGCCTTACTTGGCTCTTTCTTTAGAGACTTATCAATGTATTATGTGAATGTTAAAAAAGTTAAAAGTTCTCTGGAAAAATGATGCCTCATTTTGTTTAGTATGGCCTGCATTTTTCAGAACAGTAAATTACACAGTTTTATTCCCTCACTAAAGTCCAGTGTTTTATGTCTTTGTTCAGAAGTCTAAAACAAAAGGTCTGAGTTTATTACTCAAAGCTGTATTAACAATACAGGAACATGAAAACAGACTATTCCCTGTATTGACCCTGAATAAAACATTCAGTGGATATTTTGGAATTTTGAGAAGTCAAATGAGTGAGTATATTACTTGAATTGTTTTTCTTCTGTTTTCCTTTGATCATATTCCAAAATATGATCAAAGGTGTTCAGTGCGTTACACACTGTTCAATGCTTTATACATACATTCTAAACAACAAAGCTGCCAGCAAAAAGCTTTCTTTCTGAGGGACATACACCATCATTCTGAGGTTGGAAGCAGGAAATAATGACACCACCTTAAGTTTAAACAACAGCCAAAGCATTCTTTTTAAATTCTGCTCTCTTGAGACACGTCACCCTAAAGCAAAATTTATAATACACATAAAGAGCAATAGTTTGGCATCATCCTCCTACTATGCTCTAAAATATTAAATTAAAACTGACAGTTTTTAATATTTTTTACCTGACAAGTTTACCAGAACTGTTCTTGACTGTACCACCTATAATCAGCTCCTCCTGCCAATGCATGTATTTTCTTGATAGTCCATAGCATCCACCACTCAAAACAAGGGCTACATCAAGAGGCTAGAAAAAGTTATAAAGAAGCAGTTAATAGGTTTCATGACTTTAGACAAATTCATACCTTAATTCAGCACCCAGTGAACTAGAATCATGGATGTTAAAGACCATCTGGGTAGTCTACTAGAAGAAAGTCATTCAACTAATCAAGTTAAGAAATCACCCAGATTCTTATTGACCAAATGGCAATTTCTCCACAGTCTAACATGACTGACAAAGGAATATATAAATTCAAGGCCCATAATTTCAAATTCACCACAAAAATCAACAAAACCGGCAGTACCCGAGGAAAGGCTTTTCTGCATGGCAGAAAAGGGGTGCAGCAGCAGCTGTGTTCCAGCAGTGGCTATTGTCTGTTTGAGGCACCAGTTCACTGAAATGCCGCATCACCACAGTGCCACAGCCACATCTGACAACTGTACTTTCACTCTAAATGCACAGGATTAAGCATTGCATTACACAACCAGGCAAAATCCATGACCATGAGCTAACAGTGTGTAACAGGAACAGAAAAATGACATCATGCAAGAATACAAACTATATATTGCTTGGAAGAAAATGGTACTTTCTTCTNTTTATTGGGAGCTGTGATTGGGCAATCGGGATCAGCAGGATTCAGACAGGGTCGATCCATATAACCATGACCAACCTCTGCTTTATTCAGCATTTCTTCCCAGCTCTCCACTTGGTAGTTTATTTTCTTTAACTCTTCCAAGAATTCTAAGGGGTCAAAGTTGATCCACTGCAAAGGAGGCTTCCCTCTGCAAGAGCAATCAGGAGAAAAAAGGCACATAGAAAAAAGAAAAAAGAAGTTCTGAAATAAACACACTTTAAAATTCGTATTTGAACAAATAACCAAGTTATTTTCTGCTACAAGTTAAAACTTCTTCTGGTAAGGCTTTTTCATAAAATGTTTTAATTAGATTTGTTTATGTACTTTTCTTGCAGCCTAGTTGCAATTTCAACAAAAATACTTGGTTCTTACAAAGCTATCTTATAAAACAGATTAAAAATACTTTCACTTACAAACAAAGCAAAACAAATTATCAAGTACCTAAATAACAAAAAAGCAGCCAACTGCTGCTTCAAAGAATTAGGGGGGAGGGGAGAGGGACAGAAGAGAGAGGGCTGAGGAAAGAAAGCCTTTCTCATAGTATCAGATTACTTCTTGCTAGTCTAATAATCATCTTGCAAATGTAATCAATCAATATAACTGATCTTTGTTTATCTGTAACAATACTGTGCTCCTTCAAATGCCCTGGCAGCTTGACTATCAACCATCAAGCCTTCCTGCTACCATGGCTGTCACCACTATCACTGTCACGTCTCCCACCCCCCACTTCTGAATTTGTGATGTTGACAGACCAGAAGGGCTTTTGACTGCCTTATTCTGTGGTTCAAACCACACTGTATCTGCTTAACCAGGCTTAAGTCATTATTCTGAATCTCCCAACCAGAAAACACAAACCCCCTTATTTCCCCATCTAAAACTGTACACTAAAGGTTAGGAGATGGCCATTGCAAATTGCTTTTGCAGAGACATGCAAACCAGGACAGAAACAATAACTCAAATGCTAACTCTTGCATAATTAACAGAAAATGCCTGCACAGATTAACAATTAACTCTTTAAAGAATTCAAGGCATCTAATATCACACTTGTAAACTGTGGGAAACCACCCATAAAAGATAGTATATGGTTTTTTTTAACCGTCTCTGAAGCAAAGGATTTGTTCTTTATTCCTCAGGAAGACTTAGGAATTAACCCAAGACATTTTCTTAGGTCTAAAATTCCCAGCCAACCCATGTTTTTGTATTTTATGGGGGGAAAAAATCCACCAGGGAATAAAAAAATAACTTTGTTCCCAGGGAAAAAAAAAAAAAAGGCAAAGCATAAATTCTTAAGACTTCAATTCAGAATTTACATTTTAATTTGCATTTTAGCAGCACAGGAAAAATAAGAGAGGATTTAAATTGAGGTTTACAAATAATATGATAGAAACAGGTAAACCTTGTGTTAAATGAAAAAAAAATCCATGCATATTTTTATGTAAAGACAATACACTTTATATTTTATTTTTCTTGTTAAGTCAGAATCTGAATAAACAGTGGAAATGCAACTGAAAAGTTGTACACGGTTATACAGCTTAAAACATTCAGACCAGAAAGTTATAAAAAAGCATCCTTACAATAGATAGGCAGTTCCTGACTGTAGCTTTGCTCCCTCCCAGAAGCAGTCCAAAGGAGTGATAATTAAACAAGGATAAAGATATTCTATGATCTGTCAAAATCAGAAAGAGGAAAAACACAGTCACACTAAAATATAATGAAAGCAGCACAAGCTGAATCATGTAAATACAAAAACCTTGTAATTAAATGTCTGCTACACATACCTGGTCCATGTAACCTGCTTCTGTGATGAGTTCTCCTGATTTGTAACACAAATGTTCCAATTTCCACTGTCTGTAAGAAATACGAAGGAAAAATATTTTCCTCTTGCACAATTACTTGCAAATGTCATAGACATCTAAAACTGTGACTCATACACACGCTGGCCTCAAGCAGCAAATCACTGAGTAAGGCAAACATTATTAAAAATAGATATATTAGACAACAACAAAAAAAGCACCTTTCTTTTTGTCATTACAAAGTAGACCTTTATTTCAGTTGTTACCATATTCTCTCTAAAACTCATTCAAAATAAGGGAGGTGCTTTCATATGTACAGGCTAGTCAACACATATTAATGGGACAAAAATACATCTTGCATTTTTGTCAGTCTCATTTATATGAGACTGCTTGTGACTCTCATTTATATGAGACTTAAGGTATTACTTAATGACACCACCGGCTCAGATGACTCAAATATAGCCAGCTGACCAAGATATGCAGAAGAAAATAAACCATTAAGATTCCTGCCTTCCTATTTCAGCTGTATCACAACTTCCACCACCATAGCTTCTAATGACTTAGGGCAGGAGCTGCATGAAATATAATTGGAGCCTTAGCAGTAGCTCATGGAGGAACCAGCTGGGTGTGCTGAAAAGACCTGCTGAAAGACAGGGAGCTTTGTGCCTCACAGGCAGGACTCCTAGGCACAGAGTAAGTGTAAGTAGTAACCCTGGAAAAACCATTTTTCAGGGAGACATCCTAGCCCCATGTTGGTACCTTCCTGAGGTGCATCATTATTGTTTTTCTGTTGCACAACACACAAGTGCCAACTATCAGTATGGGGCCACAGAGATTCTTTAAGGCATACTCTGTTGTCTATGATATTGAACAGTTCTTATTCCACTTGCTGACACTTCTAACACTTCTGTATTTCCCTTTACAGTCGAACTATTGGAAGAACACTAGTCTGTGCCACTGCTCATAGCCATTATGTACCTCACTATGATTTTAGCAAGTGAATTCAACTCTAACATGGAAGGATTTTCAATGGTAGGAATCCCATCCATAAGGTTCTGTGTTTAAGACCACAGATATCATTCCTTCTCCTAAAGAAATGCTGCCTGCTGCAGCATGCCTCACATGAGTACTCTCTCAGAATCTCTTCCAACACCACTTAACCCATCTTACTTATTAAAAGCCAATTTATCACTGCTACCACACCATAGTGTCAAGCTATCAGAAACCAGTGACGCTCAAATCAAAGCACAGCCCTAAGGGAAAGGCTAAGAAGTGCTAACTGTTTAAAAACACATTGAGGAAAGCGCACGTCCATTTTTCAGCTACTACATATGATCAAGAAAACTTTTGATTTTCCCCTCACCTGTTGTACATATAGACGTGTACTCTGCTGGCCTGAAGCGCAGATTCAAGGTGCTGTCGGAGTGCTTCTGTTGTTAGTACATTAGCACCATCTTCCTGTGGAGTCTGGATCATGAGCTGGGGGTTGAACATGGCCTCTTCTCCAATCTTCTGCCGTGTGTAATTTAACTCCCGACTCACTCGTCCCCCAACTGATGGATAAATATTAAGCACTTTGTATTAGCCAGTACCTGCTTATTCTGTATTCTCTTGAGATGAGACAAGCACTCTCCATTCAGAAAACCCTGACTGTGTGCAGGGCCTATTCTTTCTCAAACCGATCACAGTGTAACTCTAAAACTAAGAACAGCTTTTAGTATCTCTGAAAAAACCCCCACATTCCTCATTGCAATACCTTTACTGCTACTGAACTGAAACACTGATGCATGAACTGGAACCTCTCTTTTTTCTGCATTACAACCAATATTCCATGGGTAAAAATCAAAAAAGAGGAAGAAAAAAGGAAAAACCTTACCTAGCAGACCAGAAGAAATACTGTTACAATTTCTTACACTTGTATAAACAGTCTGCTCCAAAAGCACATTTCAGGATAAATGGCTTTAATTTACACTCTTCTACTAAATAATTTGGCAAAGACGGAAGGCAAATGTTTCTCTT
>VWYP01010724.1:6288-35356 GCA_013400435.1 Pycnonotus jocosus
AGGTTATTTAAGTGCTAATCATTCAATGACAAGGTGACACCTGTATTATCTATATTTTTGACCCAATAATTGACCACCCAAGTTCCACAATGCGGACCTTCTTCACCCAATTAGAAAAAAACACCTGAAACCCAGAAGAAGGTGAAGAAGGACCCAGACAATGCCCAAAATCCCCCATATTGCTTCATATATTACTATATACTAAAATTTTAAATCTAAGCTTTTCATCCTGTGAGATCACATAAAATCGTTCAAACTACACACTCACAACCCCAATGCTATCACTCAGTCTCAGGAGCCTGTTCCATGGCCTCAAGTCAAATGTGGTGCTCACTTGAGGGTCAGCACCTTTTGGAACAGAAAGCCTGAGATTTTCAGCCTCCAGAGTTCCAACAAAAGGGTCTGCCAGGGCCGGCATGAGGCACACCAACTCCTTCAAACACTCTATTGTAGCACGAATAACAAAATGCCCTGTTCTTCCCTAGAGACACTTGGGAAAAAGGGTGACCAGCCTGATAAATGTTCATTTCATCAAAAAAGTTGAATTACTTTGATGAGTATTGAGTTGACAGTGCTACAGGTGGATAATGCAATGGTCAGCTCTCGCAGTTAGGGGATGAATATTACATGTATGTTAGGAGAAGTTTTATGGATGTATATTTATATTATTGTGGTTTGTTGTTTGGCTGTCCTCTGTTCTCCCCACAGTCCCTTTCCCCCGTGTGCTCACCCAGGGGTGTCCTTGGCAGTGGGGACAGTGCGGGCAGGGCTGTGCCTGTGCCCTGCGTGGGGCAGGGGGCGGGGCATGGCAACACCTGACCTCCAATCAAACTGCAGGAATGCAACCTCCACCAATGGGCAGCAAGGAAGAGTTGATTGGCAGGCTGTGGGCGGGGCCAGGATCACCTGATGCAACACCGGGGTATAAAAGGCAGAGCAGCCATTTTTGTAGACAAGCACATGGCAGTTTAATTCTGCGCCCCCAGTAATGTAATTTTCCTTATCCAGTCATTTTGTTGTATACTGTAAAGGTTTAATAAACCTTTGACATTTTAAACGTGAGCGGTCGTTTCTCACAACAGTCAATATTGTAGCAGATTTTCCCAGCAGGCAAAAAGACAAACTGCAGGGGATGGGAACTTTCTAGAAAGAGTTTCAGTTTCGTAGAAACAGTTTTTCTTGTTCCCATATGGAAGTTATATATGTAAAATTAGTGGGCTCTGTTTTTTTTGGTTTTTTTTAGATCAAGGAGGTGGCAGCTAATCTCTGCATTGCCCAGGAGAGGGGAGGAAAAACATCTTGGCCTATATCCATTTCTTTTAAGCAGCACATCTGGTGAAAAAAAAGTTTCAGGATCATAACTAGTATTTGATTTAAACTAGATTAATTAAATGGCTTCAAACCTCATATAATTAAAACCACACCGTACGTAGTTGTATTGATACTAATTCCTGTCAGTTCACGTTAAATTGAAAAGAGGTTGAATCAAGCTGTGCTTAGGCTGTTGGGTGCAGCACTTTGGACCAGTTCAGCAAGCACACACCAGCTCCTAACTGAGCACAGATCTCATACAGCATACCCTGAGGTCACAATAAATATTTAATTGTGTGACTTGTATTTTATCTGACTCAGGAGGCTGACAGAAGTACAGGTGGTCAGCTGAGCGCAAGCTGAGAGAAAACAGGTGAGTCAACCTCCTGCTGAAGTGTTAGCTTGTTATTCCATGATGCCTAGTCTTTGAAGGAATACTTATTTTATAACCCAGGAGAATAACAAGGAGACTGCTTATGGAATTAAAATTTCCCAGCTTCTAATTAGAAGGAGAATAATTGCAGTGTCATTTGTAGGGATCTTAGTAATTTATTTAATTTTCAAGGCAAGTATATTTGTGCTGTATAATTTTCATTCATATGCCAACCAAAACAAGACACTTTTTTTCATTCCTCGCACTACATGTTTCCTTTCACTTTAACTCTCTATTGAATCCACCTGGGATTAAAAAAAAAAAAACAAACCTGTAACAAAGAAATACTAAACTTTGAAAGGGACAAAATGGAAAATTTAAAATGTTTTAGAATTTTCGTGTTTTCTTCCTCCTTTCATAACTTGTTTTTCTTTGAAGTAGTGCAAACTCACTTCTTCAACTGTCATTTACCCATTTCATTGATTCTTTCCTGCAAAAATAAAGAAATAAATAAACCAATGATTCCTTCTGAATTCCACTAAAACACTCTAACCATTTACCCATGGCCTGGAGCCTTTTTTTGGTATTTTAAGTAAGAGAAAGAAAGTCCCCTGTACTTTAGGCTCAAAGTCTAAATTAGATACAATATCATGTAAGTGCAGACTACATCAAAGATGAGACTTCAATTCATTCCAGAGTTATTTATTTAAATGCAAGTTTTTCACTGGCAAGCTTCCACTGAAAGACCTCAAGAGGAACATGGAGGCAACAAGGGGAATTCCATTGCTCCCACCCTTCAGCTTCTTCTCCCGGGCACTGGACCAACACCAAGAAAATAGACCAGCCACCAAATATAGCACAATAGGCTTTTTCCTCCTTAATTACCTTTGAAATTCCCAGCCGAGCACACAGACCTCACACAGGATTTCTGTGCTCTGTGTTAGCACCGGTTCAGATGGGTGATGAACCTCAGGAAATAAAACGCTTCCTAATGGCTCTGCTGACACAGCAGAGAGCATCCCCCCACAACGGTGTGGTTTCAGAGGGGCCGGTTCACCTCTATCCCCATTCCCATCCCAACCCAGCCCTAGAGGCGTTTCCCCCTTTGAAAGCCTTCTTTTGTGTCTCACACCCCCATGGGCTGCTCCCGGCCAGGCTGTTTGCTGTTCTTTGGAGGCTTTTGCTGTTTCCTCCATCAGATGGAATTTACCTTCATGTAATTATTTGTTCTGGGAGCTTTGATCTCCACTTCCCTTGTAACTGCAGTGTAGTCGCACTTTGAACTACAAGAAAGTACCAATTTAAGGCTCTTGCTGAAAACATCATAATAGTTAATCCTAACAAAAAGGTGTTAATTGGTCTCCTGGTGGTTCTAAGCCGCAGTCACAATAGGTTCTTGTATTTGTTTACCACCGCTGTATTTCCTCCTCATCCCAGTAAAAGTGCACTAGATCTGATAAATTTCTTAGGCAGGCTTATGGTTTCTCAGTTTACAATTTAGGGAAAAACCCAAGTCCCTGTCACTGTCAGAGGAGCAATTCTGGCCCAATCTGATGACACTACAGACTGGTAGCTTCAGAGTCAGCCTTTGGAGATTGCCTACTCAAACAGAAGTAAAAAATTTAAACAACTATAAAACTCCTTCTGAAGAAAAATAAGGCCTCTGTATGAAATGAAAGCTGTTTCTTTGTATAATACATTTGAACTTTTGGCTCTGACAGAGAAATCATAGAGCTGGGGAGGAGCATTTTTATTCTGCTTCATTTTGGAATCTATCTCATCCTGCTCAGCAGGATGAAAATGTTTAAATAACTCAAATTAATGAAAGTGGCTCATCATTCTGGACTGCATTGATGGATTTTCAAAACGGTTTTTTTGTTTTGGTTTGGTTTTGTTTTAAACAAACAAGGCACTCACTTTTAATGTAACCACTGAATTTTGGTCAGATTCAGGTACATCACATCTGTCTGTCTCTCTTTCTCTCTCAAAAAAAAACCCACCAAAAACAAAAACAAAACAAAAACAAAACAACAAACCTGACATATTTGAGTGAAGACACTGAAAGTGATCTTTTCAAGCCCTCTGGCTGTTTCTTCAGTGTTCTTGGTGCAATGACAAAAGAACCAGACAGAACAGCAACTTACATGCTTAGACTGCATATTTGTAGAGTGCACACCAGTCTGCTGTTCATCAAAAGGTTACTCATAAGATAAACATGAGGTGGTGCAGGACACCAGCATCCAGCCTGGGTATTCTGACCTCCTATGGACATTTCAGCAGTCTCAACGAGGAGACCTCTTCCTCCTGCTTTGTTATTTGGTATTCTCACAGGCAACTTAAAATTTTTTATTTATTTCTGCTTGGCCAGATCTTGCCACTGACCAGCTCTCCTGAAGTGAGTTTTCCTCTCATCCTCTTCCTGTGATTACAGCACTTTGTAGTCAAACACTTCAAAAATCCCGCTGAAAACACCTGGAGAGCCAGCCCTGGCTCACTGAGGACAACTCTTGAACCCTGACTGAACTCCCAATTCCTCCTGGTGTCCTTAGAGCCTGTCCACTGTCCCCAGCCCATGTGGAGAGGGTTCTGTCCCCAAGAACAACCCTTCCTCCCCAGCCCAAGGCTACCCTTCCTCTCCCTGTCCTATAGAAGCAAGATACACCTGAATTCCTCGAATATCTTGGTAGATGTCCCATGCTGTGCAGTGCCTCCACAGTGCTCTCCTGCATGGAAAATCCCACTAAGCCTGTGGATGAGCGGAAAAATGATATCATAACACACTTCAAACTACCTCATAAGCATGGCAATTCGGAAAGAGAATATTGTGAGAGAGGGAGCAGTGTCCAGCAAGCTTGACGGGAAGAGGGTGATCTATGTACAGGATCCAGGCTGAAGAAAATATTTCTTTTTGCTGTGCTGCAAGCAATGATCTCATATTTCCAAACCAGGATCAGGTATTGACACTTTTCTATCAGTAAAGTGAGTTTTTAAACATTTGCATGCGCACTCAGTTGCAAACAGCTAACCCAGGGTACAGTGAAGTGGCAGCCCTGAAATGAAAATACCACTACAAGGGTTTATGTCAGAAAAACCTTGGTTTTTCTTTTTCATGTTTGTTTTGCATGACTTTCTAGAATCTCTTGAATACAATCCAGATGACTGGCAGCTGCAAACTACAGTCTGAGGCACTGATAAATTTATCTTCCAAAATATCTGCAGTATTCTCATTTTGTCACAATACCCCTTGTGAATGAGGGGAGTGGAAAAAAAATCTGTATGATTTCTCAGTTGTGTTACAACTTAGAGCCTTTGCATTTTAACCCTGGGGAAGACGACAGTCACTCTGACCATGTTTCTGCCCTCAGAGTTTGAATCTATGCCTTATTTTTCTAGCTCCTACAGGCTGTTTTGTTCTCAACTACTTTTTCCATGGTTTTGTTTGTTTTGTTTTTTTGTTTGGGATATTTTAATCTAGTCCCATTAGATAATTAAACATTACATGCAATTTTATTATGTGATAGTTGTTGGATTGAGGTTTCTTTTTGTTTCAGGGGTTGTTTTGGGGTGGGATTTTTTTTGTGTTTTAAAAGAAAAAAAACCCAACCAAACAACAACAACAAAAAAAAACCAAAACAGCAACAAAGCTTTTGGAATAAACTGGGCAGTATCATCCTAGTGGTCCTCCTCCCTGGATGTTTATAGCCCCATCTTCCTAGGAAAACAAGGGGGTTTACAAGAGCAACTTGATACTACAAATCTAATTATAACCATAAATCACACTTAAAAATTACATTTCAGGATTACACAGGTTTAGCAATAAGTCTGGGCAGCAAAAAAAAAAAAAAAACCCCAGACTTATTGCCATGACAGGTGACCAGCTGAAGTTTAATACCTTTGTTTTCAAAGTGCAGTTCCTAGCTGGGAAAATGGGTCTCTGCTGTATCTTACATAAACATCCCCTTGCAAGCTACGTGTCTGCAAAAAGTCAGTCACAGCACTTTTTTTTTATCTGGGTACTCCATGGTATGTGTTTGAAACCCACAGCTCATATTACAGCATGAAGATGCAAGGAGTGGAATTAAAACTATATGGTTACCTGGAGCAGAATGAAAACGACTGAGACAAGTTTTTTGCTGTTTTAACTGTGTCAGAGTCGAAGTTAGCAGAGCATTTTAGTCATGCCTGGGGCTTGGAATCAGGTGGGTTTTTTTGCTGAGGAAAAGGGCTTCTGGTAGTAAGGCTTCATCTTCAGCTTCTTTGATTGATTTACCCAAATAGATTAAAAAAATCGAAGGGAACCATATGTTTCATGCCTGCTGGCAGCTCTCAGTAAGTTCATCCTGCCAGAACATACACAAAGGTAGGAATTTGAGGCTGAGGCAGGAAAAAAGGGCTCAAAATAGAGTAAAGAGTAGTTAAGCATCACTCAAAAAGGTTCTGAGAAAACAATCCTTGTTTGTGGTCTGCTCAGAATCAAACACATGCTTGAGCCAAACCCTATTCTCACCCTTCTTTTCAGGACTTTTGGTCTAAGCCAGTGCTGATGCTTNTATATATATATATATATATTCCTTAGTTTTAATTGCTGATGTCTCCTGAGTCAACCTGGAGCAAAATTCTGACGGAAGTCAGCAGTAAACAAGGGCATAACTAGTTGCAAAGCCACTGATAATGCATTCAGAATTCTTGCAGTGCTGTTGCAGTATGTGTTACTTAGACACCACAGTGACAGGCATGGCAGATATCTCAGGAAACTGAGATATCTGAATATTTGAACATATCTGAATATATCCCTCTGTGGTCTTCTAGTTACTGTTCCATTCCTCCACTGAAGAAGCAACTAGGCCTCTCAAGCCACACTTCCTCAAAAAGTACTAACATAATTAAAGTTACAAAATATTAAAAAATAATCAACTAGTGTTGATCTTTTCAGAGAGACATGCCCATAAATCTGCAACTGAAAATCTGTGAGGACAGGCTGTCTCCTTTCCAGTGTCCTGGTACTTCCAGTTGGCATCATCAGCATTTCTGGTAAAAAGCAAGTGAAAATGATAAAGCTGTAAACTCAGTGTAATTTACACCATATGGTAAATTAAAACAAATCTTTAAAAAATTAAATTATAATTGGATTAGTTCTGACTGGCATGCTTCGTCCAATCTCTGAAAGCCTGTGGCTTATGCCACGGCTATTAGTCTGCATATTGCTATTTCTGAATAAGGGAAGAAACCCTAATTTATTTTAAAGGCAGTATCCACTGCAAAGCTGGATACAGTCTGTATAGAAAATGCTTGAAGAATTCCACAATTCAGGATATACATTAGGCCACAGAGGGCATTATTTCCCAACATGTGGTTCTTTCCATAAAATGTGCTTTTCCCTCCTTCCCTCCTACATACCACAGTGCTCTCATATCCTTCATTACCACCTCCCCACCTTTTTATACACATTTTGCCTATGTTTTGTACACATTTTGCCTTTCCACTTTGTTGCAATGTCCTTGCTCTATTGAGTTTTCCTACACAGCACTACAGATCTCAAATATAGGTACACTCAGGCTGCAGTTAGCCTACCTCACCTACTTTGCCACTTAAGTATTCCAGGCTCCCCCAATTCCCTTGGCTAGACTACAACTACCCCTCTCAGTTCTTTCTCCTGTCCCCAGTCTCCTGCAGTCAGTCTCAGCCATCCCTCTCTCTCCTCTGCTCCCCACAGCATCTTCAAAAGGGCAACGAGGCTGGAGAGGGGTTTGGAACACAAACCCTGTGAGGAACGGCTGAGGGAGCTGGGGTTGTTTATCCTGGAGAAAAGGAGACTCAGAGGTGACCTTATCACTCTCTACAATCCCTGAAAGGTGGCTGTGCTCAGGTGAGCTTGGACTCTTTCTCCAGACAGCAACTGACAGAACAAGAGGACACAGTCTCAAGCTGCATCAAGGGAAATACAGACTGGATATTAGAAAAAAGCTTTTTACAGAAAGGGTGGTAAAGTAGTGGAATGGTCTGCCTGGGGAGGTGGTGGATTCACCATCTCTGGATGTGCTTAAGAAAAGATTGGATGTGGCACTTGGTGCCATGATTTAGTCGAGTTTAGGGTTGTGTTGGACTTGATGATCTTGGAGGTCTCTTTGAACCTGGTGATTTTGTGACTCTGTGATTCTGTGATTCAGTGATTCAACATCCCTCCACACCGTCTGACCCCTGCAGCCTCAGCTGCACACTGATATTTGCCAAGGAGCAGCCTGCATGCCCCACAGCTGGTGTGGAGCCCCCAGGCAGTGGGTGGTGTGCACATGGCAGTGGGCCTGACCATCCAGGAGCCCAGGAATTCAGGGAGCAAGATGTGAACCCCAAGGAGGTCACGCTCCTCAGGGAGCCAGTGTGACAGCACTGCCTGGCAGACGCCTGGCTGATGCCACAAATGGTGTCAAGGATGGCATCCCAGGCCTCTGCTCTTTCTGACAGGTCCCACTCAGTGCACCAGGGGTTCTGCCAGCTGTTTGCATGGGAAGTGGGATTGGATCCTGAACAACAGAACGGGCACCATCCTCCCCTTTCCTGTGATGTTACCTTTGCGTAGCATGCTTGTAACCTGACTGCACCCTTACAGCTGCCACCTCCCAGCCCTACTCTGCTGCCCTTATCCTTGGAAGGTGCACCAAGCACAGCCACAGAGCTCCTTCTTCAATGTCTTTAGAGAAGTCTTCCTTGTCAGGATGCAAACAAAACTCTGAGCCTGGGGGCTGGAATGCAGAGTCCCCTGTCATTCTGAATGTGCTTCCACATTTGCCCATCCACGTGTCTCTGCTATCTCTCTAACATCCAGAGTGCACAAGGTTTATGGGGACAGCAACTGTCTTCTCATTCTGTTCCTGTAGAGCACCAAACACATCCTGATCTCCTGCCCAGGATCACAGTCACCAGAAGAGGGTCATTAGCAATCCAGCAGTCTTACCAGACATTTTGTTTACAAACAAAATGCCTGAAATTAGAAAGGAGAGGCTTTGCCATCATAAGCTCAACTGAAAATTTGCTCTTCCTTTGGGAGAATTGCTTACAGTGAAGAAAAGTAATTTGGAGACATTGGGGAGTGAGCTCTTTTTCCAGCTGTTGACAAATGACTATTTGTCAACACCTTGAATTTGAAACAAATGACTCATTTCAAAGCTGCCAGTGGAGCATGTGGAGAAGCCCTTTTGTCTTCGCAAAGCTGAATTCATGCTGTTCTTGCCAAAATGAGGTGGCTTCTTTTATTTCCTGTTATTTTTTTCCCCACACCTCTAAATGCCCAGGAGCAGTCTGCAGGCACATTCCAGAGGGGATATTTAATATTTTAATGCCAAGCAAGTACTAAAGAACTGGTTCCCATAGCCACTATCTGCAAAAGTTTTCCCCACAGGGCTCACGTATAGCAGGGAGCATGTCCCTTTCTACACCCACTGCTCCTGCTGAATACAATGCCAGGAAAACCCACTGCTTCCAGCCAGACTCATAAATCTCCTCGTTGATCCCTGACAGTTTTGATTGCCTTGAAGAAGGAGGGAATGCACATGCCTGAGATCAGCATCCTGAGCTATTTATCAGACCTTTAGGAAGGTGCCAGCGGCATTACCTAAAAATAGCTCAGGTATCCATGAGAAAAGATTATCTGCCAAACTGTGAGCTGGAGAGCCTCTTGCCCAATACACCCCTAACAGCTGAGAGGAAAGCAACACACACCTAGGAGGTTTGCATATGAACCCTGAAGAAGAGGCATTTAAAGTGAATTCATTCATTACTTTGTTACGGGGATAGCCATCAGTGCACAGTTCTCTTTTCCTCTTTGAGGCTGTCTGTAACCCACCACATCTCCACTGGATCTTGCATCTTACCATGCAGATATTTTAGAATCCTGATGGTTTCCAGTATGGCACCTCTTCCACAGCAAGTCATATGTGTACTGATTAACGCTGCCTGATTGACCACAGCAGCTCTCTTATCCCTCATACCATGCCAGTTCTGTGAGTCCTTTCAACCCTTGTGCCTATGTACAGACAAGACACCAAAAAATGGCTAATTAATCAAGTTACTCACAAGTCCTCCTTTCTGCCCCCCCCCAAATAAATCCCAAGCCATAGCCATGCCAAACAAACAGATATACTAACCAATGTTCTGCCTTGCCATGCTCTCCAAGGCCAGATGCATCTTGCTTTGTTTCTGTTGTACATTCAGAATATCTCTCTTGTGTAGGTGCACTTCACCTGGAAGGGTGGTGGCTGCAAAGGAGGGTGGGAAAGAATGACTGGATGAAGAGCTGAGGACAAAGAGAGATTTCCCAAGCTGACTTTGTTGTTGAAGAAAACATGGAATGACATCCTCAGATGGAAAAGATTTTTCTTATCTGTCATCCTGCCAGTTATCATCCCTCCCATATCCATAACATGAGCCAGCACAGCTACGCAAACATGTAAGATATCACAGAATAATAAGTTCAGCTGCTGTGAGAGGCCTTAGATCAGATCAGTTCTTGGGAAATCTCTTTGGTAAGACAGGAGGTTATACAGCTCCTCCAGAGTAACATTGTCAAGCATGTAATTTGAGCACTGACTTTTTGAGACAAAGAGCTTTTACATCTACTTTCAAACTCCAAAGTCACACCCAGATGATACATCTGTGGTGTTCTGCACCAAGAAATTGTACCAACACAACAAAACCTGCTTAGGTGCTATCATCAGATTAATTCAGAATCAGCTAGTGGACACCTAAACCAGGTTGAAAAACAGGTACAGTGGCTCTGACCAGAATCACTACACATTCCTCTGCCCATGCCCCAGAGTCCCATATGAAAGTCCATTTGAACATGTATTTTATATGCATAAGACTCTCCAGTACATCCAGAAGCCACTGTGGCTCTAGCAGAGGTGTTGTGCAGTACATTTGGGTACGTGCATAGTTCCCACAGCCTAAACACATTAAATTTACTGTGCTTGCATTAACCAACAGCACAGAGTGTGTGCAGATTCAGGTATCCCAGTGCCCCTACCTGGAGCTATTACACAGAAATATGGGCCACATGAAAATGCCACTGCCCCAGCTCTCTCCCAGCCCCATCCACTGATAAAGAAAAACCAGTTGAAAGGCACAAACTGTCCAACCTCAGTGCAACCACACAATTTGCTGCCTCTGTTTGACCACATCTATCCACGCTTCTAGTCATGGGCAGGATATTCTAGTTGTTTGCAGGTGGCTTCATGCCTTCTAGAAGAGCAAACAATGCAAATTATGAACATGGGCCATCAAGACATTGTGGGGATTGCAGAGTCTACATGAATTAGTATTGTTTTCTAAGTACTGTGATCTCTTGATCTGATTACTGGAAAAAGCAAAACATGTAGGAAGAGAATGAAATTGATTTTGTCATCCTTCAGGCGGAAATGATGTAAGAGAACAGCTATATTTTGATCAGCTACATTACCATTGACTAGATAACTAGGTAATTCCAAGGAATCAGTGGCAAAACTCTTATTGATTCTAGTGGAGCTCAGATGTAATCCAGTAATCAAAACCAGTTTGGTCTTCTTTAGACTCTGTGTTGACCAAAAGTTATGCAATACAAGATATGGTGGGACAAACAATCTAAGAATAGGAGAGAATTAAACAGAATAGCATCCTAAATTGAATAACTCTCAAAGATTTTGTGTTTTTCTGTGTGCACAACCTATGGAACACAGAACTTATATACATAAAAGACTTGTATATCAGAAAAACAGAACAAAATGATCATTAGGATAAACTGACCCTTCTTTTCCTTGCAAAACCCATAATGCTGCCAAATCTTATGCTTACTGTTGGATAACATGTAAGTACAAAAAGGCTGCATCGAGAAACCAAAACAAAACCCACAAGAACAAAAAAACCCACCGTTCACAATGTACAAAATGCCCAGTAAGACTCTTCTATTGTGGCAGGAATTGATGGGGACATTTCAACAGATCTGTTAGACATCAAAAGGAGCTGAGAGAGCACAGTGATATAAATGTGAGAGCACACTGGTTATGAGCCTTTGGCTCTCAATTAGCTCTTTGTAGAACCAAGATTGCTTTGGATTGTAATGATTGAGTCTGCCTGCTTGTACACAAACTGCACAAGTAAGAAGAAGAGTATCCCAAGAGACAAGACATTTACTGGATCAATACAAGAAGGGAAAGTACTCACATTTTAATGGTAAAACAGCAGGAGACAGAATAGATGGAAAAAATTCTTTCAAGAAAGTTTCAGGGAAAGCAACCATGTGGATAACACAAAAGTTCAGGAGACAAACATGAAAATTAAGAGACATGGCCAGAAGAGGAACAAAAGAACTGTGGAACATAAGTTTTATATTAACTAATTCTAAATACAAGATAGCCAGTAGTCCTTTCCAAAGTAAGCAGTCCTTATATCAACAATGAATGGGCAAGATACAGAAAAATAAAAATATATGGCAATGGAAAGACTAAAGAAAAAAAGCAGGTCTAAAGGTAATGAGTGCTGAGGAGAAAAGTCACTTGTAGGAAATATTCTAAAGGATCCCAGCAGTAGCTTTACAATGTTCCATAGACAAATAATTTCAAAGTCCATCATAGGGAAAGGTTGAGGAAAAATGGGGAGCAAAATGCTTTAAAAACCCCCAAACAAACCAACAACCCAAACACTAAAGATCTTTTGTTCTGCCCTATCTTTTTTAAGATATTTTGAAATCATAAAGTGTTCTACCACAAGGAAAAAAACCCAGATTGTCAGTGTGATTGCCACCAATTAACAAGAGATATTTAATAGCTTGCTTCAGTAAGCTTGTGAACTTACTTTGGGGCAAAGTTTGGAAGCATAAATACTGCTCAATGAAACGTCAAATGACTCGCTCAACTGCAGCAATATTGACCCTGCACAAGAGAAAACCCTACCTCTAGTGCCCTCTGCATTTGCATACCCATTTAAAGAGATATTTCCTTCTCTCAGGAAAGCCAGATATCTACTAATATGAGCATGAGAACATCCATAAGCACTTCTTACATAGCTAGCTCAGGAGAGAAGAAAGCCCAGTCTGGGCATACTTTGAGTCACCAGAAATCAGAGGATAACCAGAGAGGCATTGTGTGGGTTGTGGGATGTTTCTTCCCAGGATTATCTTGGAGAACTGCAGCAATTAAGAGTTCATCTGAGCTTGGAAAAAAATATCACACTCTTAATTCTGCACTTTTGATTGACATTTTCTCACTGTGTCTATACATTATAGACTACAGACTATATGTCTATATATTATAGACTACATCTATACTATAGATGTGACTATATATTTTTGTGTCTCCTTGTAGTTTTGTACCCATCCTGCACCAAGGAAATCTGCTGGGGTGGTTCCACTACACTCCCCCCACAGCTCCCTCCTGTCCATTTCTCAGTGGGAACAAAGCCAGACATCAGCCAAGACAAACATCATCCGATCACTCACTTCTGCACCCCTGGATGTGAGAGAAAACAAGCCTTACTAGCAGGCTGGGTTCTCAGAAATGGGGGTAACTTCCTGCTGCTTCCTACAAGTAAAAAGTCATCTGAACTTCCTCCCAAATGATACACAAACAAGTTGGAAGAGAATAAGCAAAAATTCCAGCAATCTACAAGTTCCTCCAGACACAGGTTTCTCCTTTAATTGTTACAGGACATCAGATACAATGAGGTAATTGCCATCAGAGGATTCACTAAATTTTCATTGGGAGCAAGCAGGGTACCTCTACCATACACAAAAAATCCACAGGCCCTGTGCTGGAATTGTTTTAATTCTCAGTTTCCATTTCCTCTTGTTGCTTATGGAAGGCAGAAGGGCACTTGCCTGGGTTTGGCCTGTGTAAATATTGGCCCTGTATTCATTTCATTTTTAAACATATAGAAAAAAAAAAAAAAAAAAAGCTTAAGATGATTGATATGAGGACAGTGCTGGAAAAAGTCATGTTACAACTTTAGCCATAACAGATTTCACTTAGTGCTGTTCTGTAGGAAATCAAATCAAATACAGTAGCTGAGCAATCTGTCAAAGAAAACTGGTTTCACTGAGCAGCAGTATCCACTTAAAAGTAAGTAACTCACAAGTATATGAAACAAATGACTTTTTCATTTCTTTCATTTCTCATGTCTTAAGAAAATGGGATCCAATTCATAAATTGCAATATACAAATCATAAAAACTGTGAGTAAGAGGCAATATGTATGGGTTAGTCTGTTCATTCAAAATCGTTCAGCAACTTTACCTTCTTCCCCAAGGCTTATCTCTCAGCCACATTTGTCCTAGTAAGAATTACATGATGTGAAATTTTTAGATTTAAAGAATGTGCAGGGGAATAACTGACTAAAAGATTAGTTATTGAACTCCTGCAATCCACCAATAATAACAAGGCACTACACTGACCACTAAAAGTAAATTTTCAGAGTGACAATAAACTACTCTAGGCAATTTGGAAGAAGGGCAGGCTGTGTAAAATACTGGCTTTTCACAAGAACAACAGAAATAATTGGTCATTCAAAGTCACTTCTGCTGACTCTACAGTGTAAGTCTTGCAGGAGAGTCTGTCAGCAAGTAATTTGGCTTGAATTTCTCAAGTTTACCCATGCAGAATAAAACAGTTCAGAAACAGACCTCCTGGGTGCCAATGTTGATTACTCAATGCTATGAGGAAAATTATGCTGTTCTGGTTTTTGTTTTTTAAATGGAAAAGAGTAAGCTTTAATTTTTTTTTTTTAAATAGCTTCAGGGTGTTAGGCTTTTATTTGCATTTCCTGTTGGTTTCAATGGCAATCGTTGGAATGGATTAAAACTTCAATTCTCCATGACCTCTCACTCAAATTTGATCACTTGTAAAGAGGCAGAAAATCACCAAAAAAAGGAAGATTACCCAAGAAGTTGAACCCAAGGGGTTCAATAGCAGTTTATATTAGTGGGCAGGGCTGTGCAATGTGGTGCCCTTTGGCAAGAGGGTGGCTGGAAAAACAGGAACAGTAATGTCCTC
This sequence comes from Pycnonotus jocosus, assembly GCA_013400435.1. Taxonomy (NCBI): domain Eukaryota; kingdom Metazoa; phylum Chordata; class Aves; order Passeriformes; family Pycnonotidae; genus Pycnonotus; species Pycnonotus jocosus. The sequence goes on from VWYP01010724.1 coordinate 20,985, forward strand.
AGCCATTGCAGCCAGAGCAGGCAGGAACCATGGCTCAGAAACCTTAGCAAGAAATTTCCTTTTCTGCTATTCCATATCACCTCCTTCCATGCATATTCTTTTTCCCAGTCTCATTTGGACCTAAAGTGGCAAACATGGTTTGTGGAACTTAAGTTGGTATTAAATTCCTAACCTTGTCATGATAAACCACCAATATCCAAGCAGCAGCTCTCTCCTCTTGTTTTAACCTCTCCTCTGCCCTCTGCCTAAGTCATCCATGCAGTGTGAACATGGACATCACATGTAAGACTTCCAATGCAAGAACGTGCCTTTCTTATGGTTTTTCTTGTATTGGTGATGTGTTTTCATCACGACACTCTGCCTGTCACTTTCTGTTAAACCTGAGCGTTATATTTTGGCAGCAAGGACAAAGTCTCCTCAGCAGCAAAGGTATTTTATCAAGAAGAGAAATGTGCACAAACACATCAAGGATACCTCTGACTGCAACCTTTCCCATTACAGTACTGTATCACATTATTTGAAATCATAATCATGGCATTTGCAGACTGTTTATAGTCAATACATATTAACTATAGACTATATGTATTAACTGCATGCCTAATGTCACCCTAAAGCTGGCTAGAAATTATAGACATAGAAATTAAAGACATTTGGATCCATGCTGTTGCATGATTAGCATTATATAATTTTTCAGTTTTGCACTCTGAACTGTTTTTCTGCTGCTGAATACGCATCAGAATTCAGCGCAAGTCAGCACCAAAAAAACCAAAGTGCTAAATGGGGATGGAAAAAGGGATATATCTTTTCTTGTTGTGTCCTTTACTCATACAAAATGTAGCACAAAAGTATTATAGAGGAAAATACATACTCTGGAGATAACAGAAAAGTAGCCCACTACAGCAAAATGATATTGCTATAACATGAACTCTTTGTTCCAAAATATTTGATTTCTCGCTGTCACACTCAGCATATGCCATCAGGCCAATTAAATACCTTACCTGAATCACTGGGGAAGGAATCAAGCTCTGAGGTGAGAAATATTGTGGTGGTCCAGCAGTGAAAATAGGCAGCAACACAAGCGGATGTTCCTCAGAACTTGCAGGAGAAATCCAAATTTCCCAGTCCTTGTGCGTTCCTACCTATTAAAGAGCTGTGCAAATCATTTGCCCAGACCATGATAGATGTTGAGCTTAATATTTACTCATTATTAATAGGTACAGTTCTCCCAGCCAGGCAGATCATGCTTCTGCACTGCCTTTGTATCAAAGGAGCTGATGGTCTTCTCTGATACAGTACCACCACCACACTCAAGAGCATGAGGAAGAAATTTACCTGATGATCTGGTGGGAAGAGCAAAGGAGATGATCAGGACAGCTCTGCTGTACAGAGCTCCCCGCCACCAGAGTGGGAAAGGTTCTTCTGGCTCTAGCATGATTGTGTGTGAGAGTTGTGGTGGAACAAGCCCAGAACTGGCCACAGCGTGCAAATTCTGTGTACTGGGGAACTGAACAGTTTTGAAAAATGTTTCCTTTTTAAATCTGAATGAATGTTTGGTGAAAGACTAAAGATGCACACACACAGAGACACTGTCGTGACACTCTTCATGGTGCTGACTTGCTGGGAAGCCCAGATTGTAGCTTTTGTCACACCTGATTCTGAGGCCAGGCTCAGGAGCTGACGGTGAGAGCCCTTACCCAGGGTTGCTGTCTGACTTGAATGTGCTCATCTTCCCTCTCTTCTCATTGCCTTTCAATGGAGATAGGCAAAGAAGGCTCACCATATGTATTCCATGTTCTTAACCTCTCTCCATAGCATCTAGATTCAATCTGACAAAAAACAAGATCTTTGATCTGATCCAGTAGAGTGAGATGTATGTGCCCCTCCACTTCTTCCTCTCCCTTTTCTCTGGCACCCACTCATGAAGTTCCAATCCTGTAAGAAGCCTTTGCTAGCTGTGTCTTCAACAGAGTTGCTATGTTTCTCCAGAAAGATTCCTTTTCAACAAATCAGATTTTTGCAACAATGTTTCTCATTACAGAAAAAAAATCCCAACTCAACGTTCTTAAGAATTTTCTCTTATAAAGGAGATAAGCAGAAGTTTATCCTTACATGTTGCTGATACCATTGAGCTTGTCATGCAAACAAAATTTTCTTGACTGTATGTGCAAGTCCTTGAAGTTTAAGCCCTGCCTTTGTCCTGGGTAGTAGCAGTTTGTCTCAGGCAGCAGTGTTCCTGGCATCCCACCAAAGTCCATGGAAAAGTTGCGATGAGTCTCAGGAGGCTCTGGTTTAGACTCCATCTGCATAAACAGAAGGGTGGGCCAGTACAAGATGTACCCACCTCCATTTAAAAAATCACAGCATATTAGCACTCAAAACCAAGTGGTACCTTGAGATTATCCTACTCTGACTGTTGTGTGGCTCTCTTGAAGAGATCCAGGTTATTTCAGGAGCATTCCAAAAAAGGTCCAGTCCTTGATACAACACTGAAAGCAAAATAGATTTGTTCCTCAATGAAACCAAATGTCATGCCCTTAGGAGGGGGTGTACCCTTAAGGAGGGGGTGTACAGAGATGGAAAGTGTCCTGTCATGCTTCAGTCCTGGAGCTGGCCCAAAAATTGCAACCATAAGTCTGGACAGACTGCTGCCCACCCCAGCCTGTTCCAGCATGCCCACAGCTCAGAACAGGAAGGAAACATAGCATCTATGAGCTGTCACAGATGAGACTGCTCCAGGAATTTAGTGCATCAGAACAGGGCTATGAATGTTTTAGGATCACTGAAACAGTCCCTAGGAACTGTTTTTCAGTGACCCAGATAGCATAACTTGAATAGATCAATTGATTGCTCTTCCAACATTCTCCAGTGACCCACAGCCCAGAACTGCAGCTGTAGGAACTTGGTCTGCCTGAGCCTTGGGATGAGCAAGTCCCCAGATAGACACAGCAGGCAACTCTGCAGGATGTGGAACAGTCATTCTGACCCCAGGCTCCTGACAGCTCTAGTGAATCCAGCTGCCATCAGGAATGACTGAAGGCAGTAGCTACACTGGATGTTCCTCCTCGCAGAGCAGCTCTGAGCACAGAGTCCCACAGTGCACTCAGACCTGCAGGGCTGCCCAGTGCTCAGGGATTCATTCCCACATTCTCTTTAAATGGCAAAAAATAACTTTTCCTAATCTTCCAGAGCTCTGCTCAATACATGTTCCAATTGTCTCAGAGTATGAAGATGAAGTAAATTTTTAATTTGCAAATAGGATTCAACTTCTCAGTTCTAAGGAAGGCTTCATGGATACAGGTGTGACAGCATAGTCTTTTTCACATATTTATACTGAGAAAGAAGGAGGCCTTACAGAACAGCCAACAAAGGAGTGTAGGTCAGAAGCTGATCTGTTCTGAAACTGCAGCCATAACTCTGGAATGCTATTCCCTCTGCACCAGTGGTGCTGCAGGCACTTACAGGGTACCTGTGATCCACCTGAGTGCACACAAGTGATTTGGCCCTCTGTGCTCTGCAGAACATTCTTCAGTAGCAACACCAGCAAGGTTTCAGCCTCAGTGCCTGATAGGACTGGGTTTTGAGAGAGTTCTCTGATGAGGCTTTCATACTCCTTCATAGTTTTTCTTGGGAGCAGTCCATGTAGACTGGTGTTGCCGTTTCTGTGGGGTCTTCCCTTCTCTCTGAGACAGGAGGGACATCTTTACCCTGCAAATGACAATGGTTTCTGCAACTGATAGTGAAGGAAAAGCAGAATAAAATAATATGGCTCTGCATGACAGTATTTCCCCATTCAGCATGGATGTAGGTGTGCATGCATCTGCATGCACATGTCCAGAAAGTGAACAAGAGACAGGTCTCAAAGAGGTCAACTCCTGGTTTCAGCCTTTGCAACAACCCCTGATTTTCAGTCTCCTAGGTAGAGTGGAAGAGATCTCAAAGCATGGATCCTACTTGATTTCAAGATGATTTTCAGGTGGGAAGAAAGAAAAAAAAAAAGGGGGGGGGGGAGAAAAGGGCATTTATCTCCACCAGTAGAGTGGCTGCATGTCGGTGGTATTGAACAAAATTAGAGTTTTACCCCTCAATCCCTCAAAGCCAACATATCTTGAAGTTGTCTTCAAAACAGTCCTGAGACAATTTATAACATTTGGAAGCCTGCAAAATAGACATTAATAGAAAAGTTAGGAGAATAGACAGTTGATTTTACATAGTTACACAAGCCATTCTCAGAAAGAAAGGAAAAGATAGAATGACTGAAATGGAAGTAGTGGAGTTTACAGTGGAGAACACAGCAGAGCAGGAGAGAAGCTGCTCTGAGACCAGTGGATTGACTGGCTTCATCCAGATAATGCACATGAGGAATCTGCATCCCTGTTTTTCCTGGAAAGGCATGGTTAGGTGAGACCAAGCTATGAGTTGCTCTCAGGCAGAAGAGGGGTTCCCAAACTACATGACTGCCTTGAGTTTGCTGTGCAGCACGAGCTGCCCAACCCTGGATGCCCCAAATTTTCCCCCTTGCACATGGTTCCAAGTTGCTTTTACAATATCAGTGACCTGAATATATGAGAGCAAAACTCTCAGGGAGAATTAGATTCAAGAGGCTTGAAGCTTCCCAGGAATCTGAAAGAACTGGCATTTCGGTCTTCATGGCCCACTAGAGCCAGTTAAAAGGTCAGAAATAAAAGGTTATTGACCTGTACATTTTCTTGAGACTCAGAGGGCACCATGACTTCAGCCCCTTGAGTTCTTCTCACAACACAGGGATCATAAAGGTTTTGCAGGTCACTGACCCCACAGCATATGAAATCAGGAAAATAACTGGTAAATTTACTCTGCATTTTCTATTATTGAAATCGAGTTTAAATAAATTACTAAGCAAATATCACTAGCTGGAAAAGCTTATGAAGGGCACAAGCAATCCCACTGCAAGTAATACTAAAAAGCATTCTTTGGCCTAAATTATACAGCCAGTCAAATTAGAGATCACAAGGTCCTATCTGACCTTACAGTCCATGAATCTGTTGTTTCACTATAGCAAAACTAAGTCCCTCAATGATTGATTTTTCTTGTATTTTCACAAGTTTTTCTTGTATTTCTTAAAATATATTTCTCATAGTTTTCCTAAAATCTATGCAGCTACCACTTCTTCAAACAAATACATCCCTGCAACAAACTGCATTATTATATATTATGCACAGGGAGGGTTTGTTCTTGACATGTTGCCAAGAAAGCTTGAGAACACAAGCCTCTCTATCACTTTGATCATGAAAGACAAGTGGTTCCAGTTATTTGAAACTCTATTTGACAGGATGGAAGTAAGATAGGAAGTGAAATGTTAAACTCCACTGTAAAGATCAATGCTCGAGAAACATATAAACAAAACAGAACAGAAGAAGTGGGTTTTCAAAAGGCAGTACAAATGGAGGGAATGACTCTGGCATATATTTTATCAAACACCCCTTTAAAAGCAGTGGCCTCATGCAAGTGAACTCTTGATTGTTGCCGTGCACAGGGCACTCTCACTAATTCTAGAAAGCGTCTGGCTGGCAGCAGCAGATTGCTGGTGCTTAACAGGGCTAATCGGCATCAAAATGCTGCTGCAGCTTTATGGGCACCTTTTCACCCACATTCTTCCCTCACAGCCACTAAATCCTTGAAGTCAATAGAATTAGTCCTGATCCAGGCTGGTGGAAATGAGAGCAGAGTAAGCACCTTGTGGCTTCGACTGATAATCCTTGTAATAGTCTTCCTCCAAAGGAAAGCAAAAGCCACGGCCTGAAGAAGTTAACACAGCTTTCAGCTAGATTGAATATTTTACACACAAATGAAAGCCTAGGAGAAATTACATCAGAAGTGGATGTTTATTTTAGTTTGGTTCTTCTGACATTACTGAGCAGCTCTATTTTTGCCTCAGGCCAAAAGCATATTATATAGATGAAAGACCAATAGCTTATCTAGCCAGCCTGATCACAATTAGGGTAGGACTAAGCAAGAGCAAATTTTTAAGATGGAAATAGTTGCAATATTTAAAAAAAATCAAAGAGCTGAGGGATTCTTTGTGCTTTCCTTTGTTTGGAGTATATGTTTAAAGACCAACATACTGAATTAGACAGAGCAGGCATTGTGGTGGCTGCTGTTTTTGTGATCTTCTCAAAGTCATCTGGGTTAATAGCCCCAGAAGAATACATCTTTCCACTAGTCGAGAGAGAATGTATCTGAAGCACTGACCACCACTAGAGACCACTGCACAGGAGAGAGAAGTGCAGCACAGCACAGCTGCCACAGGCATTGGCATTTTCTGGGCTCTGCTTTGTACTCCAGTGGATGATCCTGTGGAGAAGGACACATAACATGTAGCCATTGGATAGTAAGCTAGTAGTCAATATTTCCCCTCAGTAATGGCCCCTTTATGGATGTTTTCACCTCACAATATCACTGGGCAAATGAGAACTGGTTCATCCATCTTTCATCAAAGGGCACACAGCTTCAAACTAGCTCACCCTGACCATGGAGGAGGAGCAGGCGTGGGAACCTGCAGATCAGATGATGCACAGCAACCTGTTATCTTCAGTGGCTGCTTCACATACCCACTGTTTGAGAACCCTCCTGCAGTTCTGCTGTGTTAACACCACACTGCTGGGAAATCCATTTTCAGTTTACATATGAGAAACAAGAATTCAGTTAATTCTAACTAGGGATTTATGAGCCACTAACATTCCCGCTATTGTTTTATCCAAAAAAATCAGTTTCAGCTGTTAGCCTTTTTCTTCCTCTAGTGAAAACTTGATCATAATTCCTTTGAGACTAAAGTGCACATGAATCTTTGCAGTATGAATTCTGGAATAATATATTAGGACCTCAAATGCTTGTTGAAGAGATCTGTGGGATAAAATCAGTGACAGACATCATTGCCAATATCTGGCTGGTAGGCCAAGTAAGAGTCTGATGTATCCACTGATCTGCTTTCAGTCTATTTGATTCTGAGCAGATTTTGGAGAAAGAAGGAAAATAGAACATTCCCATCATATTCTCCCATAAGAAGGAATAAAATAGCCAGAAACACATCAGCAGGCATTACAATAAGCACTTAAGAATCAACAGCAATGGCTTGATGTCTGTAATTCCTCCAGAGCACTATAACAGCAGAGCTCCCAAAATAAATCTCCACTTGATCTTTCCCCTGTTTTCTTATGCTCTGACATCTGAAAACACTTGTTGTTTTCTTGTTCCTTATGCTGGACATCTTGCTCTGGGCATAGGTTGAAACATCTGCATGCTGTGAGGTGAGATATATTGACATATGGTATTACAACAATAACAGATTACATTTTGCTTTTGTTGTATTTAATAATAGATAGAGATACTGTAACCATTAACCCCAGCAGGCTTGGATCTTTTCTGTTTGTGTTGTTCTCTACCTAGTACTGAGTGCATCCCCTCTGTTCCCTTCCCTGTGTGTGAATTGTTCACAATCAATAGCCATTGATCCTCTCTATCCTTTCCTTCTATAATTTGGTCATTACTAAGAGCTGAAAGCCTTCTCCTCCACAGATCATTATTTACTAGCTGTTTTGAAATTACATCCAAAAGCAGAGCTGAGTGACACATGCCCTGAAGCAACAGAGGGGGAAGGAGTAGGAGGGCACTCTCCTGCAGAAAGAGCCACAGGATCTCATTGTGTTCTTCCACAGCTGTTTCTGTCAAACATTTTTTTTCCCACTCCCTTAGTTCTTCTAAATCCCATGCTTGTAGAGCCAGGAATCTGGGCACTGCTGCTGCTGGCACAGTGTTTGGGCTAAACCCAGGCAACAATGCTGCTCAATAATTCTTGGATCGGAGGTGAAGGTTCATCTTAGAACACTGTGGTGGTGACTGAAGCAATAGGGGTATTTTCACACAGATTAATCTAGCAACACCAGTATAAAACTATTTAAACAGTTCTCTGAAGTGCAGTAACTGGTCAAACCTGTTCTAGCAACACCTTCTGGCATTGAGAGCAAGCAGCTCCAGCGAAGCTGCTGCTGGAGGGGAGCTGATGTTTCAAATGGAAGTATTTTACATTAGTTTGGACTTTCTTCAGGCAGCTGTAAACGATTTTTGGGACAGGGCAAAGTCCTTCAGCCATCTCCCCAGATCAATCATCATTCTTAGTTTGCAGCATTCAGTATATTTTTTTTCCCACTTTAGCAAAACATATCTTAGGCAGATTGTGTGTTCCCATAGTGTAGTTTAACACAAGCTGTTAATGACTTGTGACCTCCTTGTGCAGCCAGGCAGAGAGGGCTTGTTTCACACTAAGCAGGTAAGCAACACTTAAACCAGATGATTCTGAAAAGGATAGGCTTTTAGAGAAGTTAAATTAACATAATTTTATATACCTAGGTAGAGGGGACAAAGCATGGAAGGAAAACAGCAACACATTGAGAGCCCTCAGTGCTTACTTGGAAGAGTCATATTCATGAAATGACAGGATTTGGCACTTACTGTCATAATCCAGTTGACAAGGTTGGACTCAATGATCTCAGAGGTCTTTACTAACTTAAATGAATCTGTAATTCTGTTAGACAGCAAAAACAGCTCTAGGGGTTCTACAAGAATGTCAGTAAGAAAGTTCTCCAAAGTACCTATAAACCTTCACTTAGAGAATTCACTTAATATAACAGTGTTCTTGGTCAGCTTCTGACTTGTGCAATTGGACTGTCAAGACAGACTGTGAGACATACAGTCACATGACAAGAAATCAGCTGTGAGAATTCCACTTTAAAACTCATGAGCTGTCATGTGAATCCAATTCTCCTGCCCTTCCAGTTCAAACAACTGACAAGAACATATGGATTTAAACAAGTCCTCCCTTTATGTAATAGCAACAGTGGTTGGAGTGGAGGAATGATGCAAATGAAAGCTTTTTGTAACACTTTACAAGAACAGGGACCAAACTGGTATTTGCAATCAATCTGGTTCCAGTAATTAGAGGGATCTTCTAAATCTAGTCCTTAGTAGCAAGTAGCAAGCAATTTACTGGTTAATTAAAGACTCTTTCTTAAGCTCTTTCAGAAGAGACATTAAAAAAAAAAGAAAAAAAAGGGAAAAAAAAAAGAGAATGAGACTGCAGGGCTGAAAATACTGGTTAGACTCTAAGCAGAAGAGATTTTCCACTTATCCACTAGCTCATGTGCACCTCTGTTTTGAAATGTCTTATTTCCTTTGATAGAGCTGAGAGTGAAAAGGAAGGTCCATGTGTCCTGACAGCTTCACAGACACAGCTGAGCTCACCAGAGCCCCATGCCCAGCAGTGGTGGCACACCCGGGCTCTCTCAGGTGTGCTGGCTGCATGGCAGGTCACTGTCACCAAGGCTGCAGGGGACCCTCCAGGTACTGGAGAGGTGGAAGGGCAGTAAGGGACTGAGTAGCACAGGTGCAACATTAGCACAAGTTTATAATGCTCAAGCTGGTCAGGGAAAAAGTATGTATGTGGTATCTTTACAAGTCAAGATATTTCACATTATACAAACATTCTTGTGTTTCATTCTGGCTATCCAGCTCATTGTTTTTCAGAGTAAGGTGGTCCAGAAGTCTGCATGCTATTTAAGGCTCCAGAAAATCATAACTTGTTTTTGTCCCACACCACGACCTTCTTTTTTAACCCCTTGTTATCACAGCATAAACCAGTAAAAATATATTAAAATATATATATTTTATATATTTAGATTTATTTTTATATATTTATATATATTTTATATATAAAATATATAAATATAAATATTAAAAACCCCTGCATGGTTATATCCCTGTGACCCCTTCTACTCAAGTGCTTACTCAGTAAAATCACCCAGACAAGATTCTCTGTCCCTCTTTGCCAATGCACAGCATGAAGCCTTCCACTGTGGACATGTAAGAACAAATACATCAGAAAACATCTGATTCTCTGGGATCTGTGTCAGTGGGCACAAAACAGATAAATCAGCTAGGGGAGCATGTTTGGGCTGTTCTCAGATCTTAAAGTTAAACTGCAAAATCTTCCTAAAGGCACGATTTTAAATGCATTTTGGTAAGGCATCCAATCATTTGTGGAAAGTTCTTTCAGATGCAGTGCTAAATTGTGTCCTGGGTGTCATCCAGTCAGATAGAATTGTCTTCCTGCACCAGGCTCAGGTTGGTACTCTCAGCAAGTTGCAAGTGCTTCAGCTAACATAGTCTGACCCTCTGCAAGGCTTAATTCCTCAGATTCAGAACAATGTTATCTGTCCCCACACAACTTTTTGTCAGTCCAGGTCATGAACAGAAAAAATTATTATCTAGCCACAGAATATAGTACTAACTGTAAATTATGTCCAGTTTTTTGTTTAAAAAAAAATAAAATGGTGCTGCACTCTTGCTCTTAAATGTAATACTCTGAATATTTGCAGTAATTTGCTGCACAATAAAATACTTGATTTGATAATACTTCTCTAGCTCACAGCCTGGATTTGAAAGATTTATTCAAGCCCAATGCAGATGCTTCTTCTGCCCTGTTCAACTTCTTACTCCATCATTATCAGCATACAAATGAGTGAATTCAAGGAGTGTGCTGACTACACATGGGTGCTGCAAAGGACAGCTGAGTGTGAGGACAAGGGTGCTTTCTGTGTTTACCCTGTATTTATATGTGTACATAGATACGTGCTGGTAAGCTTTGATTCAGAGAAGTCAACTGAATGTGAGGAAAAAGTGCAATTTATTGGGTCTTTGATTCAAAGGAAATTAATTTCAGGGTTTTCTAAAGAGCCTGTTCTTATTCCCTCTTGCATACCAGCTCTACCTTCCCAGAAAAGTCCCATTTCCTGCCTGTGTAGTCCTAACCTTCCTGTGGAAGGGCTTGGGAAGCAGACTCCAGCCAGGCACCTGTGGTGCTCAGTGAGTTGACAGTCACACACCACGATGCAATTCTATGAAGAAAGCCTTCAACTACTGTAATAGCTGTAAAGCCTTAGCAGATAGGCATGAAAACAGGACAAAATCTGATACAAAAGCATCTTAACTGCTTGCATTTTGTACTGAATCAGCTGCCTTTTTTTAATATGGTAAAATCTGGCTGAGTATTTTGGAATAGAGTCTGCATAAAAGACCTCAAGAGAAGTTATATGGTGGTGCTCCCTATGCTGGTTGTGTTCACAGTGCTGAATTCAGCTGAAAACTATCCTCCTGGTCTTCTGAGGACTGTCTGCCTTGCACCCAGTTCTTGCTAAGCCATAGTTATCTGCTTTTCCAGCAGGAGTAGTGTCCTGTCTCTGCTCTCTGGTCTCTGTGTAGTTGTCACTGTTGGGAAGTTTCTTCCTCCCCCAGTTAAGTTAGCTTTTGCAAAGCTTTGCCTCAGTTTCCTCTGTCCTTTCACAAATCTCCTCGAATAATTCTGCTTATTTAATCACCCCTTTGGACTCCTTCCTCATTCATAGAGGGAAGTGTGAGAGACAAATAAATCTTCAGCTGTCGTCACTTTTCCCCTGGCAAGAAGGAGAACTGACAACCCCAGCTTTTCCCATGCCTGAGCAAACCAGAACCCATGGGCTACACTCTTGCCAGTAAATTAAACCACTAATCTGTTGTGCTTAATTTTACAGCAGGTCTAGGCATACTTTCTTGCCAGGGCAAATTTACATTTTCCTAAATTTACTAACTTACAGATGCTTCTGATTGAAGAGTAGATTCTTGTTCATGTAACGGGATGTTTTCACCTCTTCACTGAATACTTTCCAACAGTGATCTGTCTCAATTCACTGATCAAAAACTGATCACAACATGCAAAAGGCAAAACCTGCTGTGGTTGAAGTCAGCAAAGTGCAATGCCATGCAGCTTGCTCTGTTTGTGTAAGTCACTCCAACGCCCAGCATCAATCAAGAGGTGAAAGCTGCTGACAAAGGCCACCTTTCACGAACATTTCCTCATCCCACCATTTCCTCAGCCCTTTGTTTCTCCCCTGGGAAACAAGAAGCTTTTCTGCTTTGCTGCCAAATTCTCCAAAAGAGTATGTTTCCCAGCAGTGCCTAATGAAGTTTTCTTGGAGCACAGCGCAGCTCCCCATCACCTTCTGCTGATGAAAGAGTTATGAAGCCTCATCCTTCCAATATTCACAGGGAAGAGCACAGAGAGGTCACAGAGCATGCCCTCTGTACAATGTCCTCAGCAGCAGCCACAAACAGCCCAATCCCCTCCTTGCTGACAGCAGGGACAGCCATGCAGCACACACAGCTCTGAGCCAAACTCTTCAATTTTGTGTCATGAACCGGACCCAAAACATGAGGCTATTCAAAGAATATCGTATTCAGCATTTGGGAAGATTGTCTCTAGGTGGGAGACAGGATTTCTTATTCTTCATACATTATGTGGTAGAACAACCTGTTGCTTCCACTCATTTATTCTACATAACCAAAAAAGTTTTCACTTGATTATTCAAGCAGGTGTACCTGTCAGATTCTAGCAATAACATTTAGACTCGAATCTCCTTGGCTTTGCAGTCAGGAACAAGTCCTGCAGAGAACATGGGCTTACCTAATGGTACATTTTCACAGTGTACAGACACTCCTGTGGATTTAAAAACATATATATTTTTGGTAGATATAGCAGCATCAGAGACTTTTTTAATTTCTCAAGCTAATAAATAATAATTTGCATTAATTTAAATGCCAGATTCAACGTTGCCAGCAAGTTCAAGGTTTTTTTCCATTGGAGGCAGAGAGATTCCAGTTCCTGGCAAGACTTATTAACAAAAGACACGCTGTTGAGAAGGCTGCAGAGAGATTATGTATGATCAGATGAAAGCAGGATTAGATATGAATATCTGAATCACACTAAGTGACACCTGAGGGAGGCTGGAAAGTGAAATTAATATACAGATATTCAGCACAGATCTGATAGCCCAACAGCTCATGAAACCCTTTGCAGCTCAGGCCTGTGGCCCTATGATCACCTTTCTTAAATGCAAAGAGAAAGATGTGAACATTTTACCTATTTTAAGCTCCTTTTAAATAGCAGATATCTTGAAGAAATAGCATTCCATTTTTTTTGTTGATTTTTTTTTTAAACTGTCATGGTTCAAAAACAGTAGGTGAAAGATTATGGCTGAAATTCATGGAAAAGGGAAGCAATATAAATCTAAGTGTTGAATGTGCAAGGGCTCTTCCATACAAAATTCTCTCTATTCTGGAGATATTTTTACCCACATAGACCTGTTTGAGAGAAAGTTTGTGGGCAATGGCAATGGCCATGGTCAAGGCACCCTCCCCTTTTTTGTTTGTTTGTTTGTTTGTTTGCTTTTTGGTGGTGTTTTTTGTTGGGTTTTTTTGGGGGAGGGTGGGTTTGTTGGGGGTTTTTTTGGTTTTTGGTTTTTTGGGTTTCTTTTTTGTTGTTGTTGTTGTTGGAGGGAGTAGTTTTGGAAGTGTCAAAACAAAACACACACAACTAGTTCTCTCTTTCTGATCTGTAACACAGGTTATAACACTGAGCTGGTGAATAAACCATGTCTTCTACTCTCTGTGTCAAACACAATACACTATTTACTCACTTGCTAATAAACTTTTTCCTCCTAAAAAAGCCTCTCATACTGTAATTTTAGAATTTTCAACACTACCTTCTCTGCCTACACTATATCAGTGCATAAAGAATGCACAATTAGCAGGACTTGCACTTTGTTAGCAGTAGGTCTACATAAATCATGCTCTGTTTCACACACCCATTTCCTAATAATTTCTTTGTGACCACTGTGTTACCAAAAATATTCAGAATCAAGATCCATCTACAGGCACAAAGTGTCACTTACTGGATAACAAGAGGAAATATTTTCCTTCCAAACCTTACACATTTTAATATATTTGCTAATCAACTGCCTCCCATCCCAGAGATTATCTACCTTGTCCTTTGGAAAGATACAGCCTATCTACAAAATAACAGTGGTTATTAGGTCCCTAAAAATTTTAGGCAAATTTTGGGAGGAAACTTTCAAAAGGGATCTCCCTAGAATGTAGGTTCAAGGGACTCTTCTCTTTATTGGTTTGGGAAAAGATATCTTTTAAGAAAAGTGGAAAAACTGTTTATTTAACAAGCAAAGCATTCAAAGCATTCACAAGCATGAAAAATCAAAAGTATTAAATAATAAAACTTCTTGCTGTTCTGAATAGATGGAAAATTCAGAAAGTTTTTGACAACTGGGGATACAAGCATCATAAAGTCACCTTAGGGCAATGCCTTATCACAAAAACATTCATCCTTTTTTATTGTACTGAGAAAATACACACATGCACGTGGTGGAGCAGGCAGCATCTACCTTGTGTACATGATCAATATATTCAGGGTTCATAGAGTGGAAGTCCTTGTGAAAGAATCATAGAATTATTAAGGT
>VWYP01010728.1:0-10340 GCA_013400435.1 Pycnonotus jocosus
CCAAGCCATTCTGAGACAAACCCTTATATTTTATCCAAAAAACCACCTTATTGCAATTTTCTCCCTGAGCTGAAATATAAGAAATGTAATTTTAATAATATTATAATACTAATAAATGAAATCATTATTTTAAAATTTCAAAATCTTGACTATGAGAAGTGCTAACCTTTTAAACATTTGAGCATTTTTTTGTGTCTTTTTTAAAGCTGCTGTTGTGTTTGGTTTCCCAGCTCATCAGAAACCTTTAAGAACCTCGTTTTTTTCAGTCTTTCATTCTCCATCCATTAATCTGTGTCTTTCCTCCCCAAATTGATAAAGAGCTGTACAGACTAAGGCCAGTTAATGGATGCACTGGGTCACGTTCTGCCCTCAGATACAAATCTGAGATCACCTTCCATTGAATCCAGAGAGACTGCAACCAATGAAAGTTTTGGTTGTGTGTTTGAGGGTGCAATTTGGCCTACCTCGTTTAAGGAGGTCATGTAATTCGTTAATGGCTGCACAGTTTGTGCTGCGGAAAAGAACACTAAAGCTGTGTATAAATGCTCAGGACAATGTGTGTGCCACTGTGGAAGGTGAAAGCAGAATATACAGCATGCTAACAACTGGTTTAAAGACCAAGGCTGCAACTTTTATTGAAAAAAGAATAGCTTAAACTGCAATGTTACTTGACAGATAATAGTCTCTGCAGACGTAAGTAACCATAAAACCCGAGGGCACCAATCATGTGCTTCAGATCCCATGAAGATGTGATCTCAGGGCTGTACCAATACCAGAGAGGAAGATAATTTCTCAAGAGTGCTAGTGAGCACTGTGAAATTTTGTGGTTTGTTAAAATCAGATGTTGCAGTAAAAAGATCAAGTGAATAATTTTCCTTTTACCTTTCTTTTCTTTTTAAGGATGAAAAAAAATGCTGCTTCAATGTTTATCAAGACAATGTGTTTTACATATAAACATGTAGCAGTACAAAGATTTCAGTCATGACATGGAGTGAAGGATCCTAGTGTCTGTTATTTTTATTTAAATTTTGAATAAATCTTCTCATGTTTTTTGTAGTCATTTTGCTTTAAGGGTAGCAATACTGCTACAGTAAGAGAGTGAAAGGCTTTTTTAGGCTGGTGACACAAAAACGTGCAATTGAAAAATTCCTAGGGAGTTCATTGTGTGTTAGTGTGATTGGAGTTCCTCTGTTTCCCAAATAATATTTTACATGGATTTGGGTACAGGTTATATGATGTTCTATGGCAATGGGGTATGGGAGCAATTTCTGCCTCACGGCTTTCTTGCCACATAAATATCATCTAAATATTAACCGCGCCTTGTAATAAAAACCTATTTAATGAAATAAAGAGGCTATAGTGTTTGGGGGCTATATAACCAGTTTGATTCCCTGTTAGGTTGTTAGGTTTTCCTGCAATTTTTGCATCTCTAGTGGAATTCAGGCACAGATTAAGACACGTAAATTCAAGGGTTTGAATGTGAAATATTCTTCAAGGAGGGTAAAAAGGAAGATTTGAGGAATCACAGGCTAGTCAACCCTCTCAGTCCCTGGAAAGGTGATGGAACAACTAATCCTTGAAACCAAATATATGAAGGACAGGAACATAATTGGGCATAGTCAGCATGGATTTACAAATGGAAAATCATGTTTAACCAACAGTCCACAATTAAGTGATTAACATGGAGGACAACAGAAGAGCAGTGAGTGTTGTTTACATTGATGCTAGTAAAGCCTTTGACCCTGTTTCCAATAACATCCTTATAGAAAAGATGACAAATCACAGGTTGGATAGGTGGAGAGCCATGTAGATTGAAAACTGGCTGAGCAGCTGGGTCCACAAGGTTACAATAAGTGGCATGAAGTCCAGTTGGAGGCAAATGACTAGTAGTGTATGCAGGGATTGGTACTGGGGCCAATTCTGTTTGATGCTTTCATTAACACCCTGAACAGTAGGACAGACTGAACCACCAGAAAGTCCACAGATGATTAAAAAAGTGTGAGAAGTGGCTGATACAACAAAGGACCTGCTGTTTGGAGGGATTTTCACAGGATGAAGAATTGATCTGAGCAGATTCCCATGATGTTCAACGAGGGGAAATGCAAAGTCCTGAACCTGGAGAATTATAAAACCAGGCACCCATATAAAACCAGCTGGCAAGCAGCTTGTCAAAGACCTCAGAGTCCTGGTAAACAGGAAGCTGACTGTGGTGTACCCTTGCAGCAAAGAAGGCTGACAGTGTAGGAAGCTGTATTTTGAAGAATATTGCCAGCAGGTCAAGGACAGTGACCCTTCCCCTCTTCTCAGCACTGGTGAGACATATCTCAAGTACTGTGTGCAGTTCTGGACTCTTCAGTACAAGAAGGATTAAGGGACTGAAGCCTCTCACATGAGAAGAAGCTGAATGAACTGGGAGTACTCAGGCAGGTGAAGAGATGTCTCAGGAGGATCTTATTGACACACACAGACACCTGATGCTGTATAACAAAGCCAGATGCTTTTCAGTAGAGCCCATTGATAGGACAAGAAACAATGGCCACAACAGAAAATACAGGAAGTATTGTCTCTTGTCCTATCAGTGGGCTCTACTGAAGGAAAAAATGATCTTTTTCTCTCATTTAAATGTGAGAAAAAGCTTTCTACTGCATGGGTGATCAGACATTAGTGGATGTTGCCCTGATAGGTTATGAAATTTCCACTTTTGATGATACTCAAAACCAACCTGGACATGATTCTAGGAAACCTGCTCTAGATTGCCCTGTGTGAACAGAAAGGTTGGACTAGATGATCTCCCAAGACACCTTCCAATCCCAGCAATTCTGTAATTCTGTGATATTCTTTATTATTTGAGTTATTCAAGCCACAGCAAAGAAGACAGTGGCATTTGAGATGCTGAATTGTTATTTGAACTTGACTGAATTTGATTAGGTTTCCAAGTGTCTATCTGGTTCCATTTTACATGTATGACAGTATCTCTGATATGCAGGGCTGACAGATATGGCAAAGGATAGATGTAAATCTTACACTATTGTGAAGTGTTATCTGCAGTCTTATCATGTTACTTTAGGGTGTCTCAGATTGTGATGCCTCAGACGTCCCCTGTTGTAAGAGCAGGCTGGTGAATAGCAGGAATTATGTACACTAGACATATATTTAGTATATTTAAACACTATATCTCTATTTACACTGGAATGCCAGTACTTGAAATTGTTACCCATTCAACACTAGGTCTTACAGTTGAAAAATTACCTGTGTGTAACAATCCAGACTTCTTCCTTGGCAAAAAATGTATTAGATGGTCCCTTTTTCAGCTGAACTGAACCAAATTTATACAAGGAAACTGTCAGACATGGTTTGAAGATGAACTGTGAAGAGTTAAAATTAACCAGTGTGGATAACTGATGTTAAATTTCCATTTCTATTCTCCCAAACCTACAGAATTGAGTAAATAAGCTAATGAGGATTTCAGCATTGTCTTTGCTCGTTGTGGTCTAGAGATTAAGGTTACTGTAGTTGTCTTTGATCAAGATTTCTGGTCTGGTTAGAATATCTCTTGCAACTTGCAACAGCACAACCCGGTCTGCTTTGGGGAAGTTAGATTCTGGTGTTCAAAAGACAACTCAGAGACTATATTTTAAAATCAGGTTATGAGGGATAGTCTATCATATTTCATTGGGGTGTGCTTATGTAAAGAGGAGAAAAAAGTCTGTTGTACAACCTAAAGTATTAGATATACAAGACAAATTGTAGAAATATTTGTCCTTATTTTTTTAAAAAAATGTTTTTTGCTAGTATAACTCAAAGCAATTTGTTGTCAGTGCTTTATAAGCATAAGTGTGTTAAAATCTGTATTGAGAAAATATTAATTTCCATGGTAGCAGCTGTTTTCATAGCAGAATGAACATCTTAAAAAATGTTGAGAAAATAAAATATGTCTATTATTCCTAATGAGCTAACATGATGATTAAAATTGTTGATTAAATAGTATTTATCCCACTGTGAGGAAAACCTTAACCTGACTATAGTGCTAAATTCAGACCTTATGAGCCTCTAGTGAGTCAAGTGCTTAGTTTACCCTTGTTAAGTTCGTGCTCCTTTGATGAGGACATATTTACATAAAACGCAGAAAGCATCTTACCAGTGATCTTGCAAACATTTAACAATGCTGATTTTTCCATTTAAACATGTCTGCTCAGTGAGAATTCCGTCTACATTCATGTGACTCTGCCAGATGTGTCAGTAGGCTGTTCAAGTATAGACATTTTTAAAAAGAGTCAGCTTTGAAAAAAACATGAATCAACATTTAGCTTCAAACAGAATTAGAGTGGAGTTAAACTGATATCAAAGAAGTTAGGAAGTTTGCCTTGTCACAATGTGAAATACAGTCGTACAGTATGTTTCAGCAAGCAAGTTTGCAGGTAGCATTTGAAAATCGGTGCACTTGCTAAACTGTATATGGATTTTTTTGTGTGTGTGTGTTTATATAATAATTGTAAGTTTCTTTTATTGCACATAAATTTATTTAAGATATAACTTCAACCTTGATAAAATTAAGAGTGTTAACTTATGTTTATAGTGTTGTATACGTCACTTTTCATAAATGTAGTTTTCATCCATATAAGCCAGAGCTTGGTTGACATCCTCTCTTTCTAGTTCTTTTCTTCATTAATAAATGTGCTACTACCTAAAAATTAAATTTGACATGAGTAGACTTTTTTTGCCAAGAAATAATTATTATCTACATTATTGGGAAATAATATGGTTTATGTAGGATGTTGCACTGAATTTAAATAAATATTTCAGATAAAAATGCAAGTCCTCTGTCCAGCTCTCATTCTTTGTATCTGTAAGCACCAATTTGTACACTTAAGGTGACCTAGATAAATTTCAAGGTAATAAGGTACAACTTGGCAAAATCAGCCCCAATCAAATGTCATATATTGTAAGGCTGCTTTAAAGTTGTACCAAGTCCACAAACTATACAAGGTTTCTTACCATATAAAGTCTGAAAGTCACCCAGAGACACTAAATCAGGAGAGTATTTTACTCCTTTTAGTCACGTTTTAAATGTTTGCTCTATTAATGAGAAATATCTGGTTTTGTAGAAGGAAAAAAAACCCAACAAAAAACCCTTCAACAGAACAGCTGTTGGCACACATTTTGAAAGTCTGAAGAAGAGGACATGGACTGGTTCAGTGAAATTGTGCAGCTCATAATTTTACAAAAATAACAGTGCACAAATCATTGCACTGTCATGTTTAAAACATGAGAAACACCATGCGGAGAATATGCTTTGTTACATTATAATGGAATACTTCTATCTGTGAGAGTTCAAATATGTGTATTCCTTAATGGTCAGAACACAACTTATTGTCTGGAACATTCTTCATTTGAGGTCTTATCAACCAAGAATTTGCAGCTCCCATAGAGATCAAAGAATTTCAAATTTGCTTAATTTCTTTCAAGTTTTTCCATTGAGTTCAGCGCATTAAGCTGACCTTTAGTGTACTAAATGATGATT
Source organism: Pycnonotus jocosus (assembly GCA_013400435.1). Taxonomy (NCBI): domain Eukaryota; kingdom Metazoa; phylum Chordata; class Aves; order Passeriformes; family Pycnonotidae; genus Pycnonotus; species Pycnonotus jocosus. The sequence continues at coordinate 5,522 of VWYP01010728.1, forward strand.
TCCTTGTTTGTTTGGTTCTTTTAAGGAAGTTGTTTCTTAATGCCTTTCCTGAAGAAATCTGAGGGGACACAGTTTAATTTTCTTCTAAGGAATGTCAGTGACTAGTTTTTTATATTTATTTACTATTATCAAAATATGTTGTGGTAGAATACATTAAACAAAATGAGTTGCAAAGATGTAAACCCTAATGCCATCTGGATTTTTGTAGCACCCCATGGAACTTACAAAATCATTATTTGGTCCCACATGGCTGCAATATTTTATGTAATAATGTTGCATATGAGGATTTTTTCTAAGCACATTTAGAAGCAGAATTTTTCTTTTAGGAATTTCATCCTGTCATCTTTTTATTGGATAAAATTTTGTATTTTGAATTAAATTATTTTTAAAAAGACTTTAGAATCATGTAAGGAGAAAGCAGAGCTCCTCTTTTTTATTAAAGATGCAAATTTCATAAGGAAACAGGTCAAATCTAGAGGTCATCAGGTCCACAAAACAATTTTAAATTCTCTTTTATGAGACTTTTCTGAGTAGCAGAGCTGCTTTATATAATTTTGTAATTCTTATGGAATGAACAAATAAGCAATACTCTTTCCATATTGCTCCATTTTGTACAATTTTCCATCTTCATTATGTTTTAGTTTAACTGTTCTTCTGTCATTTTGCAAATTTAACAGTATTATATAGTAATATTGATGAGGTGCTAGGTACTAAGACTGTGGTGTTTACTTATTGAAAAAACAATGTCTCTAATATTACCCACTGTATCAAGTTTACTTTGAAGAAGTGTTTTCAAGGTAATTTCACGAGCTTTCATTTCTATTCTGAGCACTGCATACCATGATTCAGTGTGTGTATATTATCTGAACTGATATTAGTTGATTGTAGTCAAAGTAATGTTAAACTGAAATAAGATATGCATGTAGTATAGTTATGAAAATACCTGTCTAGTAAATAGTGCACTTATTGAGTCCTAAATGTGTGTATGGTTTTCAGTGTTATGCTTGTATAAGATAACTTGAGCGTGTCCCATTTTCACCCCATAAATTAAAGCTGGCCAGGGTCAACTGTAAGTTATGTTTATTTTCTTCTCATTGAAAGTATTTGCTTTTTAAATTTATTTAACCTTTTTCTTTTTTTTTTTTTTTCTCTTAGAACTGCCACCCCTTTATGTATTTCTCCCTTCCTTTGAAAGATGCACACCCTCTGTCACGTAACTGGAAACATTCCTGCAATGCATGCAATTTCATGTACGTGTGTTACCACAGCTCACATTCTTTTAAAAATAACCACGTCTCGAATTAAGCAAACTTTTGATATCTCAGACAGTAATGGAGTGTATGCATGCCACCACAGATATGTATGCCACCACAGACCATGGAATTGGTTATTAATCAGTAAGCTGAAAAGAGGAAGAAAGGACATATCCCAGGTCAGCAAAAATATCTGGGACTGGCACTGCACAAAAAGATTTTTGTCTGTTAACCTTACGGAAAAAAAGATAATTGTGTCCTATTTAGCTTAAAGTCTGTTTTCTCTTAGCTTATAAGCAAATAGAAACTGAGATGTTGTTTAAAAAAAAGATTTCTTCATGTAGTGGTATTGAAATGTATCACCTGTGCCTTGCTTATGAGGATTCTTCACTGTCATTTTTAATAGAAAATATCTTTTTACTTGCTTAAGGGTCTGGACTTTGTTAGAGATTAAACTCAGTGATGAAAACACTGAGCATAATGAATTCTCACTGTATTTAGTTGAATTCTGCTAAAACCCAATGTTTGCATGAATTTTATGATAAGACACCCAACTTAGCCATATTTGTATGCTAAATGCTTTGCTCTGAGGCGATCAGGCCACTATTTCCAAAATTGGTCTTTCCAGCATGTTCATGCTTCCTTTGCACAGCAGCTCTTGGAAGTGCTGATAGTATGATAGACCTTTCTCATCATAATTAATCTGAGAAAAAGATTCTATAACTTCACCCCTTTTCTTCTCTCACAAAATGCAGAAACACCACTGGGCTCTCTACCACTAGTATTACTGCAAAATTTCTCTACTCACTCATTGCCATCACGTGGAGTCAAAAACTGTTTTGTGCATTCCACACAGCAGTACTCTTAATGGAAATAGAGATTTTAGATCATGGATTGTGGAGCTGCTACACTGACTATGATTTTTATCTTATACTCACACTAAAGACAGCAAGGAAAATTCTTGTTGCAATCAGTGGTGTAATGGGGACTGAATCCAGAATTCATACAAGTGAAAGGTGGCAGTGAGAATTGAAAACTAACAGATGCATTTCAGTGGTAGTGGAAATAACTACAGATTACTGCTTGCAGCACTTTCAAATATATTGCAGTGCACCCAGGGTAATTTGCTAGGCAAGCATTTAGTGCTACTAAAGATGCATGTGTTGCAGGACCGTGTGGGAAAAGTGGGGGGCTGGAGAAAGCAGGAAAAAAGAAGAAGCAAAAAGGAACAGCTCTGAATTTACTATTGAATTCTATACTCTTGCTAATTTTTACCCCGGCAAATTGGTGTTTGTATTATGTGCCAATTATTGGTCTTGCAGAATTCTGCTTTAGTAAATTTTCATGAAGTAAAAAAACCAAGAGATGCAATGTGGATGTAAATGAAAACATCTACAAAAGCAGCTGATGTTCATAAATAAATTAAGCAGTTTGGCATACAATGACTGTACTCAGGAAGAATACATATTAGTAATTCTTTGTTGTATTGATCCTTTAAACTAAGGCATGTGTGCCATAGTTAAACACTTTTGTGTATTTTAAAGCTGTCATTTGTAAGTTTGAGCAAAGTACAATAGTCCTTAAGGGAAACAGCCTAACAGGCAGACTTGCAGTCAGAGTTCAGTGTATTTTCTTCATCTTTAATTCAGTAGGAAGCCTTTCTAAGCAGGAAATGAGGGTTCTATTCATACTTGCCACTGGAGAGCTGCAGTTCATAGAGTGGGCTTCATTGTCTGGACTTGCCATGCACAGTGGGTGTGTAGCTGCCAAGCCCTTTTCCTCTGAGCATTGGGTGGATCACTGTCAAATCAGAGGTGGTCCAAGATGAGACAGCACCTTGAGAATCTGATCCAGCCTGTTGTGACCTCTTACACTTTATTTAACATCATCTGGTACCTAAAATAATTCCTCACCACATTATTCTTCTCTCAGATTGTCTAGAAAGCACAAGGTTGTTTGTATGAATGCACATGTGTGGATGAATTTAAGATTTATTGTTTTCTTGTCTACTTTTAAGGGGTCTTTACTAAAAGTAAATGACTATAGTTACATTATCAAGGATTTAGCAAGAAAAATTATATACATAAATAAAATAATAATTTTAAGAGAATATGGAAAAACTTAGCTCTGTTAGGATTCTATAGTTTTTCAGCACAATGCTGAAAACAAACCTGGAGAAAACCCTCCACAAAATACACCATAAAGCCTCATGTGATATTCAATGCAGATTCATAGAATCATAGAAAAATTTTGGTTGTAAAGGACCTTTGAGGATCACCTAGTTCCTGTCGCACCCCAGGCCCTGCCATGGACAGGGATGCCTTTCACTGGATCAGGTTGCTTCAAGCCTTGTCTAACCTGACCAGTGCCACTATGGAAGGAGCATCCACAACTTCTCTGGGAAGCCTGTTCTGGTGTCTCATCACCCCCAATGCAAAAAATTTCTTGCCCATATCTAATCTAAATTTACACTCTTGCAGTTTAAAAATAGCTACCAATATCTACTGTTACTGCAATTGGAATTCCTCCTCTGTAAGACTGCTCTCAGTCCATTCAACACCCAGCCTATGCACCAGTTTGCCTTGACCCAGCTGCAGGCCTTGCACTTGGCCTTCTTGAAGTTCACACAGGCCCAGTCCTCAAGTCTGTCAATGTCCCTAGGGGTGGCATTCCTTCCCTCAAGTGCATCAACTGCACCACTTAGCTTGGGGTCATCCAGATGCTGCAGATGCTCACTCCCAGTGTCTAACAGGGCAAATGTGGACCCCTGGGCGACACTGCTTGGGGCTGATCTCCATTTGGAGATTAAGCCATTGACTGCAACTCTTTGGATGCCTCCATCCTTCCAATTTCTTACTTATTGAACAGACCATCCATCAAACCACATCTGTCCAGTTTAGCAGAGTTGTGTAGGATTGTGCCAAAGGCCTTACAGAAGGCTGACAGAGGGCTGTTACTCTTTACCCACCAACGTGGCCACTCCATTATAGCAGGACAGAGATTAGTCAGGCAGAATTTTTGTTTCATGAAGCCGTGAAGCCATCTCTAGTCACTTCCTTGTCATTCACATGTCCAGGCATAGCTTCCAGAAGGATCTCTTCCATCAGCTCACTGGGCACAGAGACTGAACGGTCACTAGCTCCCAGGGTCCTCATTTTTATCCTTTCTTAAAACGGCTGCGATTTTTCCCTTTTTCCAGTCACAGGGAAACTGATCACCTAATCAATTCTTAGGCTCCTCAGAATCTTAAAGGAATACAGTATAGTTTATAAGTGAGGAACTGAATAGAATAAAACTATTACTTTTGTAGGAGTAAATAAAAATAAAACATGGCAAAAATCATTAGANTAAAAGATGGCAAAAATCATTAGAAAATTTGTTTGTTGAGATTCACTACAAATATCTCACTCTAATGGGTGATATACACTATCAGGTTTGGCATGTGATAATGATTCTACTTTGGAAAATGTACTTATATGTTGGTGTTTCAGAGGAGAAGGGTGCCTTTCAGAGCACATCTTGTATGAAGAAAAAAAAAAATTATAAGTATCATAACATCTAATTAC
>VWYP01010734.1:0-10514 GCA_013400435.1 Pycnonotus jocosus
GGTCTAAAAAACAGATCTCAAAGTTAAAAACCAGTCTGAAATCATAAAGTTCTGCCCTAAAATCCTTACTAAGCAACCTCAGAAATATAATCCAAATATCCTAAGAGATTAGGGAATTGTTGGCTCCTGCTAAAAACAACATGCTCTTTATTTCAACAGCTTATCACATGTCATAAAACCAGTGCTTTAGCAAGAGTCTACACAGAAGAAATAAGTGATCAATTCCAACACTGCTGAAAAGCTGAGCTTGTTCTATTTTTATGTGTAAAATGTTATTTTTATATATGGATTATCTGGCATTGATTTACAAGTAAAGCCTTCTGCACACAGAAGAGAAGGGCCAGTAACAAAGCAATCTGACAGAATTCAGGGCATTATTTTATGTTAATTATGTGTCACTAAGTGATCTTCAATACATGGGTATATTTCAAGGAGACAGTTATTTCTCTGTATTAGTTTCATTTATTCTTTGAAAAATGCATTCAGTTCCTTTAAACAACCTTTTATTTCCTGATTGTCTCCTGTCTGATCTAGCTGTTAGTGTCTGGGCTGATCCCATTTTTGTGGCACACTTAGAGGTACAGAGTTTTGTCACATTTCCAAAAACGGAAGGCAGCCCCAGAAAGGCCTATCAATATCCAGCTGTCTCCTAACTTTCAACCAATTCTCCATTCAAGGGAAGCCAAGAAAATGAACAAACATCTGGATGAGATGCTTCAGGGAAGAGCACAAGGACCAATAAGTTTCTGTCATGCTCTGTGTTTCTTTCAGCAGGTCTGTACACGTCACCATTTTAAAGGGATATCTTCAAATGATACATAGAAGCAGCGTTATCACCCATAAGGGAGATGCAGCAATATACATCCCAGCGGTAAATCTTTGTAAGGATCACAGATCAATGACAGCTTGCAGAATTTGGATGCTTTTATACGTAAACATTAGCAACTGCATTGATATACTCAAGCATAGATTTTATTTTTAAAAATACTTTACTCAAGAAGCAGCCTGGCCAGATGGGAACATAGAATATGTACATATATGAACCAAAAGTACTTACATTAGTTCACATCTCCACACATGTGTGCAGGAATATTGGTGTGGCATTCCTATCACTTGCACTTCTACAGAAGGCAGGACAAGGCATGCTTAACTCTCATTCTGAAATTGAACTGCATTAGTAACAGACAGCAGAATTTATTTTTGGCAAAGATACTGAAGAAGGTTAATTTCTCCAGCTTTCCAGGACACAAATGTCCACCTCTACCTCAGAGAAGGTGCCAGTTTTCAGGGACTTTCTGATGACACAGCATTACCCCACAAAGCAGTAAATTAAGTGCCTGTAATGCCAGATAAATATAAACTGCACATGCAGAGTGCACCTACACTACCTTTGCTGATTGAGTGTACAGCTTGGACATCATCCAACAAAGGAGGAAAAGGGATGTCAGAGGAGAGCTAGAGGATCTGTAAAGACCAGTTTTACGAGTGCAGGCCAACTGCCAAAGCATTTACTTTGAACTCTGTGTTACCATGGCTACAACAGCTTAAATCCAGCTCAAGTACATCTGCTCTGCACTGCAGTGCACACAGAGAGTCGTCAGCCTGCTCTGCTTTACTCCAATGCGACTCACTCACGCTCCTCCTAGAGAATCCACTGAAAAGCAAATTATTTAAGTCGTCAGTAACAACCCTCAGCGACACACCTAAGTCACAATGTAACCTTTTACCTCAATTAAGGAGAGAGGAAAGAGGGGGGGGGAAAAGCTGCCTAAATGCTGCTTCCACAAGAGCTGTGTAGTGAATGACTAACTCAAGGAAAGCTCAAGTAGGTCACCATTAGATATCCCCTATCCTGGCTTCAAATAGTTGGGAAGCAGTTCAGTACTTAAATCTAAGATTTAAAGCTTCTAAGTCATGCATAACTATGGCTATCCCCTACAGAATTACAGCACTTATTCATTCAGTACTGAATGGATTTTTAAAAGAGAATTTGCAGAAGTTCACTAGTACAAGGAATGTAAAAAGTTCTTGAAATATGTGCTACCAGAACTGTTCCTCAAATCATCTCCATGCATGTACATTTAAGACTAGTAATCTTACAGTTTATTTAGTGAAATAGAGAAAACTTTCGATTTAGCAGTAATTTTCTCCCATGGCTCTCGAGAGAATGAAGAATAATGCTCTCCAGAGAACCTTTTAAAACAACTGCCCTTTTCCCACAACAGCTGCCATTTACTTACTCTCTCAGAAGGATGGATGCCATAGGCTGCCTCTCAGCAAAGAATAACTTACTTTGCTTTCATCCTTTCTCAAAGTCATCATCTATATCCCCACTGATAGGAAGCCACTTTCTCCCCTGGGGGCAATTGGCTTCATTCCCAGTAGCAAAAACAGAAGGCGAGTAGTGACCATCTTTGTTCAGGCAGTTGTGGCTTCAGTCAGACAGAAAAATGAGAAGTTGCAGGCACAGTGGAGGGAAATGCACTTTCAGGATCCTTTCGCTAAAAATTAATCTCAGTCCCAAACGTCCTCAGAGCTGCTGCATCTGAATTCACCAACAAGATGGACACACAGAAAGGGGAAATAGATATGTATTTGAAGGAGGGTGAGAGGGGAGGGAAATAAGGAAGAGAAAATTCAAGAGTTCATAAAGTATCAAGAATGAAAATAAAACTACAGGTCTTGTTGCCCTGAGTGAGGCAAAGCAGCTGTAAATGTGTCTGAATCAGCTCTGCATTCTCCAGAATGCATAAAACAGTTATCACATGCCAGTCAATCTGACCCTCTGACTGTTAGAAGCCTACTTTATTTAACACAGATTCCCTCTTTAGGGATTTTGTTTTGTATGAACACTGGGTAAGAATGCTGCCTACGTGAAGTGTGAAAGATGGGTCAAACCAAAGAAATTGCCAGAAGAGAATTACATAAAGACTGAAGTCAAGTCACTCATTTAGAATCAAAGGGAGCATTTTACTGGGGGAAGACTCTGTGTTGGAGAAACACTGACACGTGGACAAAATGACAAAGACTTACAGAACAACCTTGAAACGTTTAAAATATCATTAATTGTGTTTACCATAATTAACCGCACAGAAAAATGCAGACTTCAACAACAGACACAGGCAATTCCACTTTTCTCAAAATTTCTCTTAAAAATTGCTATGCAACTGTCTATGTAAAATACTATTAGGAAGTTTATGGTTTTAGCATTCCAGTTGTTTGTGTGAAGCTACATTTTTTTCTCCATCCTAAAATACCAATGAAACTCTCTGCCTTAACTTAGTAGTCATTATGATTTCACTGCAATGTATAGAACTACAAAGTGTGGCAAGACTGTATTATTCTGCTGAGTTGACAAAGCATTACCATTTCCTGACATTCTGGTGCTACATTTTGTAGTCTTTAATCTCTTTCATATTGTTTTACATTCTTTATTCTAGTGCAAAATGAAATTAAAGCTAAAGACTGATACACAACAATCTCAACTAGAGCTGTCAAGATGTTTTTATCCAGAGATGACTGCAGGACTTCTGCACTTTAGTTTCATACCTTCTTGAAAATTTTGAGAAGTATATCAGGCAGCCAGCTAATTTAATGGCTTTTGTTTCATTAAATATTCTTGCGTGTAGCACTTGCGATACTCCCTCCTCTCCTCACTTGCAAGGACGTGAATACTCAGTTATAAGAAAGCTTAATTGAAGTATCAAAACGAAATCAATTTAGAAAGCATAATTACACTCTGATCTGTGAGCACATAAACACTTAGATTACTAGTTCAACTATCAGCAAAGGCAGCAGTCTGTAAAGTTAATCAAGCATGTCACATAAAGTAACAATTGGACCAATTTACTCCTTCAGAAGGCAAAATAACCGAATGGGAAAGAAAAAAGAAACAGAAGCCAAAGTCCCCAAACTACCAAGGAAACTAAGAGAAAGTCCACATTGCATGTCCAACAGCTGGGCAGAATCCAGAAAGCAGAACACATGCTTGCAAACACAAACACCAACAGATAGAGCCAAACTGCCACCATACACATGGTGCGTCCTATTTCACTGGAGATAAAATGGGATTAGTGTAACATCATCTGCTTACACAGATCAGGAAATTAAATTATCACTCTGTACAGTTCACACAGTACAAAGAATATTTTTACAACAGATGCACAAATGCAATAAATCCATGTATATTGCAAGGAAAAAGTTTCACCATACCTAAGCCTGCAAATGCCAGATCTCATCACTGCTCTGGCATCATTATGTGACCAATAATTCACAGACTCTGCAGGGCCAATTAATTACACAAGTGACAAGTTAACCAACATCCAAGAGGTTCACCACAGCTGACATCATAGCTATGGTACAACCTAAAAACATTAACATCTTTTAAGACATTTCTTGAATGAGTATAACTTATGCTTAATAGACCCAATTATACTATTATGTTGTGAACTCCAACCTATGCAATTGTGATCAACTCCAATAATTGGAGATCTATCCCTGCAACCAAAGGCTGAAGGATCTTAGAGATCTCTTACCCAGATTCTCATGGAATAAAAGAGCAAAAACTTCAAGATGGCAACAGCTATGTACTTGTACAGCTGCATTGGGTCTGCCACTCGAGTGCTTGATCCCCAGAAAACAAGGGGAAAGCACCCAAGCAGCCCTAAGATACCCTGTCTGTATCACTTTTCAATTCACTGCTGTTCATCCTTTATGTGTGCAGCACCCCAACATTTCTGGTGTGGTGACAATTCCCTTCTTCTGGAAATGCAAGCATATTCAGGATTATTTGACAGACAGGCAAAAGTATTGCAATTACCAATTCTGACAAGAAGGCTTCCTTTATTCTTGCCTTCCAGAATTAGCATGTTTCCATAATTCTTTTAATACCCAGGCAGCATTTAATAATTTCTCAGAACAGCATCCCATAAACCTATGAACTGCAATCATTGATTTCTTATTTCATCCATCTATCAGCTGGCCTGCTAGTACAATTTCACTGAAGAAATCAGCTAAGACAAAAAAGCACTGTATGGTCAGCTGAATTTCAATATATGGAGGGGAAGAAAGGAAAAATTAAACAAGTCCCAGTGATTAGCACTTCAAGGCTTTTTCTAGAGAACTTTACTCTGATGTTTCAAGTCTACTCTCCCAAAGAGCATTCAACACTTGGCAGAAATAAAGGCACGAATGCAAATATTAAGGTAAATCATTGGCAACAATGTATGCTGCACTGGAAGGTTTGCCTGGCTTGTGTTTGTGCATAGCTCAAGCCTGACAAGCAGTGTGGGACAGGTTCCAAGCCTTTAATTCACACAGAAATCCAATTAAATATTTAAATTTCCCTTCCACTTGTAAGAGAAAGCACTGAAGATCTAACAAAAACCATACTCTATATAGAAGGGACAGTGCTCATTTAATTTTGTTTAGTCTCCTCAGTTTATACTATCATACACTGAAAAATCATTTTTCATCACCTGACAGCAAAGACTTCAGGAAGCATGAACAAATTTCACAAAGTCTTCAATTTTGATTTGTTACTACATATCCTGAAGTCTCTCAAGATGTTTGAATAGTAAAACTTGAGTTTCTACAACATTTTCATATCAGAAATTATCGAGAAAATTTGTGGCAGCGCAATTTTGAACCACGTTACCTGGGTGCAGATATGTTAAAAAAAAAAATCACCTCAGTTACTTTCTCCACATCATATAGATAAACTGCTTCAGGAATTTGATCTTGCTTCATTGTTTGTATTGAAAAAAAAATAGATTATAAGAGACATTTTTCACATCACTCAGTGCCTTCTTATGGTTTTGGTTTTTAGAACTTTTTTTCCCCCAGAAGCAGAAGACAATTGTGTAGTTTCTTATGTTGCCAAATATACTTTTATCATATTACTCTGAATTCCCTAGGAGTTGCAAAACTGAATTTCCTCCCATAACACACAGCAATATCTTACTAGATACCAAAGCTTCTTCCTCTTTTATGCTGTGATCTTACCTCCACACCACAATCCTGCAGCTTTATCCAGCCTGGACGTTGGGGATGTGACAGCACACGCTGGGGCTTAAGAACATACATGACTGCACAACTGGTTTGTGACCAAATTAAATCATCACCTGCTGAGCTCCCCATGCCTTTGTATGCAAAGTGGTAATTTGGACACTCATTCATTTATTAAACATCAGTTTTCATTGAATTCTCTATGTCTTTAGTTACTATAGTTTCATGCAGCATATATGGCACTGTAAATGGTCAAGGGACTCAAACATCAGCAAGAAGGGGGAGAAAAAGCAAAATTATGGAAATGCTTAAGCTTCTACACCCTGTCACAATTTTCTTTGCTTCTGTCCTAATACCAGTCTGGAAGGGAAAAAAAAAAAAAAACCAAACCCAAACAACACATGCCTGAAATAAAAACACAGCAAACTGCTGGAGACCTTTGCCCTTGAAGGACATGGGGAGATGTGCCCACCAACACGGTTCTCCAAAACTACTGGTAAGAGAAGCTGGTAGGGCTGGAGGAGAAGGGGCAGTGAATCTAAATGTTACAGAAAAGAGGAGATTCTTGTCTATCAAGACAGACATGCACAACAAACCAGATTGTTCAAGTACAGGTGGTTTTTTTCCCCAGTAAATTCTAGAAACTTTTCCAATTTTCTACTTTAACCATGGATAGGTGGAATGGTTTTTATTATACATAATAGTCTTAAAGCAGCAACATCAGATTATGCACACACTCTTAGACATCCAGTACCTACTACACTGTGCAGTCCTTACTTCCAACTGTGCTACTACAAATTGAGATGCCTATAAAATGGGTAAAGAAAAGTGAAACATCTCAGCACTACAGGTCTAAATCCTTTCTTTGACTATATAACCATTTGTCAGGACAGTGTATCTACTGCCTAGTAACTGCCTCCCATCTACCCATGTTAACATTTACAGAGCAGGAAAGAGCAGGGTTTCTCTGCATTCTTGACAAACTCTTGGCCAGACACCCATATGCTTTTAGACAGCAGACTTTGAAAATTACGTTTTTGCCAACTGAAGGTGAAAAAAAACCCCTTTTCTTCTCCTCCTCAAGTGTGTGACTATGATACATGTAATTAATCATTTTAAGGGGGATGTCTAAGCAGCAATAACACATAAAAATACACTAGGAAAAGAAGCTTCTTGGGTGGATGGATGACTGTACTCAGCAGAGGAGGCACAAACTCACTTCAAATACCCTTCTTTGAGAAGAATCCAACCACTATAAAACAGCAAGAATCTATACAAAGTCATACATATACAAATACAAAGTATTTTGAGCATATTCTCCAATCTCTCACAGGCTCCTCTACCCAATAAAATTCCAGTCTGACTTTCCAAGCAGGCAAGAAGTCTTGCCAACCACCAGCAACACTGATCCCACAAGGAATGTGAGCAATACAACATCCATCAACGCTGTAGGGTGTTGAGTTGACAGCTGCTGGGGGTCAGCTGGAACCAAGAGCCCCCGTGTGCTGCACCAACGCTGGTGACAGAGGCATTTCCCGAGTGATCCCAATGTGTTGTTCTGTCATACTGCCAAGAAAAAGCTGAGCACAATAAAGGTAATGATTTAAACACTTTCTCGGGGAAGAAAAAAACCTCAACAACAATAAAGCCCAAAACTCCAACTCCCACATATGAGAGTGGGGTTTTTTAAGTATTTCAGGGGAAAAAAAAATGAAAGATATCTTGTAAAAGATAAAACAAACAGCTAGCTGGTGCCAGGTCACCTCCATGTATATCTATACACACAAAACAAGTCATTTCCTTCCCCCTTCAGACACAGAATTGTGTCCTAAAACATTTTGGAATGGGTTAGCATGCTGTCTGGGAGAGCCAGAAACTCAAAAAGTAAGGAAAAACAGCAAACCTGGTAATCTGGCAAGCTTCCTTCTGCAAAAGGAAACTTGACATAGGAATACTGTACCTGCCCAGCAGTACTAGGTACAAAAATACTACAGAGCTTGTTGATTTATCTGTGCACAAAGATATTTTCATACAACTGGCAAGTCAGGACCTGCAGTGTAATTTAGGCCTTCTGTGAGACTGCCAAAATGGCAAGAGCCAGGCATCAGATTTCTTCCAACAATTCAAAGGGCCAAACAGAAAACTACCAATCAACTTTCTCACATGGAACAAAAAAATCCATAATAGTAATAGGTTTGTGATGAAGAAATGGCATTTACTATTAGGAGAAGATAGCATTTTAAAGACAGAACATCATTGCATTAGTCTGCAAACTACTGTACCTAACAGCTGAAGGCAAAGTCTAAAAAGAGACTCTCCTGACTAATTTCATTTTTCCTGCTGCTAAGAATGAACAACGGCATGCAACACCAGGCAACAGGAACAAAATACATGTCTGCATGTCCAGGAAAATATTGATTAATTCTTTTTGTAAGTGGAAGGCAGAAAACACACTTTGGAAAGTTCATGCTGGAAGATGGAGTAATCAAGCAGCAAAGAGAAATAGGTTTTGCATGTGAAAAGCAAGAATTATTTAAGTCAGGGAAGCAAGTTAAACCCACCATACTTGAATTATGTATTTCTGTAAAACCACATATTCAAATGTAACTGGAAAGAACTGGATCATCTAGACATCATAAAAGAGGACTCAATATAGTAACACTTTTCTTTTGAAAATGCTTGCCAACATTGAGAAGGTGAGAAAATGCAGATCTACAAGTGGAGAACAATTAAAAACAACTATAGTTTAAAGCTCATTAGGTTTTTTTACTTCCCTATCAATAGAACTTTGAAGATGTTTGCCTTCAAATTTGTGAACGAAGCTGTCTACCACTTCTACTAGATAAGCTCCAGGGAACAGATCACAATTCCTCGTCAAAGTGAGTTTAAATTTCTTGAGTAACACAACAAAGACAGCAAGAACATTATTTTATTGCAGTAGAGAACATCAGTTGGAGGAGGCTTTTTCAGGTACACTTATACTGAATTCACATTCTGGAATTATCTTTAAAAAATTACATTAAATCATAAGGACAATTCTGCAGTTTCAGTAAATCTACTTAAAGAGTGAAATAAAAAATTGCGTCTGCTTCATCTCTGCCAAAAGCATTTACACCACATTATGATCACCCCAAAGTTATGCTAAAGTAGTAACTACAGTTCCAGTTATTCTGTAACTATGGATCCTACACATGAGCTATGTATGCATGCAGTCTATCAGCAGCCTCCTTTAGGGGTCACACAAGCACTCCCTGCCCTCAGCTCCCAGGCTCAAGCACAGAAGGGTCAAGGCAACCCACATGGGCCTCACTGCAAATAAAACTGAGCTGCATATGCAGAGGGCAAATTGCTGGATCGACAAATTCAGAACATTTCTAAGCACAATTGTTATATTAAGTAACAGTTTTTTGCTCAAGTATCCATGCATGTGACTCTTACTTAGCAGCTTGGTCGTGTAGGAGATGGAAGCTAAAAATTCATCTGAAAGATCAGAGAGGCAACTCTCACTGCATCTGTTCTCAGTGCTTCCATCAGCACATTGTTTGGTTAGCACATACACGAAAACCACGTAGCCTTTCTCCAACCCCTCACCACTGGGACCTCACCAAAATAAGCTATGAAGACAGTCTGAGACCCAGCTGAATAACTTCCAATATACAGTGGAGTATTTGCTGACATCATCCTTTGTTATGCCTCAATCTGTAATCCACTTCAGTAGTGTGTGCCAAAAACTACTCCTTCTACAACCAAAAGAAACAAAACTATTTAGGCTTTAAGCAAACAGATCCTGCTCCACACAAACCCAGCATTTCCAAAAAATCAGACTATATCACCCTGCTTCATCCTGACAAGCAAGAGGCAGGACTTTGGACTGAAGAAAGAGATGTTCAAAGACACCTTGAGAAATCTTAAGTGTGATTACTACTCTGTCAAAAAATAATGCTGTAACCACAAACATCTTGCTGTACAAGGTCTGATGAACAAAACCAGTGAGACTGTGCCAGAATTAGGGAGATTACCTGAGCGTTTAACAGACACATAAAAAGTACACAACAGTTAAGCCAAGATCCATAGCCAGCACTGGGCTTTTCTGCTGCCAGAATCCAGGCCTCTCTAGAAGCAGCTGACCTACTCAAGGAATTACTCATTTGAGGAGCAGAAGGCTCAGAACACTTCTGTCTATTTTATGAACCAGAGGTTCTGCCACAAAGAAGATTGACAAATTTGTCAATCACTCCACAGCCATAAAATGTTGCAGATTTACAACCAACCATCCCCACACCTGGACTGCTTTGGACAAGGTGTTTGTCTCCCTGTTCATGTAACACTGACCTAACCCAGTTGCTTCTCAGAATAGCTCTGCTTTCTGCATAGAATCAGATCGAAGGATCCTCGTGTTTACAAGTGGTTATTTTCAAAACAGCCCATGTGAAAGTTAGTAATCACTGATCGAATGACTGTCAGGCAACACAAGCGTGAATGTATATCCGAGACAAATGTCTTCTCAC
>VWYP01010735.1:0-13319 GCA_013400435.1 Pycnonotus jocosus
TAGAAATAAGCAAGCAGAAGAAGCACCCCTGGTAAAATGCCAACTTGTTTCTCTTAAGTCAATCAAATCAATTTGATTGCTCTTCCTTTACAACCCTGCAGCAATGAAACATGATGTGGCTTCACAGTGTGTAAAGATAATGCCAACAGGGAAAATTGGTCTTTTGTGTCTTCATTCCCATCTCTGCAATCCCCTTCCCATCAAAAGGCTGTGAAGAAAATTAAATCAATTGAAAATTCATTATCCCCTGTCTCTTTGTAGGCAAAATACACAAACATATACACAGAAATAACAAGTGCTACAGCACTACATTGTCATGCATTGCTAAAAGTCATGCAATACTCAAAAAGCTGTGATACTTGCAGCAAGTTATACAAGAAATAAAGTTACAACTTGGCCATTTACAGCTTAAGAAATAAATTTTAGGGAATAAAATGGAAACATAAGTTGATGTTTGGATTGAACAGAATTTTGTCTGTGTTACAGAACCTTTTAATCAAATAATATAGAGCGTAATATTGTCTCCATATCAAAGCATGAGAGGCAAAACAAGAACCATTCAGATCTTGAATAGCTTTAGTCAAAATTATCTTGAAACAGTGTGAATGATTTACTGTGCCATAAAACATATAAACCTAAAAATAGACACAGGCATTGTCCAACTCTGCTGCAAAGAGAAATGAATGAAAGGTGAATCTCATGAGAGTATTAGATTATGACTACTAATAGTATTCAAAAGCCTTAAAGCATCGTTAAAATTGGAGGAAATGTGTCACTAGGAAAAATGAAAATTGAGCAGCTACAAAATCTGCATTAAAATGTTGGTTGGTAATGGTCTTAATTACTTTAATTTAGAAATTACCTTGTCACACTGTTCTTTGGGAATAGGTTTTCAAAATGTAAGACTAAAATTTCTTTCTTAAATTATTTAACATAGGAAATCATTACAAAAGTTACAATTGCCCCGTTAGCTTGTCTGAATGCCTAGAAAATGTAATTTAAAACCTCAGGTGCATTTGTTCTCAGTAGGTTTATACTGAACTTATCATGATGGTGTCATTGCTAAACCACTAAAATGAAATAAATTACTGAGGTAAGTATACTTGTCCCTTTTTTTCTTGTTTTAAGAAATAATATGGTTCCCAATGAAAAAATAAAATCAATAAGCACTGTGCAATGCAATATTGCATTTCAAAAAATGTAATTATTATTAAAAGATAGTGATTTTTTGTTGTTGTTGTAGATTAGGTAACTTGAGATAATAATTGCTTTCCCAAATTTCCTACTGTTCATGATATACATGGAAAAATACTTTTCAGGGTTCGGGGTTTTTATCTTCTTTCCCCCATATAAAATTTCTATATGTAGTTGTACATTTGGTACAGTTCCAAATTGTGCCAAAGACTTCACGTAGACTGAATGTTTCATACTCCTAAGTCCTCTAAGTGACAGTTTTTACCCCAAATTATCAATTCATTCATTGCTGGCACTCATGCACACACAAACTCTTCCCCCTCCCCTTGAAAGTGTTCTGCAATGGCCTGACCCACCAGGAAGTTTCTTGTGAGAATAACGTAGATCAGTGTATATATATATGTGTATATATACATACACCTAAAATATGAATACATTTAACATGCATGTATTTGTACAAAAACAATATGCTTGGGGAGCTAAACAAAATAAGGGGTGTGTTTTTTCAGTCCTGAGAAAATTTGAAGCCCAACAGCACAAAAGTAATTTTGATTTCCTAAATTAGCCATGCACCTGGAGTGATGCCATTAACAAAACCAGTATGCCTCTTAAATGAAGTATTAATTTTACTTTAATTAGGTATTCATTTAAATCAACAAGGAACTACAGTTCACATGAAACTTTGGAGGCTGTTTTGCTGAAAGGAGCAAATTAAGTTAGAAACAGAAGTAAACAGACACAATTAACTGCACCTAGCAGAAGCCTCTAAGCCTCTCCACTGAAAGAGTTTTTTGAAGGACCAGCAGTTACCGTGCTGGTAACTGAGTTAAAGATCCAGGCCAAAGCACACAGAGCTTTAAACTGTGGGTGTTCTTGCATGAGTTAAGATGCTAAGGCTGAGTTTGCTTTTGGGACACAGCTGGGATATCAACACACCCACACAGCCAAGTGTATCTCTGGAGCAAAGCAGTGGGAGTGGATCACTTCATTTTTCCAGTTCAGGGAAGTAAACCCACTGTTTTCACATTGTAGCTGTCTCAAAACCTCATTGAAAGATATGGGAAAGGGCATCAGGAAAGCTTTTCCCTGTAGCAAAGGATGGACATTGTCAAGCGTGTGAGGCTTTGAGGATCACGGAAAATATTTACACAATTGTAAGGTGGGAGGCTTGGCTGCCTCATTCCTGATCTGTCAGTACACTCAGCAGAGTGCACAGACACAATTTAGGATGAGGAACATCTTCCAAGACTGTACTGCAGCCAGCCAGACTTTGTGAGTTATGTATGAAATGGAAATAAGTCCCAGCCCCTCATTTCTGTGGAAGTGCCCTTTAGCAGAACTATAAACACCTCAAATATTCTGGCTCATGAAAACCTCTCTTTTATTTTGCAGACTAAGGTTTAAGATTTCAAAAGGGGAGGAGTAATCCTTTTCAAAGTGAAGCAAAATATATTTAAGTGATAGTGGATATGTAATTTAAGAGACTTGTGGAAGAAAAATGAAGATTTCAAAATCAAGTGTAATATACATGTATCTCCTGCTGTCAGTGTGTGTATATAACAGCTCTGAGACAACAAAAAATGAGACTGTACATCCAAGAGGAGAAAATCTGTTTTAAACACTAGTGCTAGGGAAACAGACATAAGGAAAAAAATTATTTTGCATAGAGCATACTCAATCTTCCATTTCAGCTCACAGCCTAGATGAAGACAGCATTTTCAGTAATGAAACAAACAAAACCTTCAGGTCTATGCTCAGAAAAAAACTCTAGAAATGTTCTAGAGCAGGGAAACACTTTCTCCTCTCACAACCCAGTGCTACAACTGCTACAAGGGATCTGCAGCCCAGTCAGAGCTGTCCAGGCAATAAAGGCACTTTCTAGGCCCTGCATCTGGAGGCTGATGTGCTCTAGGAGGTGCTGACAGAGCTGTCATTGGGACATGAATCTGAGGCCTGCCTTTCCAGCAAAAGGCTTCAGTTTCAGTAAAATATTTTATGTCTCTTTCTTTTGGAGAAGAGCCATAATTTCATATATTTTGCTTCACCTCAGCAATCATAGGTGCAGTCTGCAGGTCTCATGAAAGGAAAGAGAAAGAGCAAGAGGAGAGAGAAGACAGAGAAGGAAAAAAAAAAAAGGAGATAAAAATTATTTTTGAATATTTACTGAGTCTAGGTTCTTCTTCTATTCAACAACTTTTTTCCAAGTGCTCCTCTGGCTCTTGTTAACCATATTCCCAACAGTTTTGTGTTTTCTGAGAGTGGCTGCTCTGTGTTGCCTAAAGAAAGAAAGAAAGAAAGGGAAAAAAAAAAGAACAAAAAGAACAAAAAAGCCCATGCACTTCTCAGTAAAAAGCATCCAAGCTTTGTAAGTGTAATGAGAACAGTGGGTGAAACATATGGCATATCCTCAGATCTGAATGGAAATGTAGCAGAGCACAAAATACTAAATTAAGTATGAGAGATTCAGACAGCTGTCAGGAAATGAAGAGTGGATTATTTTTTTTCACCTTCGACCTGATGAAATACACTTGTTTATCCATCTGTGGAATCTTAAAATATTTTCCAGTCAATCTGATCAGATTTTGTGTGTGGGCTGTGTTACAGGAAGTCATGATTATTCACTTTGCCTAGATGTCATCAGGACTCCTGATGTGAGATATTATCCATAAGGGCGTCGAGTTTTCAAAAACTTTATTTCTGATCTCCCAGAGACTTGCAACAAATGCAGAATTTGCAAAATGCTAAATATAAATGAATCAACCTTTGTCACCTAACAACCTAAGTTCTGTGGCCTAACAATGTGGTTTTCAAAGCTAGGTAAGTCAAGGGATATTTTTAATTTTTGGCTGATGCTATTTGTCTTTCAGTGAAACCCATTTTCTAACATGCTCTGAATGAGGCAGAAGAGACTTCCCAGCTGATGAGGATGCTCCTGTTTTCACTTGAGCCAGCCAGTGGATGGTTGAAATTAGCTGTGTTAGCCAGAGTCTTCAGTGCAGCTTCATATTGATGGCAACCATGAATCGTAATTTCATGGAATTTCTCATGGAAACATTAAATAAATGAAAATTAATTTCCAGGGGAGGATACTTAAAGGGAAAATAATTTGAATAGTTGAAAAGCTGAAGCTGACACTTAGTTTATTTTAAAAAGAATTTAAAATAATTCCTCCAGAGTACTTCACTTTAAACTTCCCTAAAATGAGCTGTTCATTTTTTCTCGATTTACAAGAAAAGGGCTTTATACTTTTCTTATCATTAACAAAGCAAAAAACCAAAACCTCCAATACATACTTCAAATCCAACAGTATTAATAGTTCTTCTGCTAATTAGGCACTAATTCAATTGTGTTTACACAATTTGCTGAGGTCAATCAACCACTGTAGGAGATCTAGTGCAGTGTACAAGACAGATAATGAAAACAGAAAAAATGTCTTAAATTATGTGAAGATTTAAAAGGCTTTCATTCCATGGTATTCAGAAATTCACTGATGGTAATAAAATAGCAAGAAAAATTTATTCATAGAAATTTAGGCACAACTCACTTCCAGTTTAAGAAAGAGTTTACTGTCAACAGCCAGAAACCAGATTTTTGTTTTGTAGGCATGATACAATTTTTAAGCAAGGATAAAGTAAGTAGCTAAAAACTAGTCATCAACCTGTTCTTGAAGCATTTTTTATTTGACACATGAAATGATTTAGAGAAAACCTCTTTGATCCCAGCAGGTTTGTACAGGTACATTTTCAATTATAGTCAAACCTCTCTTTTCATATTTTCAATATTTTATTTTATTCACCATATAAACTGGACAATCCCACTAGGCACTAAATTAATTTTTACAACTTCAGTTTTTCATAATTAGCATGGATCCCTTGTTGTCATGACCTTGTTCTTTATTGTACTGGTTTGAAAGTAAAACCAGTCAGAGACTCCAAGTCAGAAATACAGTTTTATTGGGTGGGGAAAAGGTAAAATAAAATAAATAAAAAGCAATAGTACACGGCATTGATGGGCCCATTAACAAAAGATAGTCTGGAGGGAGTGGGCAAGGGAAACACTGCCCCACCCGGTTTCAACAGCCCATGAAGATGATGATAGAATACATACTTTGGGCACATCTTACATTGTAACCTAGAACATTATCTAAGCAAAAAGATGGAGATTGTTGCCGAAGACAACCCAGCTGCCTAATTGAGATGAATCCAGACTTTGCAGTCCAATGGATTCCTTTAATTAAGAGTAGTGAAACCCATATATTATTCTCTAATGTAGCTGATTTAGAGTGCTTAAACTGATTGAAATTTAACTCAGAACTCTTTTATCTATTGCTTGATATACACAAACTCTGTTTCCTTCAGCTGGGCAAAAGCATTTGTGGTTAGTCACTGCAAGTGTCATGATTCAAATTCCAATCTTATTTTCTTACCAAATTTCATGATCTCTATAGCCAAGCATAACTGAGCATGAAGGATCATGGCTGCTTTTTATTTAGGAAAGCCGAAACCTGGGACGACCAAGTGCAGAAAAGCCTTCTCTGAGGACAAACAAACAGTTCTGAGCAAGGAGCAGGGAAATAAAGGAAAGAGGGACTCTGTTTCTAAGCTGTTGAACTGGGCTGCAGCACTGCAGGATACAGATCTTCTGTCTGTGATAAATCTCTGTCTGTTTAGCAGCTTCTGAATTCCTAGGCTAAAATGCTATTTCCACAGGAACTTCTACTGATAATTTTGGATTAGACTGTCAAGTCAAGGACTGATTCAGACAACCTGTCTAACAAGACCAACATATTTTATAAACAACGTCCACTTTGCATAAACAATTGCTGTATGCTTTTGTTTCCTATTCTTACAGTATGAGTTCAAGAAAAATAAAAAAGCTGAGCCTTATTTCACTGTGTCTTACTTATTTCTGTCCTGAATACACTAGGGAGTTTAGACAAGAAGCGAAATGTGCTATTGGTAACCTCATCATCAATTTTTAAGAAAGGGATCAGAATTGCAAACTACTATCATAGGCCATAACAGTAACCATTTCCATCAACCCCAAATTTAGCTGCAACACTCTTTAAGCAGGTGGTTAAATGATGCTATTTCATTGAATCCTCATGAATGGTTCTTAGACAGGATTAGACTAGTGAGGACACAAGCAAAGAAAAATGATATGGCACCTTGTTTAGGTAATAATAACCCCAAACTTCTACATTTATAAAAAGTTGTCAACTAGATTTCTTAGCCCAAGGCAGGGCAGAGGGAAGAACTGGGGCACATGGGACAGGGTTTCATGTGTTATCTGATACCAAGAGTCAACCTGAAACAGCATTCAGACTAAGTATTTCCAACCCTTTCTTTGCTCAGGCTAAGACCTGAAGAACAACAGTGACCAGTAATCCATATGTAAAGCCATTCTGCAGTGACCACACTGGTAAGGTCCAAACACAAAAACTTGATGTCTTCAAAGTACCTTCCCATTCTTTTTCACTCTTGTGCTTTAACCCATTCAGCAGCCCAGGCCTTCACAGTTGCTCACTCACTCCCCTACCAGTGGGATTGAAGAGAGAATCAAAAGGGTAAATCCTGGAAAACTTGTGGGATGGGATAAAGACAGTTTAACAGGGGAAGCAAAAGCTGCTCACACAGCAAAGCAGAACAAAGAATGAATTCCCTGCTTCCCATGGCTGGACAGGTATTCAGCCATTCCCAGCAGAGCAGGATCCCATCACACATGACAGTGACCTGTGAGGACAAATGCCATCACTCCAAATGTCCATTCTTCCTTTCCCCCCTACCTGATGCACTGAACATGGTGTCACATGGTCTGGAACATCCCTGGGCTCAGTTGGGATCACCTGTCCTGGCTGGGTCTCCTCAGCACCAGGAGCAGCAAAGGTCTTGGCTCTGTTCAGTCCCTGCTCAGTAAGAACAAAAACATTGTTGATATTTAATGGCTGTAAAACCAAAGAATTTTTGCTTTCACTTTTTAAATTGAGTGCCTGCAGACATTTATTAGGAAGGTAAGGAGGCAGACGAGATGTGTCTCTCCTTTTTTTTTTTTTTTCCCCTCATGCAGGTGGAAAAATAGGCAAGTTTCATGAACACAGACATGGAATTGGAAGTAGATGCTGAACATTTCTAAAGTCAAAGTTTAAAGGCAATTGGGTTGAAGTTAATATGCTTGTATTTATCAGTGTGAGTGATATTTACTACAAGACGGATGAAACGTTTTGCAAATGTTCACTACAGTATGCACAAAAAGTTTCATCAACAGAAATAAACCTATTTTTATAAAGTGTCCATAATAAAACCACGCATTTTATTTTAATTTTTTGATTTCTTGCATAACTTTTTAGGAGTTTTTATTCTTAATAAAACATTCTGGATGAAAATATAAAGCTAAAATACAAAGTCTGTGAGATATAGAAGATGATTTTTTTTTGGCTTTGCAAAAATATAATCTTTCTGCTTTAAATGGGATATATGATTATCATTTGTATGGTAGAACTCATGGGAGTTAAAAAACATCTAATGGCACAATAACTCATAATCAAAGTTAAAAAAAAATCCCAGAAAGAGGAAACACATATGAAGTAAGGGTACAGTTTTTATTCTAAATATTGTTTACCCCATGACTGAGCATTTCTTTTACTATTGACGATTTACTGAAATGGTTACTGAAAAGAAGTAAGAACCTGGGTGTTTTATCAATAACTACATGTGAGGTCTTTTTAGCGTTTGCCCTGTTTCTAACAAGATCAGGACAGGCCGCAGTTTTCCTGAGCCTTCAAAATATTACGGTACTGAAAGCATGTGTGGAATATCTTTCCACACACTTCAACTTAAGAGTAGAATTCATTGCTACAGGACATTGACTGAAAAAGGCTCAGTTAATTCAGAAAAGGTTTAGACAAGTTCACAGAGGGAATTTGCATTGTGGATGGTTGAATGCAACAATTCAGATGCAACACCCAGTTCAGAAATCCCTTACAAGCCAGAACCAGGTGAAGGTTTCTGGAGGAAAGATCATTCCATGTTTGATCTTTTGTTTCTGCTTTCTTCCTGAGGGTCAGCCCATGGCAGCTGGGTGATAATGAGCATATGTTCACATCCAGTGCCTCCCTGCATCATACCTATATTTGACTTTTACACTGTGGAAGAATGAAAGTTGGTGAATTTTATTTTCAAGGCAAGTTTTACTGAGAAAGCAGCATTGCTAACTGTGGTCAATTATACTGTGACTATAATTCAGAGTATGAAAGAAAGAAAGCCAAAGAAAGAACTAAAGTTTTAATTTTTTTTTTTCAGTCTTCATCCTTTTAAAGTATTTTGAGAGTTCCTTGGATAACAAGTTGGGCTGCAAGGTTAGCTTTCCCTCAGTGATGCAGTGACAGATTTGTTCATTCAGACAAATTATTAATGCAGAGTATGGTAAAATAGAAAGAGAGCAAATAAAAATTTTGTCCTCCGCAGCACCCAGAAGCAGCGTGGGTCTACAAAACAAGAGTGGTAGGGCTGTCTTCAGAAGTCTGCTCCCATTGCAAGCCCTGCTAAATCAGAGTAACACTTCTGGGTTGTACCAGTTTAAGAAGTTATGGGAAAGTGGGGAAAACCATTGGCATGAAAAAAAGAGTTGTGAACAAAATTGCCCATCCCCACTGCTGTCCAAAGGAAGGCTGTGGCGTGCACAAGACTTAGTACCACTGTTATGCCTCCATTCACACAATTGCAAGCCCAGAAATATGACCTGGCTGCCTGAGCTGCAGCAGGGCAGTGCAGAATTTCATTCCTTCTGTTTGTTTGTAAGTCCATCTCATCGTGATAATGTCTAAAGTGGTGAAAGAGCTGCACTGAGAAAGAAAGAAAAATAAAAGCTGCATTTTCTATGAGATCAAGTTTGTAACAGACTTTTGGATAGTGGCTCTACATTCTGCTTTTTCTCTTCTGCAATCAATACTCCTGCCTCACCATCGGTGCACCTCAGGTGCTCCGAGCAGGCAAATCAGCTGTCAGATTGCTCCTGCTGTTTTACAAAAGGCCTACTGCTCTTTGCTGTTCCTTCCCAAGCTTTCTGTTCTCCTGTGCTTATATACCCATTCAATAAGGGTCAGAGTTTCTTGCACATTTGGGGTTATATAGTTGTGCCACTGATACCAGCAGTCTATTTTGGCTGCTTCCTTCTGAAGGGTTTTGGGAGATGTTTGCAACACTATTGCTATAAATGCAACTAATTCTGAAGACATAAAATTAGGAGATGTAGAAATAATGCTGTCAAACCAAAAATAGCTGAAGGGTTGAAGCAGAATGCTGGACCTTTTACATCCTGCTGCCTATGAATATTTCCTTCTTCTTGGTAAATAGTCTGTGTCTAACAGGTGCTGACTACTGTTTTAAAAGTAGACCCAAACCTTTTTTATTTATATATTTTATATATTTGTATGGATATGTTTATATAATTCTATATTTTGTATATATATGAGTAGAAAAAATATTACTAAGATTTTTTTTCTAAAAAATAAATAATTTAACAAAAACTAAGGATTGTATATGTGCAGAAAAAAGCTACGTACCCCCTGAGGGAAATTGCAGGCAGAATACAGACCAAGTTGAGGGCAGACATCACCTCACAATGAAGTGCTAAACAATATATATTTTTGAGAGCCTGCAATATAGAAGCATTAAAAGATAGTATGATAGCATTTTTTATTTTCTCCAGAGAATATCATCTGAGTGGAATAAAGAATAAGCAGGCTTTTATAATACAGCCATTCAATTAGCATTGAGAGTAGCACAGCATCCCAGTTCTCCACCCATTACAAAGCACTTTCAGGATAATGGGCTTTTCAGACTGCCAAAGACTCAGAGACAAAACATTTCCCATCACACTGTTTGGAAGAACTAACAGTCTCCAAAATCCAGACAATTTTATACTCAGGGGGAACAAATATCTGAAATTTCCCCAAATAGCAGGAAGATATATTCTTGGCTGGAATAACTACGTTCGCTTGCGGAAATCCCGGTATCCTTATTTTTGAGAGCCTGCAAGATCTCATATGGAATTTGCCAAGCACATCTTGAGTCAGGCTCCTCATTTATACAATTCCCTCAGAACCCTCTTGGTCTGGTTCACTAATTCAAATAAATAGATTATCTATTAGCATATCAGAGGTAAAAGCCTGGATTCCAATGTTTCCCTAATATTCACCTCCCTTGTCCCCAGAATTTTTCCTTTATTTTCTCTTCCTGGTTAGTTTATCTTACAGGCAAAATGCTGCATGGGTATCACATGCACAAGAAATCATCCTTTTACAGTAATTTATCACCAATCATCTCAGGTCTACCTTGGGGAAATTCAACATCAGAGGGAAAAAAGTGAAATTTAACTCTTCTTGTCCACTAACAACGCAGCTGTAGCATGGAAGACACTGACTATTTTAGGTCTCTGAATATTTTACTCAGGATTAGGTAACAGGCAGCTCTTCCCCTTAGACTAGTTACATTACTTTTAGTATCTTGTTATGAAGTATTGAGTGAGGTGGCCTGCATAATTTTATTTCCTTTGTTGTTTTGAAACCAGCTCTATGGTAACAGCAAAGGCAGACTGAGACAGGGTATTAGTCAGAGAGTGATGAAAAAAGGAAAACACATTCCAATAACCATTCCCCCCACCTGCTCTCTTTTTCCCTGCTCAGAGACTCCTAGAGTAAATATGTAGCTGCTCAGACTGAAAACAGAATCACAGAAAAAAATTCTAAAATAAAACCTTGGAAAAAAAATTAAGAGACCTCTGGAAATTATCTCATCCTACCTCCTTCTCAGAGCTGCCTTAATCTTGATGTTAGATCAAGCCGCCCAATAAGGTTTGGGAGCTGTCTTGTGACAGATGTTACACAATGGTCTTGGCAACAGTGCCTAGAAAATTACCTAATATGGATCTCCAGTAAATGGGAGTATGGTATTCATCACCGTTTATGTCAAGCCTAATTCTTTTCAACATAAAACTGTCCTTAATTCCCTCAGAGTCCTAAGAGAAAGGGCTTCAATGTAAAGGTATGTATCTATGTACCCATCCCTGCACCATATCCACTCAGCTGTGCCATTTATGTCTGGTCTCAAGCCACTCTTATTTCAGTCCCCTTGGTTGAAAAATAGCATTTTCCATGCCCTGATCTGCCAGTAATTAGTTTCAGCTGTTCTAAGACCAAAGGAACTGACTCTACATCATCTTTTCAAAAGGCAGCTAGAAGATTTTGGGGAAAAGGGATGACAAATTTTCATGTTGCAATTATCCCACTGTTATCACATATTGTATCCAAAAACTGTCAAATACACAGAGTTATTAGAGGGGGTTTGTGCATCCTCTACAATGAGCTTTTCAATGGGCTATTACAAAAAAGCAGCTCAGTTTCTGTCTCACTGAGTTTCACTTCAAACAAGGCTGATCAGAAGATAGCAAAATATCTTATAAGACAGCTGTTATTCGTATTTTACACCCAATGTCCAACCTGTAGTACTCTGAATGGTTTAAAGATGTTTCTGTTTCATCATCTTAGCCATAGCATACCATAGAAGAAAATATTTCCACAAGGAAATCTAAAAATTGGGAAACACAAGGATTCCGCTGCGGTAAAGAGGAATAGGGGAAAGCAAGTTTTTCAGGAGTAAGCAATTAAGGACTTTGGCAGCAAAATTGCAATAATTCCATTTCTAGAAGAGTAGAAAGACTTGGTTTTTTTTCTTTTGAACATGTGAGTTGGGCTCCCAGTGCTTGAATTTATGGCCAGTGCAGGATCCAGACTCATTAAAACATACCAACATGACACTGTTTTTGGCAAATTAGGCGTACTTTTGGTTCTCAACAAAATAGAAGTCACAAATAGTTCTTTCACTACCTTTAACTCTTCACAAAAATTATACTTCTTGGTTTCTATTTGAAATAGTCTTTTAAAAGATATATGTTTCAATTCAAGGAAAAGATGAAAAAAGAACATGTATAATGCAATTTCTTTTGGGAGGGGAAATGTAGGCATTTTTCAAAACAATAATGCTAAAGCAGAGAGGAAAATTGCTACATTCAATTGTGGAGAAAAATGCAAAGAAATAATTTGATAAATGCATACAAAAGATCTCATCTTTACTGAAAGGATTGATAAAAAAAATACTACTATTCCAGCCAGATAAGGCCTTTCATTTACTTAAAATGAATTTTATAAAATAATTTTCAATTATATAGGTTCATTTCAGCAATTCACTTCTTATGCAATATTATTCTTGTTTTTAAAAGGATAAAAACATTAATTTGTATCTCCAAAGATATAATTTAACCATGTGAAACGTGGCTTTAGTAATGCACTCACTGCATTTTCTCACTCACAAGCAGATGTCTCTTAATGTGTAGCTATGTGCAGTGTAGCAAAGTAAAATGATTTTTTAATCCTTTTTTTAATAGATGATTTAAAAGTACTTTTTTTCACATGGTAGTTGAAATTTGTCTGTCTCCTAGTATTCCCAAGCAAATAGGCTGAGACTTTCAAAAGTGCCCAAAACATAGATCAAATTCCCATTCAAATGAATTTATCATTTAAAATACCTCCAATTGAACATCTTTACATCAAAAACTTGAATTTAAGCCAAGATGCATAAAGTACTTTAATAGGAAACTAATTTGAGATTTCAGTAATAATATATTTTCATACAGTTCAATAGACTTCCGGATAGTTTGTTAGTCTGTTATCACTTCTTTGAACTCCTTTTGAAGATTATATGGAAAACGACCCTAATAGTTATTTGTATCCTAACCAGATTTAAAATATCTATTAATCCTTCATTAGCACTTCAGTTTTAAGATTAGAAAGTGATAAAGCTTTATCTATCTCATCTTTTGCATTCACTGGTGGACTTCAGACTGTAATAGAAGGGTAACCTTTCTTAAAGAAAAGCGTGCAGGTCTTTTTGTCAATTTCTGTTCTCCAAGAGCAGAGACAATGTTCCTTTGTTCCTATCAGACAGTGTGGGAGGCCCTCTTGTTTCAGCAGAAATAAAAGTTTGAAGTTTTTTTGCTAACACCACATTATGGAATCTTTTCTATTAGTCTAACTGCTACTTAATTCATACTGTTTTTACTTTGCTGCCACC
>VWYP01010735.1:13658-24704 GCA_013400435.1 Pycnonotus jocosus
TTCGCCTTGTATTTGCATATGTCAAGCTGTGAGCAATTAGATGCTGAGCTTAGTTTTGCTCAGGAATGCATGGTATGAATATAAAAAGTTGTCTGACAAAGTAAAACTGCTTTGATTCCGTGGTTTAACAATCCTATGGCAAGTAGGTTCCACATAAGAGCATTTTGGAAAGGTGATTTATATTTTTGCTAGGCGCTTAGAGTTGGTTGTGTTTGTTTCTGTTTTTTTCTCTAAAAGCCGGCAGTTTTTAGCTTTCTTCTGCCCCAATCTCCCCAACACTCTTCCCCACATCATCCTAGCAGCTCTGCCAACACAAACACTTGTGTAGCATACAGTGGATCCAGCTGTTCTCTAGAGGAAAGTAAAAAATTAAAGGAAAAAAAAAAGGAAAGGAGAAGGCAGTTCTTCAGTAAAAGGTCATAGTTTTGCAGTGTTTGAGAATCAAAATCACACAGTTTTCTAACCATGAGAGGGAACTGAGCTGTGAGAACACAATGCTGAGAGGAAGGTTATACCTGGACTCGTTTATATTCTGCTTTCTGTATTTGGTTCACCTCCTCTATTTAAAACAAACAACAGCATCCCAGTTATGCCTGCTTCTCTTGCAATCTGCTTTTGTGGAGCCTGTTATGTGTGAAGGGCCACCCCAAAGATCTGGCTCACTGTTTCTTGAAGCAAGAGTCAGACACAAGAACCGAAGTGAGAGCACTACTCACCCTTCTCATGATAATACTTGAAATAAGCGTAAAGCTTGGAAGAAATGTGTCTTCACAAGAGACCGCCTGTTCAGTGATATGAGGTCTCTCACCTGCTCTTGGAAATTGTCTTGAGAAATAAGGACTCCAGCCAACAAAAAAAGCTTTGCATAGAGAATGTGCTTTTTGTCTGCATCAGCTTCAGAGTAGTTTCCTGGGGGGAAACTGCTGTCCTCTTTCTGTGGCTGTGGTGTAGCTTTCCACAGGATAGGGTTTTGGAGAGGTGGTTTGTAGTTTGGCTTGCAAATCAGACCTGATGCCAACTGAACTGTACAAATCAGCATCTTCCCTTCTCTGAAACAGCTGTGAGTTGAGTCGATTTGATTTGGGCCAGAACCACACTCCAGAGATAAGCAGTGAGTTGTGAGGAGAGACAAATGAGGAGCTGAAGGGAGGAGGACACACTTGAAACACCTGAGACTTTGTTGTGAAAATGCTGTGTTAGTGCAAATAAGGACCCCTGTGCATTTCCTGCAAATCCATCCCACGTGATACCCTGAGCAAGACTGTTAGAGTGACTGCTTCAAAAAAACACCAGCTTCACAGGGACCAAGTTCTGGTTTGCTGCTATAGCCCCTGGGAATGTAGCACTGATAACAGTTTCCAAAAGTCACTGGAGAATATGCCTTAGTTTAGTGTTCCTTCACCATGGACCACCTCTCCTTATAGCTTCTTTAGATCTTTCTTATCCCTC
Source organism: Pycnonotus jocosus (assembly GCA_013400435.1). Taxonomy (NCBI): domain Eukaryota; kingdom Metazoa; phylum Chordata; class Aves; order Passeriformes; family Pycnonotidae; genus Pycnonotus; species Pycnonotus jocosus. The sequence goes on from VWYP01010735.1 coordinate 15,108, forward strand.
ACTGAAGATCTCTGTGCTGAGAAGTAGAGAAGTAGTGTAGGGATGGAGATAAAGGACCAAGAGTACAAGTTCTCCCTTAGGAGGCAAAATAGACAAACATTGAAATGCAAGAGTTAAACAATTAAGCTGCTGAGATCCTTGGGATCCATGGCCTGCAGACAGAAAAGTACTTAATGAAAATATTTTTTAATGGTGAAAGATTAATTCCACACCAGCATATTTTCTCATTCTGGATGTGGGAGTCACTATGAAACATCAAAGCCTCCCTAGCAAAAATGTGGATTTCTAGCAGCTCACACCAATTTAAGCAGTCAGATGGTTTAGCCTGAGGCTCCTTTGCACAACTCCCTGAATGTTTTCCAACAGGCAAATTGAAACGAAACTAAAACTCTCTGCATCGGTTCCCTTTTAGACTGGGAGGTCGTTGCTCCTGGAGTGTCTCACTTGACATCCCCTGTTTGTAACTAAATGCTGTATTTTCTGTCTGCTGTAAAATGCTGGTTTTCCAAACCACATCATCATTCACTCTGTTAGGGGAAGGAACTGATGATCAATCCCAAAGCTCAGTGTTCTTAGTGGCAACTGGATCATGTCTTTATGGGAAGATATCTCAGAATAATTTCCCATTATTACTGGGAAATAATATTTTTGGAAATTCATTGTATTTGGCTGTACCAGCCTGGACAGTGGCCACAGCTGAGTTTTTGGTGTGAGTTTTGTTTTGTTTGTTTTGTTTTGTTTCTGGGTTGGAGTCTGTTCACCTTTGAATGGAAAAGTCAGGAACTGGGAATTTATACCCTCTTCTTCAAGGCTACAGCCTCACAGGCAGAATCTCAGATAAACTTTTTGCATTTGGTGACCCAGGCTGGCAAAATTTGCAAAACTAGCCAAAACTAGGATGTGATAAATGGAGTGGTAAAATTGAAAGTCGTGTGAAAAGAAAGACCTGACTGAATTACTTGGTGTGGGGAAATAAGAATATAATGAGAAAATGTGGTTGGTTTCTATTGCATACTCAAATATTGAATACTGTGTCCAGTTCTAACCTTCCCTCTCAGAAAAATACAAGAAAAACTAGAAAATGTATGAAAAACAGTGTAAAGGGTGTCAGGTGTTGATTTCTGTTTAAGGAAACAATAGATTAATCCCTTCAGGTTGGAGGATGATCATCTGAGATGGGATGTTAGAGGTGGTAAATGGGAATGATTTGGTAAATCATTGGTAAATTGTTCACTATGATAAAAAAATCCAGGAGATGCCAGGAAAAATTAACAATGGGTCCAAAACAAACAAAAGGATGTATAGCATCACTGTTTTGCATTCCTTACACTCAGTTTCCAGGAATCGCAGTTGTGTTGCCACAAGCAGATCCATGCTGATGAGCAACAGATGGGAGATGGTCCCTTTGTTTTCCTATTATCAATTCTCTTTTTGTGTCCCTTGCTATTGCACCTGCCTGAATCCTGATATTTTTCAACACATGTAAAAACTGAGTCTCAAATGGACACACATTCATGTATACAAAGCAATTTAGTTTTGATTAAAGTGTCTTGAAACTGCATTTATCTGGCACACATGAAAAGTGACAGTTTAATAACAAGCTCATCCTTTCTTTTCATTTTGAGTTTACTAGGGGCTTATTTTTCATGATAAAATGAGTTTTTCTGCATTCTGCTAGAATGAGAGATAAGGTCACTCAGTGGATTAGACACTGCTCCAGAGTACATTTCTTTCTGGGAGGAGTTAAAAAAAATTTTTAAACAATCAGCCCAGAGTCTGTCATTGACAGAACTTGATTGAAAGTGGTTCAGGACAGAAGATGTGCTTCCATTAACAGGTCAGAAATCTGGTCTCAGCATAAAGGATCAGATGTGGAAAAGGAATATATGATGGTATAAAATTATACTCCCCCAGAAAAGCCTCTGTAGCTGTGCTCTCAGTCTGCATCTCATAGCAACATTATAGCTTTCGTTTCATGGGGGCACTAATATATATTCTTGGGGGAAAGATGAAGCCAGAAACTCTAGCTAAATACATTTAACACAAGGCATTAAATGGCACTATGAAAACAACAATTTCCTCCAGACATAGACACATTGTAATTCAGAGCCTCCAGCTCACTGGGTTTTATGCAATGCTGTTCTACCTACTCTCTTTCTTTCTAGGATTATTGTCTTTGTTATTTCCTTACCTGGAAAAATAGCATTTTAACTCCTTAGGTTCTACATATATCTGTCCCTATTAACTCTGATCCTTCTTTTGTAGCCTGCTAGGTGGAGCATTGAGCTAAACTCTACTAATGAAGCAATATAAACTCAGGGAAAGTGCCTTTGCAGTTGAAAAGACTCAGAAAGCACTGAACCAGATTTTCCAAATGCCTCAGCTGCTCCTTTTACTCTTTTACTCTTTCATGCCGTCATCTTTACTGTGTCATGAATCTGGAAAATAAACCATGGCATGGTTTGAATAATGTCAGCATTTCTCTTCCTTTCTCTCCTCCCCTGTGTTCCTCACCAGAGAGGATGAAATTAGAACAAGAATTGTGATTGGCAGGTATTAGTTGTATCACTTAGTGTCTAATAAAAGACACAGAAAGGATTCATATCCCTAATTTCATTGCCTAAGGAAAGGGCAGATCAATCTGGTGCACACAATTTCTTTTCAAAGCACTGAAGAGCATCAGCTGTGGACTGGGTGCAGTTTATTTCATCCTGAACTCTGCACATGATCAGAAAAATCCCTTCCAGAGTTTGTTGTCCAGAATTGCACTGAGCCTGATTAACTTTGGTATGGACTGAGTGACTCCCACCTTGAGGCTCCATTGGAAGGAAATGGTGTTGAAACCTGCCTGGAGAGCAGCAGCCAAAATGAAGGTGATATCTTTGGACTGAAAAAAAAGAGTTGTTTTTCCAGATTGTGACTCTAAGCAGGATCCTCATTGCCCTCACTGCTTGGGATTGTCCACTGAGGAGGAATATCCACTGATGATACAGGAAGTCAAAGAAGGTAGGCTAAGATAATTATTTGCAGGTAGATAACTAAAGACAACTTAAATTGCACCCTGATATTTCTCTCACTGATATTTTACTCTCTTCAGAGAAGTAGTACCATTACTTTGGTTTTAGAGCAAAACTTGTTTTAAAATCTCTTTACATGCTGCTTCTAGAAGGCCCATAATGTTGTCACAGTGCCATGGTGCACCATAGCACAAAAGGATAATTTTAATCATTAATAATTTCTGTCTCCATAAGTATGTGATACTAGTTCAGTGGCTCTTAGAATGGGCACCTGCAGCATATCTTTCTAATAAAAATAGAACAGTTTTTAAAGCAAACAGATATTTGAAATCATTCAGGGCCAAGTTCAGTTTTAGGAATGTGTCTTCTTTGACAGTAAAAAATTATTTTTCTTAGATTTTCCTTTCCTGGAAGTATAATAGAAAAAGAAACACATTAAAGAGGAGATAGACATATTCCGAGTTTTTAGGTCTAGAGTAAAATTCTCAGTTGAAAATTCCAGGCAGATTTTCAAGATAAACTTGAAGAAAACATCCTGTGTCTAAATGCAATTAGAGCTACAGTCAACACTGAAACAAGGGAAGAACCAGACATAAAATAATTTGGTTTTTTGTTGTTCTAGTTATGTTCTGTCTTCTCTCCCAGGAAGCAGGACAAAGGAAACAAGACAATTTACTAATGAGAGTCTTGTTAATATTCTGGTATGATTTTAAGTACAAAATTATGTGTTTTGTGTGGCAAAAAGCCATAATATCAAAATTAATGAGAGGACTAAATAGTTTGGAGTGTGAATTATGCTGACTATCCTCCTCCTGGATTAGTCTTGCAAGATAACTGATTATATTTTATGCCTGCTAACAAAATACCAAATCTCTCACCCTCTGTGTGTTACTTCCAATATCAACATCCACCTCTGAGGTCCCCAGCATGGGAGAACATGGATCTGTCTGAGCAGACAAAGGAGTGCTGCAAAAGTGATGAGAGTGATGGGACATCTCTTCTACAAGGAATGGCTGAGTCAGCTGGCATTGTTCAGCCTGAACAAGACAAGACTCCAAGGAGACCTTATTTCCATTTTTCAAGACCTCAAGAGGCCTTATAAGAGTAATGTGGACATCTTTTTTAATAGGGCATGTAGCAACAGGGCGGGGGGTAACGGTTTTACATTAAATAAGGGTAGATTCAGACTAGATAGAAGAAAGAAATTGTTTATGAGGAGAGTGGTGGAACTCTGGCACAAGTTGCCCAAAAAGCTGGTAGACGCCCAAGCCTGAAAACTTTTGGTGTTGGACAGGGCCCTCAGCAGCCTGGTCTGGTGGAAGATGGCCCTGCTTGTTGCAAGGATTTTGGACCAGATGAGCTTTGAAGATGCTTTTGAACCCAAACCATTCTGTGACTCTATATATGTCCTGTTTGATTTCAGGTGGTGGTCTGGGATCAGCCACACAGTGGGTAGCAATCCCTTTTCTTTCTGCCTGGGACAGGTAGACAAGTACAAAGGGATATAATTAAATCTGAAGTATGAAGGAGTGCTGCAACGTGTTTTCAAAGCTTTGGAACACTTACACTTTACAAAAACACTGAATGAAGTGTAATTCAATTGGCACTTCTGAGATATTTTGCTCTAGACTTTAGTAGATGTAATTCAGACATTTGATAGTTTTTGGTAGGTTTTGGTCAGAACTGTGTCTAGACAGCACCTTTTCCTCCTCTGTGTCATGTAGCAAATCTTTTGTCCTCATGATTGCTTCTCAAATGTTCCATGTTCTTTCAGATCAGCCAGCCATGGACATTCTGTGATTCTGTGTCTCTGTGACTCCATGATGTCCTCTCATGACAGAATAACCAACATAGCTACAGGTAGTCTGTGTACAGATGAGGACTGTATGGCAAGTGACTAAAATATTCTTTAGAATCAACCAAACATGAGATTTGAGTTTTAATGGTTATTCCAACTGAAGAGCAAAGCTGTAATGAGCTGCATTCAACTAGTAGATTTTGGCACCAGTTCAAAGTAATTTCATCCAATTATATTTAGATGAAGTTTTCCTTTTGAAATATAGTGTTTAATCTAAACTAAAATTAGATTTCCCATTTAAATAGCTATTAGGAGCAACACAGTTCAGTTTGCTGATTTTTTAATAGGCTTTTATGGTAACAGAATTAGTTCTTGACTGTTACAAAATCTGCATTGAGATACATCTTTCACCATCATGATGGTGTGATGGTAGTTTCAAAATAAACCAGTTGAATGTTTATGCAGAAATAGCATCTAAATAAGTAATGCAAAACAGTAATTTCAAAATCTCATCTGAATACCCTGTGAGCTTTTGTTAGAAGGATTGTGACAATGTGGTCTTATAGCTGGAGACAAGCTTTATGAAATTTAGATGCAGACCCCTTAGGAATTTTTCTTTAAGAAAAGATTCTTTTCTTTAAGAATTTCAGGCGGGCATGGGTTTAGGGTTCAAGCTGGGATCCACCCCATGGAATAAGTGTTGAATAGTCTATTTTATCAAAAGATAATTTCTGTAGAAATAATTACCACAGTAATATGATATGTGGGGGTCAGGATTAATCTGCTAGATTTGGATCTTTGAGGATAGAAGAATGCTGTATCATAAAAGAGAAACACCTTCTTGTTTCACAACATGCTATTAGCAAGATGAAAAGGCTGCTTTGCCTTAAAACAAAACTTCCAATTTCCTTGATTAGGTGACAGGAGAAGTTGATGAAAAATGTTTTGCAAACATTGAAGGGTAAGAATTATTGATGCTTATTTTCCAGAGGACACAAATGAGTTGGTGCATTTTTAGGGACACCTTTTTCCAGAATATCATTCTTAGTTGAGCTAGCACATAGGGGCAGCAAATCGTTGTGGGAACTGGTTTTTGCCTCCTCTAACACATTTCAATTCTTGGGCATGTGGGTAATATTGGTCTGTAATTCAGAAAATTATTTTGTAAAAGACTGCTGGTTAATTCATTAAAAAAATATTCTGAAGCAAATGTTATGTAGTAAGATTTTAGAGCACCCCCACTGAGAACTGAGTAGAGCACTAGTGGCTGAAGTCAGTGTATGTCTTAAGAATTTCGTAGGCTCTAAGTGAGTGGTTTACCCTGTTGAGCAGTGATTTAACCATCTGGGGAGCTCCAGACAGACATCCATACCCTGCTGAATTTGACGGACATAAGCAGCCACTTGGAAGTTGAGCATGTGGTTAAGTGATTTTCTCAGCAGGGGCTCTGGCTGAGTTTTGAATGTGACTGTTATATGTCTTTCCAATATAAGAAAAATATGTTTTCTGCATCTCTTTATTAGAGAATCTGTTCATTCTTTTGACACTCTTATGCTCCCTTTTCCCATAAGAAATTAAATTGTCTTTTCTACAATGTTTTTTTCTACTACAGCCAGTAACTCCATGTTTGAAAAGAGTCTCAGGGAGGGAAAGCAGAAGAACAGATGAACTATTTAAAAACTTTCATATGTCCTTAGTAATAAAGTGCAAGGGGAAAGAAATTCAAAGCATGTGTAATGCATAAATAGAATGATTTCTAAATAGGATTGTTTCCACAATTTCTATGAGCCATCAATAGCTCTTTAATGGTCCATCCCCAAATCTTGAGAGATGGTAGAATGTGCATTGATGCCCATCTGGTGTTCTGATGGGGTCTTCTAATAGAAAGAAGCATTTTTATTTTACTTTAGTTTCTCCAAGAACATGTTCATTTTCTCTCAGCATAAAACCCTGCTTGCAAAAAAATTACCCGCCCAAAAATATGGAAAGCATCTTAATAACCTTCATTTTCTTTTCAACCAATTTCCAGGTGAACTTCTTTTTAAACGGCGTGTGGATGTGCATAATTCAAATGCCAGATCTTGCAAAACAGAGGAAAAGTCTTTTAAATTTGCATGTAGAAGCTTTAGGCTGTGAGAGATCAAACTAGGTCAGTGCCTGCCAGTTAGCTGACAGTCTGAATTCTAATCTGATTCTGTGTATTAACACAGACCCAAACTCATTTCAGAAAAAAATACATTACATAGGATTTTTTGAGTCCTAAGATAATAGATGCAGGTCAGCTGTGAACAGAGATTAGAATTTTCTTAATTTCCCAAAGTGGGGGTTAAACATAATTCTAGATTTAATAATTTGCATTACAAGTACACATAAGTAGCCTTTAAAAATTGAGAAATTTTGCCTTTGAAGTAGAATGATGAATGTTGCAGCACTATCTGTAATTTTGCAGTGTATCCTGTTTCTCTGGGCACAAACACCAAAGATTTAGCACTTTCTTCTTCTCAGAAGGTGAGAGGAATGTTTATGTGTGTCTAATGTCCAGGTTATTTGGTATTCTTTGATCCTAGTTCTGATGTTTTTGTCATCTCACAACTCTTGCTGGGTTCTTGACTCTTGTGTTTTGCACATGTTTGTCAGGGAGTGGTGGAAAAAAGTCCTTGTCACTGCTTAGACCTTTATGGGCTGCTGCAGACACTTTGGAGGGAAGGAGGAATAATAGGTAGTTTGATATAGAAACATACAGAATCTGTACTTTGTGATTTGATGCTGTTTTGTCTTCCCCACCTCTACACCGCCACAACCCCCTGCCCCCCGCCAAAATACCTAACTGTTCTTAATGAGATTATTATTGCATCTTTTAAAGAATTTTCTCCTCCTGAGGTATCTCATAGCAGAATCTCAGGCTTTAAGTCCAATCAAGTGATTTATTTGAATTGTACAGCAGCAGCAGGAGCTCAAGCTGAGTACCTCTAGGGAGGCACCCTGAAAGAAAAAAAGTCCTGGACAATTATACCCCTACAGTCTGAGTTTCCAAACTTTTATGTGGCAGTTCAGACCAATAATATTGGGGTCTGGGGTCTTCCTGTTGCTTATCATGTCTCTCCGTTGTCTCTGGATGGTCCATTTTTTTATCTTATCTCTGAGGCTATGTTTTCTGCTGATATGTGGAACTTCCTAATCTCCCAGCTCCAACCAGCTCTTGGGTTCCTCTTTCAGGGAAGTAGATAAAAGCTCACAGGTTCAACACACCTACATGAAAGTTCACAGCTTACAACCTAAGGCTTTAGAAGATACAGTAACTAGTGATAAGCTGTTAACTCCAGACTGCTTCAGACCTGTATCCAATATTCTTTAACAGCATCCATCACAATCTTCTTGCTCTTCACCCATCTTGTTGGTGAACTGGTGGAGGCTGGAACTCCTCTAGCTTGTCAACCCATTGATAGAAATTTCACATCTTAAATGGCTTGCCATAGAGTGGGAAACACAAAATGCCAGGATAAAAACTTCATTACTTACATGAGAGTCAGGCAACCAAGTTTCTTCATTGTTAACAAATCTGCTGGAGACAGGAAAAAATTAATTATATTTCCACCTTGCAATGCTCTGCAGCAAAATCCTGCTAATGCCATGTGAAAATGTGAGTATGGTTTTGATATGGCTGTTGGCCCAATTGCTGGGATTTCCACAACATATTTAGGTTATGTGTGTGATACGGTATTTTATAAAGTGAATGCCCAAGACTTGTGGCTGAAGTCTGTTCTGATTCTTACTTGGTTCTGTTGTCTTGTTTCCGTGGTTTTTTGGGGGGTTTGGGGTTGGGTTTTTTTGTTTGTTTGTTTGTTTTTTACATTTTACAGTGGGTTATGCACACTGATGAAGGAAGATATAAGTTTCTGACCTTGTCTGCTGTGCTCTGCAGGTTTAATACTCCACCACTGTGGATAGTCCATGCACAGAGATGGCTGGAGACAAAGAACAACCAGCACATGTTCAGCTGTACAGAGAAAATACTCAGCTAATTGTAATAAATATGTCCCATCCTAAGAAGACTTCATGGTCTACTTCTCTGTAGAAAGCTTCCCGTCAGCATTAGCTCTGCTAAAAAAACCCCCAAACCTTCTTCAGAAGGGATCCTACGGGTAAGGAAGAGAACCACTGTGAAATACGTGTTAAAGTCAACTCTAGTTTGCACTTTGGGAACTTTATCCTTTTTCAGTAAATGAAGCTTGGATTTGAAGACCCTCATTGACTGTGATGATTTCTGGCTGGAAGGATTTGTTTATTTTGGTATTCAAGAGATTGTCCCTCTTTGTTTTTCCCTTGTGATGAGTATTGCAGAAATAAACTTCTGCCCTGCTCTGACCGAAGCTGTGTGTGCCTCAAATTTTTTTGCACGGCTTGTTCACACATCATGTTGTATATTTTTTATTTGATTCATAACAAAAAAACCCAAAACAAAACAAAAAACCCCCCACCAAAACAAAACAAAACAAAATAAAAAACCCCAACAAAAACAAACAAAAAACTCCCCCCAAAAAACAAGAACAACAACAATAACCAAGAAAAAACACACACACACACACAAAAAAAGAAAACAAAAACACTTTTGGCAAAATAATTTCCAGATTGTGTGGATAGGAGTAAAGTTATGTGCTTAGGAGGCCATAAGCCTCTTTCTCCTTATCCATCTTCCTTCCTTTTTCCACCTAAATCCCTATAAATTACGTCACTTGAAATGTCTGAAATAGAGTTGACAGACTGTCCTGGTTTAGAGGACAG
>VWYP01010736.1:0-17164 GCA_013400435.1 Pycnonotus jocosus
AATTATTTCAACCAAATAAATTGAAAGACCAATACATATGGGTGAAGGAAGTTAAATTCAGTGTAGAAAAACATCATTTAAAGTATTTTGGGAGACATTCACTTATCCATTTTCATATATACACAATGTAGCAGTTTCTTACATGAACCTAAGATAGAGCCAAAATTCAAACTGCTCAGCAAGACTTGGGCAGGGCTCTGAGCAGTGGAAAGCAAGTATTTGCTGAATGGGCAATGAATTAGGAAAGAAACTGGAGGGAAAAATTCTAAATTAATGGGAAAACTGAGACATTCCCTCTTCAAAATGCAAACAACTTGCTCCTGCTTTGTACTGGAATCAATAACATTCCAATTTAACCAGGCATTAAAGTCAGAAGACAAAACAAGACAAGGTTCTGAATTTTCAGCTACACATAGGGCTCTACAAATCTTAAAATAATTATTGGCTCACCTCAAGAGCCTGATAAAATTCATTACTAAAAGATGACAAGAACTGGATGGTAATGTTCCTCCTCCTTCGGGGAAAAAAAAAACTTCAGGAGGAACAATAAAAGGATGCAGAGTTTTTAACAGCATACTGTTCTGTATTTGTTTGTGCTCTTGTTTTATTGCTATTATTGTACTTTGGGTCCACATTGAAGGTAACTTCTAAAGAGTCAAACACTCCTGTCTTTAAAGAATGATCAAAGAGATGAAAAGCTCATCTGCCAAATGGGCTCTGAAGTAGATACTTCAGAAATCTTTTCAACAGTAGATTGTCTCTGTGTTTTTAACACAATTTATTTGCAACACTTAATTGCAAAATCTTATAAAATATGTTACATATAAAAAGAAGTTTTCTAGCTAGATTAAAGGAAAATATTGCATGGAATGTTATCAAAAACTTGCATTTGATATGAACTGCAGCTGGTGGTCAAGAGCAGATTGCAAATAAAGGAGATTTCTTCCAGCATTTACAACTCATAATGCTACCGAACTGTAGCTACAAGAGAAAATCAACTTTCTCTAGTTATACTCAAGGAAAGCCAAGATTCAGAACCAACCATGAAGCTCTGAGTTCCAATCCAGTTGCCAAGTATGCCTTTCTCTTTTGCTCTTCTGAAGAAGCTGATTGATGTATGTTGCATTTGAGCTTTCATACAGTCTTAGAAGTACTTTTGATGACAATACAAAAAAAAAATCTTGGAAAACTTCAGCAACTTTTTGTATGAGAATGTTTTCTTTATCAAATGATGTCTAAAAACCACATAAAATATTACATTTCCAAAATCTAGGAAAATAATCACAGACCATCTGGGTCTGGAAATGGGTACATTCGTATTTGTTTTTAAAAACATCAATAAACCAACCTCATTAACATGAGAAATTAAATCAATGAACTGACATTCCACTGCAACACAGTTTTGCACAGAACTATCAAAGTATTGAGACAGATTTAAATGAAATATTATTAAGTGGAATACTGCGGTTTAAAGTAACTTTCATCTATATTTTGCAAGTAATAAGAAATAGATGAGAATTTGCTCTTAGAAGATTCCTAACAATGTTCATATGAATAAAAAACAATGTCAAAAGGAAACAAGTACCAATCATATACATTTTCCTTTGTAGCACCAGTTGAAGCTAAACCTTGGCATTAGTACATCACAAATTCAGTGAAGGAAAAATTTTCAGTGCTAGTTGCCTGACACTTTTAAAGCTTATATAAATTCACTGTAGATCTACATAAAAAGAAAAAGTTATTTAAACATTAGTGGTGCCAGTATACTAAGAAAAAAATCATTATGTATACCAAAGCTTGTCTTTTAGAAAAAAAAAATCAAGATTATAATACATTAAACAAGTGCTTTTTCCAAAAATCATCATGATTAAAAGCTTCAAGGAAGGAAAACATCCCTGTCTACAAATTTTACATCTCATTTACAAGAGCAAAATGAAATATCACAACTATTAGTATTCAATCATATACATTGAGTAGCATACATAACCTAAGCTTAATTTCATTTAAGTCTAATGAATTGTTAAGTACATAAGAACAAAGATTTGGATCAGATTTTTCAACATAGCTGTAAGAATTTAGACCACAAAAGAATAGGAGGATTTTATGTATGAGTATTCACTGAAGATTTTAATTGTGCCACAGGTTTAATGATGAAACTACAGACTCTAAGAGAGAGAGAATTTTGCTCCTTTGAGGGGAGGTTCAGGCTGGATATTAGGGAAACATTTATTTAAAGAGAAGGTGGTCAAACACTGGAACAGACCTCCTAAAGTGGGGTCAGCGCCCCAAGTTTGTTAGTGTATAAGAAATTATTATTTATTTGTACAATACTCTCAATAATATGATTTAACCTTTGGTCAGCCCTGAAGCAGTCAGGCTGAATAATTCTTTGTAGAACCCTTTCAACTGAAATATTCAATTCAATTCTATTCTAAACATTTTAAATATGCCACCATAAGGAAAACTTACATTTCTGCAGCCTAGTGACGTAATTCCTTTTATTTTTGACAGGAGAAAGAAATTAAGTTTTCTTCTTCAGCTTAAAAATGTCAAGGGTATAAAATGGGTATTTAAATTGTAAATACAGGAGACAGGGGAGGAGTGATTGCTCATCAAAGCTGTCAACTTATTCTGAATGATAAGGCTACTACAATAATCTTAAAGTTATTGATACCTCTCTCCGTCGAGAAGCCCAACAGGTTTGTTTGATTTTCCAAACGACAGCAGCTACCAGCAGTAAGGATAAGAAACAACTGCAATTACAAAAGAAAAAAAAAATAAATTGTAACTTGTGAAAAGCATACATTTTTAGGATATCAAAGGTAACAAAAAGGCATTCCAGCATTGAAAAATAAACCCCAAAAATTGAGGGAAACTAAACTCCACCAGAATTACAAAGAGTCAACCGTCCATGTTCAAAGTCAAAAGCAAATGCACATTCCATGCTCTGGTTTTGTCCTGGAAATGTTATCACTGCTTCCATTAGCACGGGATAAGCTCCAGTACAACTGTCCACCTACCCACAGCAGTCTCAACAAATATGCACTGCACAGAACACGTTTCATAGATGGAAAAAGAGGGTCAAGTATAGCCAAAAAAAAAAAAAATTATACCAATTTATATTTTTTTCACTTTGTAAATTCTGAGTAATTTTCTGGGATGCAGGAGCAGTAACTGCACAGGGAGAATAATTAGTTTAAGGAACTGGGTTTACATGTGACAACAGGTCTGTGTTATCTCATTGAGTATTTCTATGATTAATTGTCCAAGGAAAACATCTCCAAAGACATCACCACATTACAGTTCTGAACACAAAACAGAAGAAAAAAAAAAAAAAGAAAAACACCTGCAGTGCACAATCAGAGCTTCTCTCTTGTTTCAGTATCTTTGTATTATAACATTTCATCCATATATTATTTTGATAGATCATTGAACTCTCAACCTCTTTTCGTCCATTTCTGGATACTGACAAAAGGCTTCTAAAGCTGGCACTTGTAACCACTCAGATCTTTCAAATTTTTAGACTTTTTAAATATAAGTATCTTTATTGACTAATTGTGTGAAGAACTTTCACACATGCACGAAGTGGTTTCAATTAATACAACACTAACTACTGAATTATATTAGACATCCACAGTTGTTTGTTTTTTTTTTCTGCCAAAAAGCTTCAAAATATATTCTTTAATACAGGAAATACCAAGATTTCTGGGGGTAGTATAGTTCAGAGGAGTACTGCGCATAAGTGCAAAATAACACCACTGTCTCTGTTTAAAAGCAAGTACAAGTGACTGTAAATTTCTGTTTGGTTGTCTAGGGAAGAGCAGAACTAAAATCAACTCCACTGACCACCAGAATAAATTCAGTTTTGCAGCAACATCTTTTAAGGTTTTTAAGCCAAGAAGTACTTATAAATAGCATTTCCCAGAAATGTTTCCCACACTGCAGTGTCCAGCTGGTACCTGCAGCAGAGGCTTTAGGGAAAATTCAGGGTACTGATGTGCTGCTAGAGATTGGGATGGTGTGCATGAAATAAGGAAAAACCACCTCACTCTTCTCCTCCTCTACAGTCTTTCTAAAACCCACTAAATTAGGGAAACAACAGCAACTCTGTTTGCAATTATTAACTCAGTGCTCCTGGAATTTAGAAAAGGTTAATACATGCAAGGGAGCTGGACACAAAAAATGAAGAGAGCCTTGCACTGTGTGACTGCTTTATTACAACCAGGAACAGCATCTCTACCCTTAGAGAATTCTGTCCTTCACATTTATTAATTTCTTAAACAATTCTCTTAAGTTAGTAGAGTAGAAAATATTCAGAGTTCTGGCTGAAAGACTTGAGACAAATGGATTCTGTGCTCTGTACATCAGTGTGGTGGGTCACACACTGAATTTTCTTGTCATCAGTCAAAACACCAATTTCTTGCAAAGCTAAACCCAGAAATGAGTGTCTCAAAGACACACCCATAAAGTACTAGAAACCATTGGAAGTTACAGCATTGAAAATGTGACTTTTGTGTAATCTTTTCTTGGCAAATAAATATTTTATTTTATTTTCTCTCTCTCTCTCTTTTTTATTTTTTTTCCGGTAGGGAGGCTAAATGTAAATAGAAGGGGGAAAATCAAAATTCGTGCTAAAGAAAGACATGGAAAATAGATTTTGTGAAATTAACCTAGTTCCAGGCTATGGTGAGATAACATCCTTGGTTTATGTAGGGCAATTAAAATTAAAGCTGACTGCAAAGGATCTCACAATACAGAGGGACTTGGCAATAAAATAAGAGAATGAAATTCAGCGACAATGAACTGAAGGCAATGTGCACAAGAAAAAATAACCTACCACTACTAGCTACAAATACACAATGATAGGTTCTAAATTAGCAATTACCACTCAAGAAAATGATCTTGAAGTCATTGCAGATAGTTCTTTGAACATATCAACTGAATGTTTAGTAGCAGTCAAAACAGAAAATAGGATGTTAAAAGAGATTAGAAAAGGAATGAAGAACAAACCAGAAAGCATTGGGATGTCAGTGCATAAATCTATAGTGTACCTTGAAGTGCAGGCACATTGTAGTACCACAACCATCACCTTATAAAGGAAAGCAGTCAGCTTGGCCAGGGGAATGAAATGGTAGGGGAAATAAGTTTGTTTTGGCTTTGAAACAATAGGGAGTTGAAAGGAGTCATGATAAAGACATTAACTTCACAGGCAAAAAATGTAAAAAAGCAGCAGGACAGGTGTAGGTGGATGCCCCCCATTATACTTCTTATCTCCTCCTTGTGACAGAGATATAAAAATATCTTGGCCAAGTGATGATCTGTTTGTTCACATTGCTCAGCAACAGAGACAGAAGCTCCCCAAATTCCTTTCACTAATTTTGTTAGGGGCATAGCAGACTCGTTTACTGCCCACCTATATATATTTGCACATATTTCAAAGGCTCCTCCCAAGGCTTTTTTGAACATAGCAGTTGGCCATCAAGGCAATTATTGATTAATCACTTGAACCTTGCTGTGCTGAGACAGTAATTAAATATCCCTCTGTACCCACAAACCTCCTGCCTGCTGATCTTTCTTTGAAAAGGGCACAAAAATCTACAGTTCCCTAATTATCAATCTAAAGAGTGACCCCACACTCTATTTTGCTCTTCTGCTACTAACATGAACAACAATTTAACGTATTTAGTAAAACAAACTGATGACAAAAAAACTTTTTAATGTGGATATCTGCAAAGAAAACAAGTCTCATACCTAAGTTAATATTTTCAAGGTAGTACTGCAAAAGTTTCCTAACAGATCACATTAACTGTTTTTCTAAGAACTGCTTTCCCAACACATTATTTACTATCTTTT
Organism: Pycnonotus jocosus; assembly: GCA_013400435.1. Lineage (NCBI taxonomy): Eukaryota > Metazoa > Chordata > Aves > Passeriformes > Pycnonotidae > Pycnonotus > Pycnonotus jocosus. The sequence goes on from VWYP01010736.1 coordinate 5,854, forward strand.
TATTGGCAAATAGAGCCCATTTTAATTGATATTTTATAAAGCAAGCACAATTCTAAAATAAAAATAATTGAACAATTATTTTTCTAACACCATGACTTCAAATAGCAATTATTGTCACAGCAATTGATTTCTCTCATTGTACTTGACAAGAACATTGTGTTTATGATTATGATGTGCTGGGTTCAGCCATCCTTGTGTTAACTGGTGTACACATGACAAGCATCTCCAAAGATTTCAACAGGATTATTTGAAGCACAAAGCTTTGTAAACATAATATTAGAAGTCTGATATGTATGACAGCAGTATAATTTTTTTAAATTTTTAAATGATTAATTAAATTGCTATGAATCACAAAGTTTTATAAACATCATTATAAGTAGGACTACTTCAGTGATTAGCAATTCAGAACGATTTTGGGAATGCAGTGTTTCAATTCCAAATTAAAATGTGTAAAGACTTAGGGGAAAGTAGTCTTGGCTAGCAAGGAAGCAGGATATGTAAATTCCAGTTCATGGTAACCCAGCGTGTGGGGTCAGGGAAAGCAATCCTGGCTGTGGAGCCAAGATATTTCAGCCAGGAGTGCTGAATTCCTGCTCAGGGAGAGCTCTGGCTGGCATAGCCAGTGAAAAGCATTGCCAACAAAGCCAGCATCACCATCCAGGTGATCCAGGAATGTCCTTTTCCTATTCCTGCTTGTCCTGAAAATACCACCAGCAGCTCCATGCACTGCCTCCCACACTCTGTTTTCTGGAACTGATCAGCCAGGAGCTGCAATCTCTCCCTCTTCAGCTACAAAACGTCATTGTTGCACAACCTTAAATATGACAGGGCTTTTCCCATCAGCCTAGATCTATATTCCACTCTTTTCCCCCATAGTTTCTTTCTGAATTAAAGGAACCCAAGGAAAATGTGAACCCTGTAATCCAGAAGCCACATAGAGGATTTGGGCACTCACTTCTTGCTTCCCAAACTGCAAAGTTAAAGAAATGCCTGAATATGAGGTAAAGTATCTACAATGGTATTTAAAACTCAAAGTATTACCAAAAATAATTTAAATGCAAATTTGTATTTATTTGTGTCTCAAACGGAATTCACACAAGTTAAGCAACAAGTTTCAAGTTCATTTGAAACTAATTACACGGATAATTCTTCTTATCCAGATGACTGATTAAAATGTTATTTTTTGATGCAGTCCTGAAAATCCATATATCCCCATAAATAACTCTTGCATAAAGTGTCTCATGAAAGTCACATAACTGCCCTTAAAATTCTGTTCTCATGTGTCCACAAAACAGATTAAGAATTAATAAGAAATATGTATCAACCTTCTAATCTGGTCCTTCCAGGTTTAACACTGTATTTGGTAAGGATGTATGGAAAAGAATATCCACATTGGATTTGTTTTAGTTTGTCATGGTTAAAACCATGGTTAAAACCATGACACTACCAAAAAAATGCTGTAAGTCTCCAGAGCAGCACATCAAAAATTACTATTAGAAACATCATGAAAATAATTTTGTTGAGTCAGAAGAGCAAAATTAAGTAAAATGATAAACTAAGACTTCAATAATAGTAATAATAAAGCTTCACAATATAAGCTCTGAATGCATAATGGGAAACAGGGAGATTAAAGTATCAATGGTGTCAACTGCATTTTATATGAATTATCTTTTAAAGTAAGCAGTAGCAATGAAATATAAGTATATTATGTACTAATTTATTAGTTAGAATAGCTACTATTTCAGGAGGAAATAATTTATTAATATGTATTGAATACAGAAAACAAACTTAATCCTTCCTCTCCCAAAGCATAAACTCCTATAACAGTCTAAAATAATTTCTGACAGCTGCCTCAGAAAAGCCTGGGTTTACTGGTCTTTCCTGTGTAATGAAACATCAAAAATCTTCTTGAAAGTAAAGAAGAAATAAATGTTTGAACAGGAAAAATGTAATTAGCAAAAAAATTATTATGAAGAAAAGTATTGGCATTTTTTTCATTATGTAAATGTGCCACAATGTTACAGAGGATGGAGGGGAGCATTAAACGACTTTATTCAATAAAATAATTATTAAAAAGTAACTATAAAAAAATCACACATACATTCTTTAGATTTCTATTTTCCTACATACATAATTCATGCATCTATCCACAAAGCTGTGGTTTTATGTTCAATATACCACAAGCTGCTATAGCGACGTATGAATGAATGATCAATTACACAAACAGCCTTTATATTCAACCAGAAAGGGAAAATGGATGCAGTGTGCACCAAGATGCCATTGAGGGACCAACACTCCCATTTCATCTGCCAATCCAATATCAGGCTAAAGTGAACCATGTAAAAGGACTCTGAAATATATTACACAATAAAGCTCTAGACGTGAACTTTAACCCTCCAGAGCTCTTCCTTTCACCTCTTTGAGGCAACAAATAAAAAAGATTTACAATCAAAGTGATTTAATCTCATGTAAAATGAAATTAATTTCCACAGAATAAATAGAACATCACACCCATGAAGTGTGATTATGTTTCTTTTAGTCATGGAAAAAACTTTCAGATTTCATACAATTTTATGGGTTTGCCCTTCATGGGTGAGATACTCTATATTTCTCTCAACAAGTGATGTTACATGCAAAAAAACCCCTATATATATATATTTGTCCACTGAAATTTTGGACAAATTATGAAATATAGATTTGAATAATTTCTGCAGTAGCTTTCCAGAATAATCAGAAATTGAACATATTCTTTCTATTACAAAATAGTTGCGCTTTCACTTTTGCTTTTTTGCAGTGGTCTTTCTGATTTATGCTAATTTAGGATTTAAAATTAAGGGGGGGCAGGAGGGGGAGAGGAAGACTTATTCGTTCTAATTACTGTCATTGAATCTAGGGAAGAAGAATTGTCAATGCTAAATTTCAGCAGCCTTCCAAACCAAGAGATTCACATTATTTCAAGAATATTTTTTCAATATTTTCACTCATTCTTATTTTTCACTGCTCTCTCTAGTGCAGCTATTATTCTTTAATAATACATCACAGAAATACAAAATATGTTTAGAAAGCCACCATACCATGTCACCATTGTTCAGCATGATAGACTGAAACATAATGAAGAAATTTAACACATTCCAAAAAACTTTTCCCTCCAATCTGTAACATTTCCAATACTTTTTCCAAAGAGGCAAATATGCTCAAAGGAGTAGGTGTAAAAAAGTCATAACTTTCCTTATTAAAAGTCCTGTTAAAATTAAATTTTCCTGAGGACCGAGCAAGGATTTTTAGATTTCCAAGCCAAAGAAGCATCATTCAAGAACACTAAAAATTCTGTAATTGTACTGGATAAAGAATAAAAGCCCCTGATTCCCCTCAACCTGATATTAGAATTTCAACTGAAGGAGGCTGAAAACATATGAGCAAAGAAATATAATTTTCCAAGTAGTGACTGTTTTCCTAAAATATCACCAAAAAAACTATTGAAAACATAGAAAACCAACTATGATATAGAACATGATTGGGCCACATAGGAAGATTAAATTCAGATTAAAAAATTCAGAGTAAAAACATTAAAATATATTATATAACTACTTTTTACTGTGTAGTTCTTAGTGTGACCATTGGAATCCACAGTAGAATTTCCATAATTTTCCTTCTTATTGGCAAAACACAGCCTTGGATTCCAACAGATAAATTAGAAAGACCACAAAACTTTCCACACAAAATGCTTCATTTAGTACCAAGAAATTTTACTGGAATGTTTGCATTAATATTCCAATACAGAGGATGAATTCCTTTGAATTAAGCTGTCTCTTCCAAAAAGGAATCATCGGATTTAATATTTTCGGACGCATGAAATTCCCAGCATAGCATGCGCTCTAGCACTGTCGTTTCTCTCTTTGTGTGATTTATCACAGCTGAGCACAGGGACCTGGAATATTTCTGCCCTGCCATGAGGAGATTGCTCATTTCTTGGCTGTCACTCAGAGCCCAGCCCGTCACACCGACCGCGCCTGCAGAGACAAGCGGGCAGGGGCTTGACAAAGCTGCTTGTCACCCGCTGTAATGGACAATGACACTACTGCCTGAAGGAAAACACTCATATTTTTTACTTCCTTTATCTTTTGTTATTGTTTTCTTTCATCAGCTTTCACCCCACTTCACTGTATTTCCTTACATCTGGGAGCAAACTCGTGAAGTTAACTTTGCAACTGGTACATGTCATAAGACTGAATGCCTTCTCTTTGGAATTAAAATGATGAAAGCAAAATTTCAAGTCCATTTATCACAGATGAAAACCTGTTCTAGTTCTTTTGTTTAAAATACAGTGGACTGGAGTTTCATAAGAAAGTGACCAGGATTAAGCAGTCAGAAGATAAATTGCTGTAAGCATCGATGCTGTTGAAGTCTAAGAAAACAACGGACTAACAGGGTTTAAGAAAATCCAATACAAAATGTAGGGAATCAAAACACAAACATTGCATGAATTATCTGTGATGCTTCTTAGGATACAAAATCCAATGCAGCTGTAGAAAGACACACCCCTGAAAGGAGAAAATGCCAGAGCTTCAGGAGGCACAATGAACACCTCTCACTGTATTTGATACATAAAGGAAGTGAGACTTCCAAACTTTAAATGCACTGACTTTAAGGAAAGAAAAAGCCCACACCTGTTTTATACCAAGCAGGCACATAGGCCATCTTCAGATACCTGAGTGACTATTTTGTGTTTTGAGGAACAGTGTCTGTTAAAATCAAAATATGGTGAGCACTAGAGCACTCACACACACTTCCAGATGACTCAAAGAACAAACAGAAAGATGAAAAACAGAAAGAAAATAATGGAAAACAGTTCTGTTCACTGATGGATTAAGTGACTCATCCCTTGTTTTGAAGAGCAACTGATCCAGCAGTGCTGGGGAATCTCCTTTGCCTGCAGGCCAGTAACAAGTGGCTGCCTTCTCCAGAAATATGAACACACCAAATAACTCCACAGTGATGACAAAGTTTCTGTGTGATTCAGAGAGCAGAAGACACAAAGCTACATTCAACAATTCAAGACAAATATTTAAAGAAAGGAAACCCAACTCAAATTGCCCACGACAGTACAAACATGCTTTTCCTAGTGGAAGTCAAACAGCTCTGTGCTTCTAAGTGTAGTGAAAACTTTTAATGCATCATTATGTGAAAATCAATTTTATTCTAGCCCCAAAAGTAAAATCCATTTGGCTACAATAACTTGATTTCATATTGCTATAAAATATTCTAATTTAGAGTATAAAATATTCTGGTTATAAAAGTTCGGGATTTTGTGAGATCCCAGCCATGGTGGATGTGCTCTGATCCCAACATGCTGTTTTTTGTTGTTCTCACAGATCAATATTCGATCTCACAAAGATAAGCACACCAAAATCCAGCACTGATTTACCATCCTTCATTTTAATAGAAATGAAACATGAAGGCAGGGATCCAGACCAAAGGATGCTGGTAAAGAGCAGTTCTCCCATTGCAAATTCACCCCCATGGCAGTGGGTCCAAGCACTGCAGCTCTCAGGAGCTCTGACACTGCTGAAATGCAGCCTCCCCCTCCCACTGCAGGGAACACAACTGAAGGGACAGCTCAGAGATTCTACACACAGTCCTACCTATGGAGTTAATAAATCTGGTTCTTCAGTGTCTGCTGCAATTCCTGTAGCTCACACTCATCTGCACCAAAACACACATCCTCTCCTTCTGCAATAAGCACTGGGTATATTTTGAATATTGTTTTCTCTCACTTATACTGCTCACAGAAAGATTTAACAGAAAGAATGTACCCCTGTTCCTAAACAACCATAATTTTTCATGGGATTTCTTAAAGCACACACAAAAGATCTTCAAACTTTCAAAGAGTCCATATTGTTTAACAGTGCTCTACTTATTAAAACCTGGAGATTCTGTAAGTTATGACAGTACAGAGATATGTTACAAAAGTGCCTAAAATATTCGATTAAGTCAGTCAGCTTCACCCAAAATACAGAGGCAAGGAAAGAAATAGTTCTGTGAACTCAGACAACGTTCCTGATGAGTTAGTAGTCAGTACCATGCATTTGAAAAAGGCTTTAAAAACACAGTTCTGGCAGTAGCACTTGCTTATCATTTCCTATTACAAGTATATTAATAGCTAACCTTTGTCATCTGCACCAATTTTATGCTTGCCTGGTTTTTGATTATGAGATTTAACCACATTTCTTACTAGAACTTATGCTTCAGATTCTTAATACGAATAATTATCTGGGAATTGCTTGAGTACTGTTACAAATTCTGTTATACTATTATAGTTTTATTTAAAAGCAGGTATAGAAATCAAGTAGCTCTCATTTTGTAGCTCTCATTTAGGATTTACTCAAATCATAGATAATAAAAAACTAGCAATTAAAGAACAATCAATTTTCATGGATGTTAGATGCGATCTAAAGAAGTAAATAATGTTTTCAGAAACTAAGTTACTTCATAGACCCTTATGAAATGTCTAAAATGTCCTGGCACCTAATTAGCTAAATCCATATATTCATGCAAGACTTGAAAACACTGAAAATTTCTTTATCCCTTAGAGTCTGAAACAAAAAAAGTGCCAATTTCAGGATATTGTGGGTTTTAGTGGTTAAGGTAATACAAAAATATGCTTTCTTTAACTGTGCATAGTGCATTCCTTATTAAAATTATTCTTTTAGGCTACAAACTGTTGACATCCTAGCTGAGCATTTACCCAGAACAAACTGCATGAGATAGACCATCACACTGGGAGAGACAATGCCACAGAGATGGCACCACCAAAGAACCTTTAGTTCACTTTTCCTGAGGGCAAAGAGCACCAACACACTGCCCTTGATTTACCTCTGCTATTTGTCACAGGATCCCTTGGGTCTGTTGTAGTTTGTTTTCTTCTATATGGGTTTGTAATCTAAACCTTTGCATAATCATCATAAGTTTTAGAGCTTGGTGTCTCCCCATGAAAAAAAAGAGAAAAAAAAACCCCTAAGACCAAAAAAACCCAAAAAACCTTCAAAATCAAACACCCAAAACACCACTAGACTGACCTTTAGGCAACCAGCATTTTATTGCTCTGTTTGTGGAGAATGAGGAGAAATGGGATATTTTATATCACCTACTAAACTCCTCTCCATTAGCCAATGCTTTGGGTACAAAAAACTTCAGGTTCTGTTAATTTCTGTGCCCTTTTTGGAACAGCAGAAAAAAAAAAAGAATTTGGACCATTCACAGTATTTAAGAGGAGGAGGAGATTCTCCTTAGAGTATTTAAGAGTCTGATTCTTATTTTTAACATTTCATTTCTTCAGCTTCTCCTCCTCTCTGATTTTTCAGTTCTGAATCTCCTCGCTCCTTGCGTACCATTCCACCCTGATTTTAGAATTTCAATTAGGAAGACTTTCCTTTCAGGAAAGGGAATGAAACCTTGAAATTGGAAAACAAAGTAGGAAATGGAGTGATGACAACCAAATGGACTGAGATGAAATGAGGGGCCATGAAAAGGACCAAAATCAGCCAAAATTACTCCAATTCAAATCCTAAAATCAGGGAAGAAATGTAACTAAAGAGAGAGGAGAAGAAAATACTGACAAGAAATCTTAAAATGAAAAGAGGAAAAATTTCCAAGCCGAGTGAAAACTATAAAAGTGAATGGGATGACCTGAAGTGCAGGGAAAAGGACCAAAGCTTGCCCAATTAATCTTCATTGAAATGACAAAATTTCACCCCCTTTCCTGAAAGGAAAGTCTTCCTTTCAGGGAAGGGAACGAAATCTTGAATGAAGACTTTCCTTTCAGGAACTTCTCAGGAACTGAGGAGATTCTCAGTTCCTCCGAACACAGTGATTAAAGTCAACAGAGAAGCTGTACTGTGAACTTGTGAAATAAAGTCATGGCGATTCTAGAAATACAGAATGTCTGATGAACATACCTGTCCCTGCTCACATTTTGTGTACACTTCATGCTTATTGGGAAATATCTTCACTGCAGGATTTCAAAGCACTGTTACTAATCTGTGTATATTCAATTTTGTGACATTTTATAACAGCTGAACTTTTAATAAATCTTTCAGGGAGTTTGGTTCACATTCTAGAACAGTTGTTCATTTGCAGTCAAAGCCCATCCCTGCATTGCTGCCAGAACCAAATCTCAGGCATCAGCTACTGCCTTTCACAATTAATCTCTAACACATGAAAACATTAGTAGTGACGTGCTGTGCTTTATTGAAAAACACAAGTTGTTGAACAGAGCCATCATTTTTAATAATTCCATAAAAGTGTTTATAGAAAAATCACACACATGAATTAGTTGAGTTTAGCTGGCTTTTCTTAATCACTGTAATATATGGTACAAACCCAGCTAAGCTTTAGGAGGTGTGGAGACTGTACCACTGAATATGAAAGACACAGTTATATAATGCAAGATTCCAGCAGCTGCCTTGAACTGGCCTGGACCCTCCAGTGGTGCAAATTACAGAACACAGTTTGAAGGCCTCCTTTCAGGCATTTCACAAGATTCAAAAGCTGGTTAAGGTACTGGTTTGATGGTAAAGAGTCATCAGGATTTCAGACAGAAGACAAAAAAAAGCAATTTACCTGAAGAAGGTGACAAAGAACTGCACCAGATCCATGATAGTATTGTGCTGTGAGAAGGCAATCTGCAAATAAAATAGAAGTAAATTACAACATTTTCAGACTCAACAGCTCTTTTTAGGCGAGGGCTTTATGGCTCCACGGATGATTACTTTCTGTAATTTCAGTCTAGTCTGCACACACCTGCATTTATGATAAAGTGAGATGAGCAACTAATTCCCATATCCTTGCTGGTATCAAAATACAAACAATGGAAGATAACACTTCTACTGAAGTAAAGATAATATAAATACTCACTTAATATGAACAATAAAAACAGTATGAAAAATATTAACAAATCATATTGTTATAAATTGTCTTGTTTATAGTCAACTGTTTTGACCAACAGCATCTTCCATTTTAATAACACTGAAACAAGGTTTTAGAGAAGATAGATAACATATAGCACTTAAAATGAATGCACTTAAAATATTTTAATTGTATAATATTAAAATTAATGCATATGTTAATTTAATTTTTTTAAAAGATAAATCTGATGCATAATAAAACAGTTTCAAAACAAATTACTTTAAAGACAAAGTAATAAATATTCTTTTGGGCTACATTTTTACAGCCTCACCAGAACATGCATTAGTTCAGCTCCTTGTTGTAATTTTTTGTGAATATTTAAGAATTATCTCTAAGACAGCATATACATAGAGACATTCCTACTTGCATGCAATACAGCCTATAATTATTTTTGTAAGTACTTTTTGCTAATGTTAAGAACAGTACTTAATATTTATGTTGTATCTACAAATATCCATAAGTCCCTGTCTTGCTCAGTTTTTCAGTCTATAATTATCAAACTAAAGATACAGAGAATCCTCTGCTTTGAATTGTACAAAGTGTTTATATAACTGTATCTACACTCTTTTCAAATAATTGTTGGGTTTAGAAATCTTTGAGCATTTAAGATCTGATCTTGACTAGTAATTACCCCCATAGCTCACTCGTGAACTTCTGAAATGATAACTCATGATACTCAAGCTTTCTTTTTTAAGACTTCTTTGGCCCAGTATAAAGTGCATCCCAAGCATCAACAATTGTTTAAGTATACCGTGAACAAAAATAAAAGTTTTCCAAGTGAATTTTTATATTTTAAATGCTGTCTGGATTTACTTCAAATACTATTTAGAACTCAAATTCATTCCTGCTGCTTCCAGAATGTTTTTTATAATCACCATACTTTAGGTGACAAACTAGCACAAGGAGAAAAAAAAAAGCCAGTTTTGATAGAGTTCACCTTTTGTGACCTGTTGAAATGCTCTTTGTTGAAGGAGCATTTAAACTTTGCATTACTACAATTATTTTCATTCAAGGTGTCAGAATTCCTTTAACAGCCTCTGTGAGTCTAGAAATAACTCCAGTCTGCAATCAAACCCTGCAATCTAATGACAATCACACCAGGAAAGTTTCACCTAAATTTTTTTTAAGAAGCTATAGTGCCTTTATTTTCCTTTTCCACACAACAAAAAAGAAGCAGATTTACAACATTTCAATGATTTTATATCATTATCAATAATTAAATTATTTGCATAGTCCACAGCTCAGGGATATAAAGCTTTTGTTCAAAAATGGACACAAAAGGAATGATTTCACATTTTCCAACTTCCATTAATCTAATAATCTACTCAAGTGCAATATTCTACTACTGAAGTCCACGTTTGCAAATTTGTGGAAGAACATCCATCCATGAGACTTGCTTGGTTGGTTGAATGGGATTTTTCTGAAAGTACTCATACTTTGAAGCAGAAACACAGTTAGATAGAAAGTTTCATCCCAAAGGTAATTTCCAATTTTAATCAAACATCTTCTAATCATTAGAGTTCATGTTTAAAAGATGAACTACAGTATTTTCTGAACAGTATCATGCATCTTTGACTAATTTCAACACAGAATATTAACAAAAAGAATACATATTTTAATTATAAGTAGACGACAAAGAAGCAAGTAAATGTCATGAACCTAGGAATGATACAAAGAACCATAATACAATTACAAAGGTTTATTTCCATTGGGGTTTCATAAAGATATGAATGTAATTGTCTTTTTGCTTGTGCCTTTATAGATAAGGAACAAGAAAAGAAAAGTTCTTTCAACCCAAGGTTTTCACTTTGGACTTAAAGATATTGGAGACAAATATCTCCTTTCCTAATTTCTATCATACCTTAGTAGTTTTCAGTTTCCCCAAATCATCTAAAAAGTTTGTGGATCCCACAAATATTATTATATTATCTCTGTCTTCTCTTACAAATAAGGAGGAAGATAAATAGCCTTTCCACCATTTCCTGTGGAACAGAACCAAATGCTGTGTGGAATATAATTTTTTTAAAGTAAAGGATAACCTCTATGAGTTATTGTTATTATTATCATTACTCTTACAGTTGTTATGAACTGCAATTGTATTCCATCAGATCAAAGTAACACCAATATACTACAGATTAAATGTAGAAAACTGAGAATGAAAAGATTCCAAAGCCCAATGTGGGGTTTACACACACATATATATATACATATATATATATACACACACACACACACGTGTTCCAGCTCAACATCTTAAGAGATAGAAAAGCCTATAAAGAAAAGGCTGATGAGTGATAAATGAACTGTGGGGATTCTTCCAACAAACAAAATACATGTCTTTTTTTTT
>VWYP01010738.1:0-10960 GCA_013400435.1 Pycnonotus jocosus
TAATTAAATTATTAATAATAATTTACTTTAAAAATTTTATTTACCTTAACCCTTGATAGGATTGTTCAAGGCATACATTTTCTCACTTTGACTTTATGCTCTCTTGTTATGATTTTTATGAATAAATTATAAGAATACAAACAGTTAGATACAATACCTCAGAAAGGACTTTTATAACATGAAAGCAAGCTAGATACCAAGCTGATAAATCTCACTTGGTAGGGCCATTGATCAGACTCCAAAACATTCTCACGGTGCTTTCCTAACCTCACACATTTTCACCACCCATTTCATTGTGAGAGCACCTAAATTCAGTGTAACCTGAGTCACCAGAACAACCAATAGGAGTAACTGCGTCCACGCTAGATGACAGAAGAGTATACCACAATTTCACTATATTTATTTCATGAATAACAGTTAATAAAGAATTCAGAATAACAGTTGCTAAAGAAAAATTTGCTGTGATTTGCTGTACTCCAAGGGGCTGCCCAGCTACCTGGGGTTCTGAGGGAAGGCATCCATGAGTTACAGGCAAGGCTTCCCTCTCAGCCGTATGCAAAGGCTCAGGCAGCTGCAAATAAAGGCTACCAAACTACAGACAATATCTGAAATCTCCACAAAATCCCAAAGCAGACAAAGGTTGTGAAAGCAACACAGCAGACTCTCATGTGTCCAAAAAAGTCAAGTCCAAGAAAACCAGTATACTTCTAATCAATCGAACCCATGATCTAAAGCAATTAAATTAAGTACATTTGACAAATTCTATTTTATTTTAAGCCCTATTTACTGTCATTAATTCTGCTTCAATCTTTTAAACATTCCATCTTCTGGTCACAAATCAATGCAAGATTGACCTAAAATTACTCAGGTCATTTCACTTACCTGTCTAAAAATATTGTCGTGACTTTCATACTCTCCCTCATCTCTTGGAACACATGCAGTTATAAATTTACAAGAAATTGTAGACACAGCTCAGATATGCCTACTACAAATACAAGCATTTTCTTGTCATCTTGGTACCCTCGTTGGATGGAAGAGACTGGTGGAACTCCAACCTGTGTTGGAGTGTTGTCTGATGCAGAAGGAGGTGGCATCTCATTAATCCCTACTATTCTCATACACCCCACCTGGCCATTCTCTCCTCAAGATCTTAATTCATATTAGGGCACAGTCGGTCCTGTGCTAAGGAATTTGCATCCTACACTTCTGCAAAATTCCTCAGGCTTGTCACTTGTCCCTGTGAAGAAGAGCACAAACGTTAGGAAAGCAGTGTAAATCAATATACCCAGCCGGGGAAGAGGAGTTGTCCTTTAGGATGTGCTGTAGATTAGAGGAAATGTAATACAACTGAGTAAAATAAGCAGGTCCTTCTCAAATATAATTGGTCTTAACTGGATTATATACTGCTTACATCGTATTACTCTTTGAGCCAACACCTGAATCTTAACATCTTATAGCATTATGAGGCTGTTTACTCTTGAATTCACCTCTCTAGTAGTAGTCCTAAATTTCTCACTTCTTCTAAGATAATTTTTCTTTCAGGACCCTGGGCTTTGTCTTCCCTTGATCTTGAACATTATCACATTGCTTTCAAAAGAACATTTCTTATTATGAATACTTCAACAACCACAGCCATAAAAACCAACCTTTCTCCAGATTTAACATTAATAATGAAAAAAATCAGTGTATCAGGAAGAGCATTGGGAAGGGAAAAACAAGCTGGGGTAGCAACTAGTTCCCCTAAAATAATTAGCACTTACAATAAAACACATGTCAGAAGGCTTCAAAATCTCAGCCATTAAATGAAAGTGACTGAAAGTAAGAGACATAGATATACTCAGGTAGGTCTAGTTGCTAGGTTTTCCTGTGCAGTGATTCCTCATGCTACACTTGCTCTCTAGCTTTCAGGACATTCCAGAAAACTAAGCATGTTACTGACATGTTCAGAGAGCATTTCACAAGTCAAACTCACTTTGTTACATAACATGAAAGCAAAACTACACACAGTCATGCAGCATTTCCAGCAAAGACACTCTAAGATATGAATTAAGCCTGGCAGCAAGGTCCCAAGGCCATGGTGTGATATGTCTCATTTCACCCAGTAATGCTAGAGGGAGAACAGTGAGGAGCATTTCAGACACAGTAAAGTCAGAGATGAAACTCTCTCCTGAGGCCTTTAATGCCCAAACTTCATGATTATTTTGTCAGGATCTGGTAACTGCAATCAAATGTATTTTTCACAGTAAATAATTGCTTGCTGCCTGCTCAGCACTTTCTTCTTCATGCTCCAGCATCTTCATGGCAGCCTTTGAAGACAGCAGCTGGTTCAATGGTTTTATTATTATTTAGTTTCCAATCTCTATTTAAAGACAGTATTGACTACAATGCACTGAACACCTACTTAAATACCATGGTACAGGCAGCCTTTCAAACTGGAGAGGTTCTCTTTTCAAGTGATCTGAATGGCGGAACACTGCTTTTTAACTTCTTTTTAGTTTATCTAATAGGCCACTGTTTTGTTCATGTAGTTTGTAGGACAGTGGCCAAGTATAGAGCAGGACTGGGTCTAGAAAATTATCTATTTCCACCTTCCATCTTTCTTTAAGAATAATCCCAACAATATAGGGAGACTTGAAGTGTAAAACACTAGAGACTAGTTCTGTCTGCTAGCTCTATAGCTGTGATCCTAACTGCAGGAGGCCTTCTCCTTCCTTAGTAATAATCATTCCTGTGTTCTCAAACATCAGGGGAATGTACTGACTGCCAGGAAAATGAATTTCTCATATCAGGACTGTGCTAGGAAGAGAGCTAAGGTGCAAAAGTATTGAAGTTGGTCAGGTTGGCTGTTCAGACAGACATGCTTGTCTTGGCCAGTTGAATTTTGACAAGATTGTTTGAGGGAAATGACATTTGCTGATAATGGATTGACCTTGTGCCTAAATTAGGAAATAGGAGACATGAGCATGGAATTTCACATGAGGCAGAATTGGGAGTAAGGGCTCTTGCCCTCACACAGAAGCATATAATAAACATCTGCATTTATGTACAACCCCTGCAATGCGTAAGCAAATTCAGAACCTGACCAGTGTTTTGTTGTTTCCTGCTGTTTTCTGGCTGCAAGGTGCCATTTTTGTGATTCATGCATGTGAAAGTATGTGGATCTCAGAACTGCCCTGAAAAACAAACCCTACATTTCTATGCAAAGTCACAGACTGGGATGTTAGAGGTCAAGCTTACTGAATTTTTCTATTGTTCACCTGCCCATCACATACATAAACACTAAATGAACCTTCCCCTCCATGGAAAGTGAAAAATCTCAGCTGTACAGCATTGACTGTCACTGCCAGATTCCCTAGAGCTCTTTTATAAGACTGTCACTGCCTAGTGCTCGGGCAGTGCTTCCACCTGCAGGGTGGCCTCCTGCAGCCACACTTGGCCAGCCAGGGCTCACACAGGCACCTGCTGCTCCCAGGAACCAACTGCCTCAAATTTACCATTTACCAAGTTTACCAAATTTACCAAGTTTACCAAGTTTACCAAGTTTACCAAGTTTGCATGGATAGGCAGGACTCCTTATGAAGGAGCCTGCAGAAGCTTGTTTGCTCTCTTGCCACCCTATCAGGATTATTTTAGTTATATTTCCCAACACAAAATAACTACTCAGCCATCTGTGGAGGAAATTCTCTGCTGCATCCTGATTCAGAAGCAGGCATAAAACTAACCAAGCCCTCCTCCATTTGAAGGGCTGGCATCAGATCAAAAGAGTAAGCAACACATTGCTAAAAATCGCTGCCAGAGGAAGCTTTCAAAGCACCTATCAAATCAGTTTTGGGAATAAAATCATTCCCAGTGTGTTGAGCAATATGTAAATACATATATTTTTAAAAGTAAGACTTCCAGACTTTAGAGGGGACTCTAATCTGAAAGTCAGTGCTGATCACTAGTGCTCAGGCTCCCAGTAGACTTCCTAGCGTGACTATCAGAAAATTGCTTATCTAGTTAGATTACAATATAATAATGGAAAGAATTCCACAAACCTCACAGCATTGTTTATCATCAAAGACAATCAGAAGAGATCTGAATAAAAATAAATTATACAAGAAAAAAAAAAAAAAGGAGAAAAAAGAAATCCCTGTATGCCTCTTCTGGTACTTGGTTACAGAGTATCTAGCTCATTACTGCATGCTACATTTTCATAATGTGGTTTAATTGCAAAGATGTTCACCCTTTCCCACTGCATTCTCACCCATGCAGTATCAGTCACAGTCCTGTTAAAAAATGTCTGCTGGAAGTGTGAAAAAAGCAGTCAGGCAGCTGGTGGCAGTGTGGTCAGAAGCATCTTAAATCAGCTTTGCTGCTTAGAACTGTAACACAGAATTACATCACTACTCTTTACAGAAAATGTGACTTAGCAGCCTTGGCCTGAAACAGATCCCTCCTTCACTTAATCATGACACAGCACTGATGGCATAGTCCATAAACCAAGCACAGATGATTCAGAGAAAACAGTGTGCATGTGTCAGAGAGGAGGAAATTATTACAATTTTTGGGCTAATTGTAGGATAAACTCGTGATGCTACTAAGGGAGCCTGAGGTAATAAGCCATGAAAAAAAAAGGCACAAAGATGCAAACAGCAGATAAAGCACAGGAATAAATAGAAGTTTAGCATGCTGGATCCCCTGGAAATGTCAGCCATGAAATACTCATGGGCATTGCATTAGCTGAAGGCACCAAAACAAACCATTCTTGTCCCAGGGCCATCTTCAAGCACACAGTTTACAAAACCAGCAGATATCAAGCTCTAGATGTTGTAAAACTGGCTTAGTAATGCCAGGTGAACAAACAATCTTCTGGCCAACACCTCCAAAAACAATATGTTTAAATAGCTAGAAGTTTCTGGACTGCCCTAGAGAAGCAGTGTTCTTCTTGAATTAATTTTCCTCCCTCTTTGAGAAAGAAACCTACAGGGAAGAAGCTATCAAGAGTGTGAGCAAACAGATATATGTAATTCAGACTCTACATGGCACACTTGCAAATATGAGGCATGAAGCACTTGCTTATTCTCCCTGGCTCTGTGTTCAGTTTTGGGGTTGTCTTTCCACAAAAACAGGAGCTGCTTGAGAAGGACTAGAAGCATGGTGAGTGTGATATATGTTATGAAATAATTTGTGACTTTATACAATATAAAAGTCATTGGAAAGCTAAAACTAAGGTTTTCAGGAGCTGTGGACTCCTAGGCAGAAACTTAATTTGCAAGTGTAAAAGACATGGACAGCAGAGAGGAGGACTCTGGATTTGCAAGAGAAAAAGGCACACCTGTCGGAGATGAGTAGTTTACAGAAATCGGCTCTGCTACACCCGGTACTTGATACCCAATATGGATCTGAGATAAGACCATCAGAGTTGTCAAGGGTGTGCCTCCAAAGGCCAGAATTCCAATCAACTGATCATCTCCCTCCCAGAAAACTGATCAACAGACCAGCAGCAAGAAAAGAAACTACATGAATATGCTGAAAGATAACATCACCATCTGCACCCTGAAAAGCCCAGAAAAGGTATAAGAGACCCCAAGAGAGCAGCATCTGTGAACCACTGAGTTTTGAAGAGAGAGAGAGAGAGAGAGGGAGAGAGAGAGAGACTTTGCAAGTGGTTCACCCAGCATTGAATGCTGGCCCAGTGCTGTTAGACTTTGCTTGTGGCTTTTATGATTTTTATTTTGATCATGGAATAAATTCCTTCTTATTAGCAAATTGGCTGATTCATTTATTACAGTGAGGGTGGAGGAAGCAATCAGCAAGCTAGAAAGTATGACTTTTAGAGCCAGATTAAATAATTTGACAGAGTTGTACTTAAAAAGAAAGGACAAAAGAAGAAATTATGTAATAAGGATCTTTAAGAATTTGGAAAACTTCTGCTTAGGAAATAGGGTGATTTGTTGAACTCCATCGTACATAAAATTCAATCAGGCAAGCTATGCTGCTGCATGAAAGGCAGACAGTAACAGTACTGTCTCAGGACTCTGTGGAAATTCCCATGTTGGGAATGGTTAAGAACATGTTAGATTACTTTATGTCAGGACACAGTTATCAATGATCAACTCACAGCACGGATAAGATCCTTCTGCATAAATTATTCTGGTATTTGGCTCTTTATTACAAAGGAATTATTTACTGAGCTGATCATGGAAAAAAATTATCTCCTATGTGTTGCATAAAAGAAACTAAAAAAAAACCCCACCAAATATACTCTTGCTGATATACTTGTCAATAGAGAGCCTTTCCAAAGCTGAGTAGCTCCATTGCAGATATTCAGATACCAAGAAACTGCTTTAGATGGCTACAGCCCCATCTAGACAACTGTCTCGGTTTGAAAGACAGGTGTCTGCTAAGGAAGGCAGGAGTCTCCCTTGGAATGGAAAATGTAACCCCCTTCCCTGTGAATTATTATAATTTTGAAATTAAGGGGCTCTCAGGGAAAGAAATGAGGATAGGAATACCAGTTCTTTACCAGTGTGTGTAATAAATCCAGCAAACACCACCAGCCCTGGCATTAACAGCAAACGGCCACGGGCGCTTTCCCTTGGTGCAGTTCCGCTCCCAGTCAGCGGGGGCGCTGGTGGCTCCCGGCGGGCAGGGCGGGTGCAGTGATTCCCCCGCGGCTGCAGGGGGCGCTGTGGCGCGGGCTCGGGGAGCACATGGTAATGGCGGACAGGCCCAGACGGGCAGGGATGGAGGAGAGGCTTTGCTGCACACAGGAATGGGGCAGCTGATCCCGGTGCCCCTGCAGGACTCTGAGGAGCTCCAAGCTGGAACTGCAGGATGTCTTGGCTGGCAGGGGGTGCAGTGCTGAAGAAGCAGCGAGGGCAGAACAGTGGTGGCCTGGTGCTGAGCAGGGCAGAGAGGGGAGAGCTCAGGATCCTGGGCACCTGAGCAGATGGGGACAGGTCCCTCTTCTAGTGAGGTGGGAGTTAACAAAGTCCCAGTTCAGTGGCTTCTCTCATGAGCAGAGACTCACCCATGACAGAAGCAACAGCTCTGGTCTGGGCTCCAGCGGCAGCAATGAATTCCCTTCCCCCAGGGAGCAGCTCCGACTGTCCTCCTCCAAAGCTGAGAGAGAGAGCAAGAGCCAGCAATTGCCCCAGCTCCATCTTTTACCTGCCCAATTCTCCTGGATTCTCTGCCCCTCAGAGAGAAACTCCCAGATAAGAAAAGCACAACCAGATACCCTCCTCCCCTGAGCTTGATCACTTCTTTTGTTTTCTTTAGTACCCAGTTTTTAGTGTTTCCTAGCAAGTTCTGGGGGGAAAATTCCCTAAGTAAAAAGGAACAAAATGAAAGAAACTTACCCCAAACAACAACAAAATTTTAACAATGTGCTCTAGAATGAGAAGCCTGTTGTGTAAATGGGCATTGTGACTGTCCTCTCTCCACCTATGGATCCATTACCAGATTAAGAAATGATAGTGTGATCTTTCCAAAGTCCTTTGGTTTTACAATTATTTATAGTCTTGGACACACAGTGCCTGCAAATTGAGTATTCAGTATTAGAACAAGCTGTATGTCCTTCTGGGAATGCAGTGAACATATGCCAAGAACAGCCTCCAGCTGAGACAACTAGAGTTCAGACAGAGAAAGCTCTGCTTCACCTCACCTGGGGCGAGTTGCTGCCCGCAGACCATATTGTCCCCCTGCACAGGGCCGGGGGAATAAAGGCAGTGCGTAGGCACTGGGAACAGGACACTGCCTCTCAACTACAGGCTTGGGAAGGATGCAGAAAGGAAGGCAGTTGGCATCTGTTCAAATTTAATCCTGAGTGGAAAAAAAAATGGTGCTTGAAAAGCATGCCTGTGTGGTGGTGTATTTTCTATTGCAGTATCAATGTTTTGTTGTTTGTCAAGTTTACACAATTGTTAGATGGTTCGTTCTATGTATGCCCTGTATATCCTTCCCATTTAGTTTCTCCCTTGTTACAGTTTGCTGTCAATCTTGCCTGTAACCCTTAAGCCTTACCCCCCCTCCTGCCTGTCACCCTGAACCTATCCCCTTCTTCCAGAATGTTCGCCCAGATCTAACAGATAATTGGGCAGATTCCTGACCCTTCTCCTCCCCTTATGTCCCTACTGGTTATGTTAATGTCAATTATGTTTAGAGCCACTCCCCACTTTACCCGGATTGGCCTTTCACTGTACCCTTCCCTGAGACCCACCCCTGCTTAAACCTCCTGAACAGCACTGCTCGAGGACTCTGCTGAGGCAGACCTCTGAACTTAATAAATCCAGTTTGGTTGACCCTCAGTGGTGTCCATCTCCTTCATTCTCTGCCATAGCTAGCTTGCTCCCAGCTCGAGGATAAAAGACCTCACAGGAGTCCGCAGGTGGTCAGACCACCGAAAGATTCTTTTGTGTTGCCTGCATTGGGGCTGGCCGAGGCACCAAAAAGACGCAGTGATACTTGGCACCCAACGTGGGGTGTCCAAACAGCTGCAGAGCAGAGTGAGCAGCAGCGTGGGGGCCGACTTGGCTGGTCAGAGGACATCACCTGACCCCGTGCACAGTGTTGCTGGCCCTTTTGGATTTATCCTCTCAGGACTGCAGCGGCGATTCAGCACTCCACGCACCCAGCAGTTGTAGCAGCCCTTCCAGGTGCGCTCCTCGTGGGACGGAGAAGGCAGCTCTACAACACCCAGCAGAGTCTTCCCCCAGCAGAGAAACATCCACACACTGTCTTTTAGGAACATCGCCCCGGATCTTTTGGGTAAAAATCGGTGACCCCTTTGAGGGATCGCCCTCACCGTTCCCCCTTTTCTGGGAGCTGCTCTGACCGAGCAGGCTGGACCGCACGGTCCCAACAGGGTGAGCCTTGCTGCTCTCCTCCCGGCAGGTTTTTTCCGGGCACGATTCTTTTCATTTCTTCAGTTTTGTTTTATTTTTTTAGTTTGAGTGGTCAGTGGGTTCCCCCAACACTGGTTGGTGGTCGGTTTTGCCCCCTTCCCTTTTTATTTAACGCGCGGCACCCTGATAGTGTGAGTTCTATCCCCTTCAGTTTTAAGTGTGTCCCCGGAGCACTTGGTTTTAGTTTGCAGATTTCATTCTACGGTTTTGTGAGGTGCAGCTGTGGTTTTTAACATCCGGCCGAGATGGGTGCTGGGCTCTCCACAGCTCAGAAGGAGATATACTGTAAAATAGTTGGCATTTTCAATGTTTTCGGAATTAAATTCTCTAAAGGTGAATTGAAAAGATTCCTGTGTAAGCTTTTCCTCCACTTCCCCCACACATCTCCCGAATCAGTCACAGAAATCAGTTTTTGGGATGCTGTTGACAATAAATTAATTTGTTTGGCTAAGTCGGGAGATGTTAAAATTTCTAAATTTCTGTTTTGGCAGATGCAGATTGGATCTGCACTTCCAAGTATTAGGGGAGTGGAGAAAGGGCAGCCCTCTAGAGAATTGGTTATTCTCCCCAGTTCAGTTTCCTCTGTCCCTAGTCCCAAACCCTGTTCTCCAAAACTTGGTATCCTTGAGGGAGCGGCGGGAAAGCCGAAACCTTTGCCTGCCAGCCCCGGCTCCCTTAGGACACCAAGGTCCTCTCGCCTGGGCAGTCTTGGCCGGACTGCTCAGGATTCCCATGGTAGCCTTGGCCAAGCTGCCCGGGATTCTCCCTTTCCCCGTACTCTCCCGGTTAATCACCCCCGAATTCGGTTTAATTTCGCTGGCAACGAGATGCCACAAAACGGTGCCTACTGTTGCAGCTTGAGGGTCTGCAAAATGGCGGAGACCACATGGCACGGTCGTCCTCCCTAACCCACCTTCCCGCCATTTCCCCGTCACCCTCCCGAAATCCCTTTCGGCCCTTGACCAACCCTTTCCTTTCCTCAACTCCACCCTCTTCTGAAGTCACTCCCTCCCCTTGGACTCCTCCTTCTCCAAAAGCTCCTCCCACTTGCTCCTCCCCAAGGGCAGCCCCCGGACTGTGACATCAGGGTGCCAAACCACTCCCTCCGAGTATCGCAAGCCACGCCCTCCTTCCAGTTCCCACGTCCCTCCTTCCGGTTCCCACCATTCGGAGTCGGAAGGGGAGGAGTCAGACTAAAGTACATGCACATCTCAGTCAACACCTTCTCTGGTGCCATCTTTGCTTCTGCCCACACAGGGGAGAAGTCTGGAGATGCTATTAAACACCTCCTCCAAGCCTTCTCCTTCCTGGGCATCCCGAGGACTCTCAAAACCGATAACAGGCCCACACATCGTTCCAGGGTGTTCCGCAGCTTCCTGCAACAATGGGGAGTGGATCACAAAAAAGGCATCCCCCACTCCCCAACGGGTCAGGTGATTGTGGAAAGGATGCATCAAGATCTCAAGCGTGTCCTTAGTCAGCAGCAAAAAGTCCTCAAAGTTGAAACCCCCTCAGTCCGGTTGTCAAAAGCCTTGTTTACTATTAACTTTCTTAACTGCTCTTTCGATTCCTTAAATCCACCAACCGTGCGGCATTTTGCCGGAAATAATCAGCTGGCCCTAAAGGCGCGACTGCTGGTAATTGTTAAGGATCCTGAGACTTTGAAGACGGAAGGTCCCCACGAATTGGTAACATGGAGGCGCAGATATGCTTGCGTCTCTACCCCTGCCGGCTTAAGGTGGATTCCGTCAAAATGGGTGAGGCCTTACATCCCCAAAGTCTCAGGTCAGAAAGTGTCACTCATGTCCGCAGTGGCCTAGAAGAGGAGAAAAAGGAAGAAAAGTTCAGAAGAGGAATTCTCCCTACCTTCACCCTTCCCCAACTGGCTCACTCACATTATTGCTGTTTCAAGCCCTTCTAGGTTTCTAGACAATGCTCCCGATCTGCCTGAAAACCCCAGCGATGATCTGCCTGCTCCACCTGGTGATCCTGACCAGTCTCCTAGAGTTGCCTGAAGCATAGATTGTCCCACAGCCAAAGGTCAACGTGTGGAAGACCTTAGCAAAGAC
>VWYP01010764.1:0-10773 GCA_013400435.1 Pycnonotus jocosus
TCTGTGACTGGAGCCAGGAAACATGTTCCTGGTCTCTTCCTGTAGAGCAAATGGGGAAAAACAGCTAGGGAACATTTTAGGCACTGACATATTCCCTGTAAATTTGGGGTTGGATTCTGTTTCTCCCTGTGATAATTCTTTTCCTGGCTTAGGCCCTGGTATCTGTGCACTGCATCATCCTGGGGAGCCACAGTGACAGCCATATGTGGCCCTGGGCATGAGCACCCATGAGCTGTAGGGTGCTTTGCATTGCTGGGTGCTGGAGCCCTCACTGGAGGAGAGCTCAGAAGTTCCTGACTCACCAGGAAGGTCTGTTGTGCCACTGCCAGCTGAGGGCCCGTGTCACAAGGCTGCAGTTGTTCCCTTTTGTGTGTCTCAGCAGCTGCAGAGTGAATCCTCAGGCTGGATTTTAGCAGGACAGGTACCTCTCCCAAGTTGCTACTGTGGTTGAGGGGAGAGGGCCCTCAGCTTGCACAGAGAGCACAGGAGCACCCTCTCCCTGACCTGTGGGACAAGCTAATCCTGTGCTTGCCTTGCTGTACACCTGCTGTGCCTTCTTATGTGCTGCCCTGCCCAGCCCAGCATGCTGCAGGGAGGGAGAGTCTGTACTGCAGAGCTCTGGGATCTGCCAGAGCCCCTCTGGGATGTTCCCACCAGGGCAAGAAGGAGCCTGGGACCCACCAGACCTGTCCCACGCTGTGCTGAGCAGGCTGGAACTGTGGGAAACCTTCCCAGATAACTCCCAGGTAGTTCCCAGGTACACTGGGGTGATCAGGTTGTTTCCCCAGGCATCCAGCACACAGGCACACTGCCTGCATGGGCAAGTGTTTGCCCAGCCTTGCCTTGCAGCCCAGAGAGATGGGAATTTGGCTTTGCACTGGCAATGCTCTGCTGCTGAGGTTTTCTCCCCTGTGACAAATTCAGCCCCTTCTCAAGTTCTCCTTCATTGGGCAGGGAGAGGGGCTGCATGTTCCCCCTTGGTGTGGGGGTCAGCTACTCCTACCTAGTCTTTTATTTCTCCAGGCTAAATTATTCTTATTTCAGTTTGTTAAAGGAAAGATTTCATGCTATTTTTATTGTAATTGGACTCCAACTGTTTACCAATAAGATCTTTTTGTTTCACTTCTAACATTTTGGGGACTGATGTTAGTGTCTGTGACCATATCTACACCTGTTGCCTTTCCTCCTGTACATGGACTTTGTGCTTCCTGGTGCTGAATGTGATCTTTGCCATTCCAGGCCATTTTCATTTGACACAGCTGTCCTGGTCCTGGCAAGCACTGCAGCTCTTCCTGGGACAGAGGTGCCAGGCCCATTCTGGTGCTGCTGGCAGCTGTCCAGGCAGGCCAGGTAGCTCCCACTGTGGCAGGGCCTGTCCTGCTGCAGACCCTGGGGATGGCAGTTCCTCTTCCCCCTGTTTGGCCCTTCCCTGCATTTGCCCCTTCTCTGCCATCTGTATTGCTATCTCTATAACACAGTTCCTAATGAAAGCTAATTAACGTCCTCTTACCTTCCCAGGGCCTTCACTCCTTCATTGCCTCGGGCAGGAGACCCTCCTGTCCCCTTGCTGAAATAAATACCCCTCAAGGCCAGCCTGCACCTGGCATTGCCTCACAAAGTTTCTACCAAAAGGGAGCCACCTCTTCTGCTTTCTTTGATGGCCATGCTGGGGGTGCAGCCACACTGGGGTGTCCTGATGTGTGTCCCACACTCTGGTGCCACATCCCAGCTCCACTGACCAGCCTCTTATTTTCTTACAGCTGAATCCTTTAAGGAGTTTGCGGAGCTGCTGCAGGAAGTGGAGCTGGAGAGGTCCATGATGGTGAGGAGATGGGAACTGGGCTCTGTCATTCCTGACACGGCTAAATGCCAAACCACAGCCACAGCACCGTGTGCCTCTGCGTGAGGCTTCTCATCAGAGGGAAGCTGGGAGCACTGGGAATGTGCTTTGTACTCATCTGGTCTGTGATCCCATGGCCATGGGCCCTGAGCATGGGGCAGGCACAGCCTGCAGGTGTGGGGGGCTGTGGCTCCCCCAGGCAGTACAGGCAGGCACAGAGCCCCAGGCTGTGCAGCTCTAGGGGCTGCAGTGTGTGCAGGCTGCTCACCAGCTGCTTTTGTGGTGAGACCAAGGGTTAAAAATGAGAAGTGGTTTTGCTCAGTTTTTGCTGGCTGCAGGAAGGCAGGTGTCTCTGAGCCCATCTGTGCTGATCCAGCTCCTGCAGTACAATGCACTGCCATCAGCTTCCTTCTGCCATGTGCCCTCAGCCTCTCCAGGGCTCCTCCAGAGCCAGTGCTGGCTTCCCAATTCACTCCTAATTCCAGGAAAAACATGGAAGTTAAGCTCAGTGGAGAGCTTGCAGCTTGCCAGGAATGTGCTGCTTGGCTCTGTGCTCTCCTGCCTCGTGCAGCAGCAGGAGCTCCTGCCAGGCTGGGCCAGAGGGTCCATGGGCAGGCAAGGAACTGGAAGAAACCAGGAAAGCACTCAGATACTTCTTTATTATTAATTACATCCCAAGTATAGTGTCTCCTTCAGCAGTGGGGCAGCAGTGGAAGGTATTGTTTCAGGGATTATGGGCACTGTCCAATTTTCAGAGTTGGGGGGTTTTTCCCTCTACTTGTAGGACCAGCTCTGTTTTACAGCAGCTCCCTCAGGAGGACTCACAGTGTTCGTCAGCTTCAAATTCCCTGAAGGGCTGTGGCTGTGTGGTGTCCTGTCCCTTTCTGGTCCCCTCTGCCTTCTCTGGAGCTTGGGACAGAGCCTGTCAGGGAGGTGGGGATGGGAGGAGACAGCAGGTTGGTCCCAGTGCCAGGCTGGAGCTGGAGCCAGTGATACAAACTGGGATGAGCTTTCATGTGGGTTCATGGTAATCCAAGGTGTGCAGAGCACCATCCAGGAAAGCATCTCTGAGACAGGAGTGGAAGAGACACAGGCAGGCTTTCCCTTTTCCCTAACTGTTCCTGTGACAGATAACCTTCTGGCTGAATCTCAAGACAAGGGAAATCTATTCTTTATCTGAGATCAGCCTTGTTAGTTGGGGGTGAGGGACACCCCCCATCATCCACAGGATGGCCCCAAATCCTCCGGGCGTGTGGCTGGGGTTTCCTGTGTGTTACCAATGGGGAAGAGCTGGTACAGATGGTTTAAGTGAATTCCCTGACACAGAGAGAAGTTTCCAGTCAAAAACATTAAAATCTCAGAGTTCTTGGCTTCTGGCCCTGTTCAGCCTCTGTTTAGGAGAAAATTGATCAGCATCTTGCAATTAAAATGCTTTTTCTTTGCGCTGTAGGTGCAGAATGCGAGTGATTTGCTGATAAAACCTTTGGAAAACTTCCGGAAGGAGCAGATAGGGTTCACCAAGGTAAGGCTTGTTTGTTTATTTTTAAAGTAAACAGGTTTGTTTACTGTGTTTGAATTCAGATTTTTCTCCTGTTGTTGTTAACAAGCAGTTGCTCTACTGCATTCTGACTTCAGAAACTCCCTCTTCAATGCTGGCTTTCAGCTGCTGGCATGAGAGTTCATGCTGTGACTTTTAGTCTGATTTTTCAATCATGAGAGGCTCCAAAATCTTTTCCTGAGTTCTTTGGGTTCTCTCCTGGCCTGGTTCCAGCACCGCCTCTGTCCCGAGCAAGGAGTGCTTGTTTCAGCCAGGAGATCCTCCTTGCTGCTTTCTCCCCTCTCCCCTTTGTTCAGTAAGTGCTATTGAGAATAAAATACTTTCTCCAGAGAAGTGTGTGGTAGAGTGGGAGGGAGGAAGGGAAGGAGGGATAAATGGAAGGAGGGAAAGCAAGAGAGGCCAGCAGACAGAACCTGATTGTAGTCATAGGGCTTTTGTTATGAAATATTTACATAAAGCGTCTAATGAGTCTTTCAGATGGACCAAACTTTTAAAGAAACAAGCTATAAAAAGCAAATTCTGCACATGTGGAGCACAAAAGATCATTTTTCCCTTGTCTGCTATCAAGAAGTCCAGGTTCCATGTTACTCAGCGGCAGCTTAAAATGGGTCTGGCTCTGACCCAGCTCCGAAATGGAGATGTTTTTGAGAACACTTGAGCCTTGGATTCAGCCCAGCCCATCTGGAGGCTTTGACGCTTAATAAATACAGGGTTTGAGAAGAGATACTTGATGGCCCTCCTGCCCTTTGCCATGCCCTGAGGGCTGGTGTGTGGAACTCTCTGAAGAGCTGCAGCCATGAGCATGGCAGAGGTGCTGCCCAGGGCCCCTGCTTTCATGTCCTTTGGACTGTTTTCTTCCAGGAGAGCCCTTAAAGTGTCTAAGGCCCACTTTGCCCACAGCCCAGAGCATGCTGTGCCCCAAGAGCCAAGATGCCTGCACCCACAGGCTGTGTGCCCATGTCCTGCTCTGCAGTGCCCGTGCCTGGCAGGCAGGCAAGGTCTCACCTGGCAGCTGACACGGATTTACCTGGCAGCCTGCAGCCCTTCCTCGGTCCCTGTGGGTGGGCAGGGCACTGCAGGTGGGAGCACAGGGTGGTGACAGTGGCAGGACACTGCTCAGAGCAGCTGGAGAGATGGCAGCAGGTTGTTGCAGGTGGCTCAGCCATTGTAGTTTGGTTTGGAGTTTTGTTTCTTGTGAGGAACATGAAATGCAGAGGTGCCAGGGCACCGTGGTGGGAAAAGGGTTGTGCTGCGGCTCAGCACAAGTGCTCCATGCAGGAATTCACAGGGCAGCACCACGCCAGGATCCGGGCGTGCTGACAGTGATGCACAGGGAGGTACCACTGTCCCCAGTGCCACCCCAAAGCATTGAGAGGGTGTGAGTTTGGGAGCAAGCCCCAGCCACTCCAGCCTCTCAGCTCTGATGCTTCCCTGACAGAAGCCTATGCCACGCTGCTGCTGGGCTGCCCCTCAGGTGTCACCTCGGGCACAGAGCCTTCCTTCACCTGCCAGCCTGCAAAGCATCTCCAGGTCATCCCCACTCGGCAGCAGAAGGTGTGAAGCACAAATGAGGCTCCTCACAGCAGTGCCCTGTCAGTGTGGGTTCCTCCCATCGCTGCTGGGCTTGGCATCGCCCCGTGGACCCCTTC
This sequence comes from Pycnonotus jocosus, assembly GCA_013400435.1. Taxonomy (NCBI): domain Eukaryota; kingdom Metazoa; phylum Chordata; class Aves; order Passeriformes; family Pycnonotidae; genus Pycnonotus; species Pycnonotus jocosus. The sequence goes on from VWYP01010764.1 coordinate 5,048, forward strand.
TGATCTGCACCAGGGGCAGAGGCTGAGGCCTGGCTGTGGAACAGGCTGGAGACATGACACAAGGGATTTGTGCCCTCTGCTTAGTTTCCGTATTTTGGCAGCATCGCCTTCTGTGAGATGTTTTCTGTTCCCTTCACGAGCTGCTGGAGCCAAATAGGAAGAGCCTTTGAATCGGGGCTTTGTGATGCCTCTGGCTGGAGCGCAGCCAGTCTGACCAACACATCTGAGTCTGCATTCACCCGTTCTCCCGGCACAAATGGAGTCTCCTCGGGAGGGTGTGCTCCCACACAGGCAGCCCTGGGCTGTCCCTGGGACCCCCTCCAGCCACTCCCTCCTGCCACAGCCCCAGGGAGGTCGCTTTTTCCTGTGATTTGCTCTCAGTGTGAGTGACTTGCTGTGCTGTGCCACATCACAGATAAAAGGGAGGGTCTGGGACCCCCTGAGCTGACCCATTTCCCAGCTCTGGCACTCATNCTCCCTCCTGCCACAGCCCTATGGGGTCACTGTTTTTCCTGTGACTTGCTATCAGTGTGAGTGACTTGCTGTGCTGTAATGTGCTACATCACAGATAAAAGGGAGGATCTGGGACCCCCTGAGCTGACCCATTTCCCAGCTCTGGCACTCATGGCAGGGGGTGAGTGTGAAAAGGAGCTGGCGCATATTGAGGCCCCGTCCCTCCCTCTCCATAGCCCTGGGGCTGAGCTCCACGTTGTGAGGCTGGGACACTTTGGGAAGAGACTGGCCACACTATCGAGGAGGATTTGAATAGAAAAGTTTAATTCCAGTTTCACTTGGAAGGAGACAGCTTTTTTAAAAAAACCCACAAAGCCAATCAAAAAATCAGAGGGAAAAGCTTGTTTGGATGTACTGTAAGGGCAAGAGGAATGCTGAAGAGCTGCAGTGTTTGTCAAAATTTCTTCCATAGGAGAGAGTGGCTGCTTCGGTGGCCTTTTTCCAAACTGCCCGACGAACCCTGGCACGGGGGCAGCTTAGCAAGNATTAGTTAGAATTTTAAGAGAAAAGGAGGATAATAACTTCTACTTGCTTTCATCTCTAGGGGAGCAGAGCCTAAGGAGCATTTCAGAGAAAGCAGTGGGTGAGGGAAGAACACCAGGATGAACTGACTGTGCTTTGATAGAACTCTCTACACCCCTCGACTTTTTAGAAATCTGTTTTTGAATTAACTGCTGATGTCTTATAAAAATGAGTTATGATGATCCTCCATCCACTGCTCTTGCACCCAAACCCCTCAGGTGTGCATGGAGGTGGGAGCTCCCAGCAAGAAAAGTGTGTTTAATTCCTTATGGAGATGAGAAGTGGCCCATGAGCTGGTCTTCTCACTTGCCACTCACTCCACCTCTCTGAAGATGGGAATTTCAGAGGATCCTAATTAGCAACTAATGATTAAAGGGGAGTTTTGGCAAGTCCATTTTCCCCTTTCCCCCTGATGAGCTGCACCTGAAGCTGCTGAGGGGCTCCGGTGTCACCCCAGTGCCGGCAGGAGTCAGGGTGCAGGCAGGAACCAGCACACACAGAGCAGCCAGAGCTGCTGCTGCATCACCGGCCACAGCAGGAGCCAGTGCTGTCCCTGCTCGTTCCTGGGCACAGCAATGCCTGTTAAAGCTCCCAGTGCAGGGGTTTTGCAGAGCACTCTCCTGCCTGCACTCAGTGGGAGCTGCTCAGTTGCTCCCAGTGAGCAGTGAACGGAAGGTGGGTGGCTCTTGGATGTGGCAAACCTTAATGGGAGCGTGGTGCTGCCCTTTGCTGAATATTCATGAGGAACTAATTTGTGCTCATGCTTCCAGATTGTGCTTCAGTCTGGATGATTTTTTTTGTGGTTTTTTTTTTTTTTTTTTTTTTTTTTTTTTTTTTTTTTTTGTCTTGGCTTGCTCTGTTCAGCAGCCAACTCAGAAGGATTTGTAGGTCATCCTTCTGCTGTTCAGTTATATGCTAATTAGCCGGAGCAGGAATGATTGGCAAGCTCCCTCTTAGTGGCCCAAAATACCATGCTGCACTGTGGTCCTGTCACACATGGGTCTGTCTTGGACATCATTCCCAGTCCCTTCAAAAAGAGCTCAGTGCTTCATGTCCCCAGAGCAGTCATGTGCCCCTGCCTGCTGTGGACACTGGCAGAGGAGGAGGCACTCCCCAAAGGAGTCACTGTCTGGCTTCTGAGCTCCTGATATAGAAGGAGCTGCACTGCTCTCCCAGGCTCTTCCTTTCTCTTCATCAGCCTTTCCCTGAGCAGAGGTGACCCCTCTTCCTCAGAACCCACCATGTCTTCACCACAAGCTGCTGCCTGGTGGTTTGTGGTCTCCCTGTAGCTGCAGGCTGTGGCCTCCTGTGGTCATCTGTGTGGGCACCACAGCCACACACAGCTCCTGGCCTCCTCCATGGGCTCTTGTGGCCATCTGCATGGGCACACAGCCTCCCCAAACTCTCCTGGGGACAAGCCAGGAGCTATGTGCTCCCAGGCTGCTGCACCCAGAGGCACATCCCCCTGCCCATCCCATCCTGCTCCCTGCCCATGGGCTCTGCTGTGCCTGGCCACGGTAGCACCAGGCTCTGGTGGGCAGCTGTTCCCTTGTCCCGTTTCCAACAGCTCCTGGTGAGCAACCTTCCAGACAGAGAGCAGGAGAGGTTGGTCCCAGCTCTGGCCTGAAGTGTGGCTGTCTTCCCTGGTGGCCTCTCCTATGTGTGCTGCTTGCTGGTGGTGTGAGGTGGGAGAGGATTCTTGGAGTGGGCCTCAGCCCCGTTCCTGCTGCGCCTTCAGCTGCTCACCCACAGCTCTGCTGAGGAGCAGGGATGGCACCATCCATGTGCTGCCCACCACCACCTCTGCATGCCACCTTGGTGGAGACAGTGGAGCTCTTGGTTGGGTTTGGAGCTAGCTTTCCATGGCAGCCCCTGCTTTTCTATCTCAGGACCTGCTGCTGGCACAGCCATCTCCTCTGAGACGTGAGGAGCGCTGTGCCTGCAGCCTCACAGCTCTGCCTCCCTGCACTTCTGTGGCTCTGGGGTTTGGAGGAAATGGAAACAAGGCAAGTTCCTGGCTGCACTAGACAGCATTAATGGCACAGACAGCCCAGGAGTTTGACCTTACAGACACAGGAACTGCTGCTCTGCAAACGCTTTTGCTGTGCTGGGTTTGGATTTGCTGATCAGGGCATTAGTCACGAGGGTGGTGGTTTGTTTTGGTCGTCCTTCCTGGCCTCAGCCCCACAGTTGCTGCACTGCTTAAATTACGATTCACCCTTGGAGGACTCTCTGCTCCTCTGGATTTGGTGTAGTTCTCTCTGTTCTGATGTGTGAAGCTGCTAACACGGAGTCACACTACCTGATATTGCAGGGGGTGATTCCACTTCCCTTCAGGTGTCCTGTAATCCCAGGGTCAGCTGAGCAGGATGTGTAATTGCTGAGGTGAAAAGGTTTGCTGGGCTAAGCCTGCTGCTCCAGACAGTTACACATAAGCAGGGGTAGTCGCGTTGGTGCCATTTCCTCATGGTAATTGTGCTTTCACCACAGCCATGTGGGAAGAGAATCCTGTTCCCTGGAAGGCAGCTGGCAGGAACGCTTGTTACTGTCGTTGGGAGCCACCTGTGCTGAGCCCAGGGGTTTTGGGAGGCCCCAGGCATCCTGCTGCAAGGCATCCTGACAGACAGATGGAATAGTCTGTGCAAGTGGAATGGGGAAGCAAAACTTCAGGCAGGGGAAGCTGCGGTCACTACTGAATTCATGAGGAAAATTCCTAATACCCAGCAGTCTGGCAGAGTCCATCTGCTCTGCTTTGTGGTAGCACTGGTGTATGCTTGCTTACCCATACATTTCTGAGTGGGGGCAAGGGAACAGGATTTCAGGGCTTTCAGGAGATAGATGTTGAAAGATATCAGTAACTCCTCAGGAAGTTGGAACTGCTTTCCACTTTCCTGAGCTTTCAAAAGCCAGACAGAGGATCTGGGCATCCCATACATACCTGCACTGTGTGTACACTATCTCTCAACTGCTTGGACCTGGCACTGAGGCTGCTGCCAGGCTGGAATTTCCTGATTTTAGTAATTTAGTTGCCTCCCAGGAATCCCTGATATGTCAGATACCATCTGAAGCAGGTATTTGTCCAGGCCCCTATTCTGGTTGTTTTGTGATCACCAATGTCACAGTCAGTGCACGGCAGGAGCCAACAGCCTGCTGCTCAGTTCTGCTGCTCCCTGTCTGCTCTCAAGGGTTTCTTCTTGAGTGTCTCTGTTTGCTGCTCTTGTTCATTTGTGCTCTCTTTGCACCACTGCTGCCAGTGATGAGGATTTCCTGCCTGCCTGCTGACCTGCCAGGCTTCTGCTTTGCTTCTGCTGTTCTTCAGAAACAAATGATAAACCCTTTAGAACAGAAAGCTGCCAAAATCTAATGAACCTTTTCTTGACCTTGACATGTCTCTGACATTCTAGTGTTTGCCCAGTTGTTTCTGAGCTGTGTGAACAGCACATCAGGAGATGGTGAACATGTTTTTCATGCATGAGTACATCTTCAGATTACTGGATATTGAAAATATTGAGAGAGGGAACAGCACCTCATCAGTGGGGCTTTTGCCATGATGTTGGCATGAAAAAATACTTCTTGTGCCACAGAGTATTGCTAGACTGGGTCTTGAGGTGTAATTGCATCCAAGGTAGGCAAGGGGCTGTGAAAGAAGAGCAAATGAGAAGTGACCTTCTGTTCTCTGGCTGGATTGACCAAAATTCGTCCGTGGGAATGCAGAATTGCACAAAGGATCTTGGTGTGGATGCGTGTTCTTATCTGGAGAATGCCAATAACTGGTTCTGCTTCAACCTATTGCACCTACAGGAAAGAAAGAAAAAGTTTGAGAAGGATGGTGAGAAGTTTTATTCAATGCTGGATCGCCACTTGCATTTATCTTCCAAAAAGAAGGAGTCTCAGTTACAGGAGGTGTGTATGGAATTTTTCTCAGAGCTAGGTCCAGAAGCAACAGCACCAGTTGCTCTAGGTCTTAAAAAGGGGAAGAGGAATCATCCCTTCCAGTTACCTGTTGAAATTGATAATCAATTAAATCTACCCAAAGTCTGGATTCTCTATGAGATGAGGGAAATCAAGCTTGTAGCTCTCCTGTGTCTGTTGGATGCTGGTAGTGCCTTTAGACATTGCCACTGCTTGTTGTCACCTTGATGGTGAAGGGTAGTGACCAGTGGCACTGGCACAGCTAGGCTCTTGCCACCCTTTCACCTGGGGAAGTGCTCTGTCTGAAAAGCAACCAGTTATTATTCCTTTTGCTGCCCTGGTGTCCTAATTTGCTGCTGGTGCTTTTGGGTGGCTGTGGGGGCAGGCAGAGGAGTGGAGTTCCTTCTAGCTGGTGCTGCTGCAGGCATGTTGCAGCAAGGAAGGAAACCCAGCTGTTCCAGCCCACACCAGAGCAGCTGGATCTGGTCAGATCTGTCAGACCAGTTGTCAGATCAACCTACAAGCATCTCTGCAAGGCAGACTTTGTGTGAGCTCTGGGAGCATTGTGTGCTCCTGCCGCTGCTGCAGCTCCAGAATTTCTGGTTCTGGGACCAGATGGAGTCAGGCAAGAGGGTGGTGATGGTGGCCTTGTCAAAAGACGAGGTGGAGAAGAGGTTTGTGCTAAAAAAGTTAATGAGCTTTGGGTAAGCCTTGTCCTTGCAAAGTGAGAAGAGGGTTTGAATCGTTGAATGAAAGGGAGCCAGAAATGGGCAGACTTA
>VWYP01010767.1:0-63391 GCA_013400435.1 Pycnonotus jocosus
TGCTGGTGCTGAACAGCAAGGCTGGTGTATCAGTGAGCCTGTAAAGAGATCTGGGGGGTTATTGGGAAGTGCATTGGTAATGCTATCAAATATTACTTAGGCCTACAGCAAGCTGCACCTTCAACAGTTTAGACTGTAATTGCTGGCTGATGCAGGAGTGAGACTGAATGCATGTAAATCTTGTTGAAAGATAATATCATTTTGGCTTCTCAGGCAGATTAGCAGCCTCTGCAATTAATAGTGTGGGCAGCTGATGATGATAGTGGAGAATCTATCATACAGGAGTGGCTGTAGGGTGTACTCAAATTTGAATACAGTAGATGTTGCCCTTTTCCCAACCTTAGAATAAGCAGATAACACAGAGCCTATGCTGTGTCCCTTTGGTGGGGGAAGGCTAAGAGCCACAGGAATGTGTGACTGGCTTCCAGTAACCTTGACTGTCTCCCTTTTCTCATTACATTCATGGTTTATGGTTCCAATTGAGAAACCTATGCCTCATCAATTTTTTTCCCTGCCACACCCTTTTCTTGTGACACACCAATTTCTGGAGGCAGGGAAAGAGGGAGAAGGAGAAACCTTCCATCAGTATTTAAAGCAGTTATCCCCAGCTCATGGCACCTAAAGTCCTTTCACAAGCACATATTTTCATGGCATACTAGTCTGTTTATGTATCTATTTAGAGCAAGACTTGGAGACACACGCACATAAAGCCCAACAGCCATCTTTCCAACCATCCATGAAGTCTAATTTTTGCAGCTAGCGCTTGAAGAGCAGGTAAATTGCGTGCTAGGATCCATGCTGGATGAAAGAGAAGTGGAAATGCACTGCAACTGTCCAAAATCTGGCCATCCTGGTTTGGTGGGGTTTTTTAATGCATTTGGGAGCAAAGATGCAAATGCAAATAACAACAAGAAGGACTTCCACAGGTACACAGAAAAGGAAAGTCAAGGAAAGTGTATTCCTCCACCAAAATAAGTGGTGGAAAACTGGTAACAGATGAGGAGAAGTCTGAAGTGCTCAACAATTTTTTGCCTCAGTCTTCAGAAGCTACTAGTATGTGATGGTTTCTGGGCTTAAATGGTTGTTAACTCTCTTCTGCTCTGACCCATTTGGCAGTGAAGGTTTTTCTGCATTTGTACAGTAACTGTTGCACTGGGTGCTGGGTAATAGGCAATGCAAAGAAAAAAGTAACAGTGAAAATACTAGAGTCCTCAAAAGGCTCTGAGAATCACTAGTTACAAGACACTTATTTCAGGTGGAGCCATCCCTGCAGGCAGGTAGGTAAGGGCTTCGGGAGGATATTCATTTATTAAAGGGTTCTCCAAGTATTCACACACATTCACTCCACACATTCAGGACTCTTCAGATAACTGTTTTTGTTGTAGTGGACACTCTCCCCTTGCACCATGTTCAGATCAGCTCTTATCTTATTTTTCTGTCATTTAAATGATCTTTTCATACAAGGGGTGGGGGCAGGGGGGTGTGAGACTGTTAACAGCAATGCTATCTATGTTTCCTAAGGCTGTGCCACATCACCTCAAGCTTCCCTTCCTGCAGTTTCTCTTCTTTCCAGAACTTCAGGCAACACATTTTCATTGACAGAGCTGGAGTGGTGTGGGGTGGGCCTCCACGGTGGTTTGCCAGGAAAGTAGATAAAATTCTCTTCTCAGTGAAGCCAGCGAGATCTTTGTTGCTCTATTGCTGGCTGAGATTTCACTCTGTTTCTAAATAGTGCTAAGGAAAAGGACAAGTGGGTTGAACACACTGAGAATAACCTGATGACTTGACAGAGGAGAAAAAAAAACAAAACATTTTTCTGCAATTTCTGCCAAGGTGAAATGATTATTTCCCTCTCTAATCCAGTACTGCTCTTTATCAAACCTTGAACATCAAATATGTGATTTGGAGGTAAAAGTCTCTGCCTGCAGTGACATTTTTATTTGTGGGGGTTTCTTTTCCCCCACTAGCTGAGAAAGACAGTTTTCAAAATACCTTGTGAAAATGCACAGGTGAATGCTCACTGCTTTGAAAATCCCAAGGAAGTTTTAAATCCACGTATAACATTATGTACATAGAGGTTTCCAAAGTGCAAGGCTGGAGCAGCAGCTCCATCCCAGATGACAGAGCAGCTTGGATGTGTGTGGCCCCTACCCAGACTGGACAAACTGTGGGAAGAAGAATCAAGCTCTGGAGATGCATCTGTGGAAAGGAGAGTTTCTATTCTTCCGTGGTATAAAGACAGTTTCAGGCTCGCTGTGGGGGATATTGCTTCCCCATTGTTACACACTTTTTTAAAGGCCTTATCTTTTCCTCTACACAGACACTTCAGAAATGTTAATCTCACTTTTGTGCTTAACTGTTTCAGGAAAGTGGGAGGTATTGTTCCCTACCATTTTTAAGTTGCTAAGACTTGTTTACCAAGAAATGTGATGTACTCCTTTCTCTGCTGCTGAGAGTGTTAGCCAAAAGTGAAGGATAGCGGGAGGACTTTATTGTAAAAGTCCTTTAAGGTTCCTGTGCTTCTGGGATATCCCCTTTAAAGCCTTTTTCACAGCAAGCCCACTCAAACAGTCTGACAGCTCACATCACTTTGTACGTGGCTACAAAACAAATGTGCAGGGCGGCAGGGGAAGGGCTTTGCTTGTTGGATCTGGCTGTGCCTGGGCTGGGAGCCCTCCAGGCAGACACCTCCTCATCTCTAGGAGAGGGAATTATCTGGGTTAGCCTTCTGTGAGCTGACAGGGATTCTCTGAGGTTGGAAAGCTGCTCCAGGACTCCTTCCCTCTTCTCTGGGAGCTGCTCAGCAAAGCCACCACGTAAACTTCTGTGGACTGAGTTGCTTTATTGGTGGCTTATGTTACAAAACTTTGCTCCGTGTTTGCCTAGCTCAAATGTGGTAGAGTCAAATGCAAAGGATCTTCTAGATGGGGGTGGCTGCTGCTGCTATTTTTGTAATTTTGGTTTGTTTGTGCTCAGCTTCTAAAGCAAACCTTCTCTCCAAGAACAAAGAAGCTCAGCAAACCCCAGCGACTCAAGTCTCTCCATTGTGTCGCCAGAGGGACCAGAGGTGTAATTTAGCTCAGCAGATTTTATCTGCACAGAATCCACATGTGCAGGGCTCAGCCACCCTGGTGTGTTGCAGAGAGGAGGCACAGGCTGCCATGTGTAGGTCTGTCCCTGTGCCCTGTTCAGCCATGGGAACTGGACAGCCACTGGCTATTTTAGAGCAGACAGCCCAGCAGAGCAGACAGCCCCGATGGGCACCAGAGCTCCTGAGGAATGGCATGACCCTCAGTCTACTTCCTCATGGTCCTGCAGTGTTGCTGTCACTGACACCTTCACTTGTGCTCAGAAGGAGGGATGTGACCTTTGTTCATGGGTTGCAGGAAAAAGCTGCTCTTCAAGCCCTCACCATCAGCGTCACCTTTCTTTTTCCTTCTTTAAGGCAAGTAGCCACTGTCACTAAGGCAATGGTAGAGTCTCTGGCTCCCCTAGATGTTTTAAACTACTTGGTGCCCTGAATTAGGCTAGGAAGACAACCATATGTTTTTTTCCTGGATGCTTCTTCACATTGACTCTTCAGGATTGAATAACAACATTATGATACTGATATCTGGCAGTGAAAGGACTTGTTGTCATTCCCCATGAGGGAATAAGGCCTCATGTCTGAGAATGAAAAGGAAATGAGTACTGTCTGAAAGGGTTCTATGACTGCTCTGAAGTGAAGGATGAGCCTAAGCTACATGCTCATGACAACCTGAGAGTTTTTCTTTGTGTTCCAAGTCAAAGGAATATTGGGAGACAGAATAGAAGTATTTAAGCATGTCTCAAATATGTGAATTAACTAGCAGAAGCCTGATGAAAGACACAAAATTATCAGGGAAGATGCAGTGGAGGAGCAGTCCTTTTTTTAGCCAGCAGAACCACGACCAAGGCAGAACTTATGACATCACCTTCAGTTATGATGGCACCCCCAAATCCAATCCAGACAGGATTAGGGGAGGGCAAAGTTAAGAGGAATGGCTGGACTGTTCTTTTGTTGGTCTGTGCTGGAGGTCTTTGGCCAGGCCTGCTGGACAGTGTCCATGTAAGAGCAGGGCTTATGTGACCTGTTACTACAAGTAAAACTTGGAGTTTTGCAAAAGAGACCACCATTCCTGGTACCAAGTCACAAATCTTCCATCCGCAGTGACACCTGGAAAAACACTGGGACAGTAAAGAATCAGTGGCATGAGCAACCTCAGAGGTGTCACCTGTGCTCATTAATTCCTTTCTTTGTCGCTGACTCAGGCCACAACATGTCCTGGTTGTTTTGTGGTGGTGTTGTAGATGATGATGGTGATGATCTTTTAATGAGCTAATACATCCATTGCTCACTACTCCAACATGTAAGGCAATTATTTCTCCTCATTGAGAAAATATAAGAAGTGTTTCTTCGGGACAGATTGGCAAACATCCCTTAGCCAAGGATCCAAGGCCATCGTCCTCTTTCAGCTGCACAGCTTCTCATTAATGTTTGAAAAGGTTTACTGCAAAATTTAGGGTTGAAGTGTAGTATTTTATGCAGTTATTTCAAAATTCATAGATTTCTAGATTTTTCAGGCCAAGAGGGACTATTATGCACACCTTCTCTGACCCCCTGTATAATGTAGGCTACATTTGTTTAAAGTTTCAATTTGTTTTCCTGAGCAAACTTGTATTTATTATATATAGTTTGGCATGGAAGAGTAGCTAGTGAAAAGGTTGAAATCCATAAATATTATATCAGACCACCTGGTGCTCTGAAGCTTGATTCTGAGTGATGGCTGCTCAAAATGAAGAGCAGCTTGAAAGACAGGGAGGTATAATGATGTGAGTATTGCAAAGAGCAAATAAATTGGCTCCATGTCAGGGGATGTTGTTTCTGGGAGCCTGATTTCAGTTTAAGTATTGGGGGTTTTTTCCCTCTGGTAAAAAAGTGCTCTTTTAGTCAACATAGACTTTATTTTGAAAATAAGGAAGGGAGAGGAATGTTTCTGTATGGGATCCCACTGTATCTGAATAACTCCATAATGAAAAGACATTTCAGACTGACAAAGGGAATATTGCTTACCAAAGGATAAAATTTATTCTTAAAGCTGTGTATGCAGAAAACAGCCTGATGCACCCACAGCTGTAGTCACTACAATGCAATGGTTTCATCTGAATAGCAGGAACGTGTATGTTGTATTTACTGACATTCCATTGTGTGATTGAGGATGTGTTGAATGGCTCAAGAGAGATGTTTCTGTCTTAGCATCTCTGTTTTAAACAAAGATGAAAAGGAAGGGCCATAGGAGCCTGAGGCTGAGCAGCAGGTTCTGTGACACTTAGCCTGGGCTTTGATGATCTTGCTTTCACTCAGCCTCTTGCTCACGCTGGAAGCCTGCGGCAGAGCTTCGCAGCTCAGCACAGACCCACCGTGTAAAAACTACAGGTTCTGTCTTGATGATTAATGTTAGCTGCTTGAAATAATCCAAATGCTGCCCTCTGATCTGATAAAATGAATAAATACATTGGGTGTGAATGATGGAAGCTATAGGGAGGAACTCAGAGGGGCTGAGGACAGGAGTGTTTGCCAGGCTTGATTTTCTGAGAATGAAACAACTTTCAAGGGCATGGGGGTTGGAGGGATATTATTTTCATTTATTTCTTTTTCTTCTCCAGATGTTGCTTTGCTCTAGGCTTGCCCCCAATTCAGAGACTAAATTTTACTGCCCAGGATGGGAGAGAGAAGAGGTTCTCACACCAAATAGCACAATAAATGCTCCAGGGGCATGGAAGGAATTCTCCTCATGGTGTAGTCACAAATGGGTTAACAAGGGGAGGTACTTCAGGTTCCCACAGGTACAAAATCCAACAGTAGATCTCAGCAAATCATGAGGTTCTAGCTGCCAGCTTTTGTCAAATTTTGCCCAGCTCATTTAGCCTTCCTTACATTTTGCTAAGCTACATTTGGACTCTGCACACCCTGTTTTATTCCAGTGAGGACAAGATAAATAAAGATAAGAGAATCAGTGATATGAACACATAACTGCTTGTGTGCACAAACACTGCTGCCTCTTAGGAGGAAGGTTAGATCCCAGAAAATCAGTGAACCATTCTGCAACCATCCATGTCTGATAAATACAAGAGATATTAAGAAAAAGGTATGCATTAATAAGAGAAATGAAATTGATTGCATCACTATGATGTGCAAAGGGGTTCTCCTACACAAAGTTGGTGATTTTGATTTGATTCATCATTTCCCTGTTTCGATAATGTTGTAACTCACTTTTCAGTCGATATAGATCTTTTGCTACTCCTGCTGTTAAAACACTCACCATTAGGTTCTTTTTCTACTGATATTTTAGGAGATGTTGTAAGCATGATGTAATCATGTTTTAATAATTATCTCTGATTAAATCAGCTGCTGTCATCTGATTTTAAGATCCTACTCTTTTTCTTCATGCCTTTTAGCGTACTTTTTAATCTTTCTATTACAATTTCTGCTTCCTACTCATGACACAACTGTAATATTAGACCTATATATTGTTATTCCATTTGTTGGTTTTAATTTTGTATTGAAGAAAAGAGAAACTGCTGGGTCTGTGGAAGAGATTTGGTGCCACAAGGACTTTTTAAAGCAAAATACAATGAATACAATGGCCAAGCTGTAGGGAAAAAAAAAAGGAAGAAAAATTAGGAGCCACTCATAGCAATGTTTTGCCATTCTCTGCAGATTGCTTGTTTGACAAGCGTTATGTGAGTGTGAAAGGGTGGTGAGTGCTGTAAGGTTTTTTTCTTCAATGAAGTCTTCTGAGCATCCATTCTGGGTGCAATGAAAGACCTTTGTACATTGAGTCATGAGAAATTCAAGGATGCGCTCCTGGGCATCCTGACCGATCGGAATTTTGTTCGTTGCCTTTTTCTCTCCCCAAGGAAGGTTTTGTAGTGTGGTGACCTACTGACAAATTAGTTGATGGCAGATCAATGGTTTAAAAAGTATGGCCCCAGGCATGGTGCTCAGCCTGGAAAACCAGAGCAGGGCAGTTGTGTGTGGGTTGGACTAAGCACAGTGCTCCTTTTCTCATTCTGAGGATGTGTAGGGGTGTAAAGGCAGAGTTCTTCAGAGAAGAACTGCATTGCATGACCATATGGTTGGACGATTTCTGACATCTACCACAGAGTTATTTTACACCTGAGGTGACCCTTTGGGCCTTGCTTGTAGGTGGTGCACACAAAGAATTGGGCTTTTCCAAGGTAAAATTCATCTGGCCTGTTTTCAATGTCCTAGAATAAACAGGCTCCCTAGAAATTCCAGTACTGGATGGAAATGCAACTTACTGTGGTAGATAGCTCTTCCTTGTACATCAAACCTTTAATCATCTTAAATTTGGATGAGACAATCCAAACCTCATGTGTCAGGACAGAGCTCCAGTTCCTTAAGGAGCTGCTGGGAGATCTTAAGGTATATAAAATAAAAATTCAAATATCTAATTTTGAAACACATTAAATCACATTTTTGTCTATTTACAAATACAGATCTGGCTTTGTATCAGTAGTTGCCTAAGGCACACGAGGAGTTCGTGTCCTGTTCTGAAGCAGCAGCTTTTTAGCACTTTTTAGCAGTTGCACAACTCAGATTGATCAGTGAAGGAGAAGAGCACACAACAACTGGCAGAAAAAAAAAAAGAAAAGATTGGATGCCCACTGTTAGCAAGAAATTGTATCTGTTCTTCTGCTCTGTCTTTTCCTTTTCAAACTGCTCTTTGCTCTCCAGGGAAGAGATTTTCACACCCATAGAGAGCCTCTATTCAAGCACAGCCCTGAAATAATAGCCCCAGTCTAGGTGACATTCAGTTTCTGGCTGTGCTCAGTCCTTTTGTTTATTTATTTTTTATTTTTTTCCCCTGTCCACAGGGGGAAGTAGTAGAGACTTAGCAGAGCCCACCCATGGGTTACCCACCAACAGTGGGAGTCACTTGCCATCACTTCCAGGTGCAAACTTTCAGATCAGTGTGTGTGGGATTGAATAATAGGCTGGTGTCAGCCATCCAGGGGCTCACAGTCTCCATCTCCAACATTACAGGGACATACCTGTGTTCTCCTTATTCACTAAAGGGTAATTTTCAGACAGTAAAAATAACTCATGGTCACCTCTAGGAACCTCACAAGGATACGGAGCCAGTATGACTCATTACTAAATTACTCAGAGCCTTGATGATCATTCTTAGTATCATTCTCATTATATTTTATGTCAAGTAGCTGGACACATGTAAAGGAATAAGAGTTCTCTCTCTCTGGAATTACTTGCTTCCAGACCTGGAAACAACACAATGTGAAAGAACAGCACTTAGCTAAATTACATTATTATGAGCTTTATCAAACACCTATCAATATATCCAGAGCTACGTCTTCCCCATTCAGTGACCTGTCTCTTGGTGCTTTGCCCTGGTTAGAGCTGTACGGAGTTTTCTGCAAAGTCCTTGCACAAAGACACTTTAGAGTGCATGTACAAAACACAGTGAGGGAGCTCAAGGCTGCCCCCCAGACCTGTTCAATCTTACAATATGGATGCCTTGAAAGAAGGTTTTGGGGAGAAGTTTTCCATGGATATGGATCAGATACTGTAAGTTTTGATATGCAGGGAGGCAGAATCAAAGAATCATTGAATCATATGGTTTGGGTTGAAGGGACCTCAAATATCCTCTAGTTCCACCTTCCTGTGTCAGGGACGGGGGGATCTCCCTCTACTTAAAGCTCCATCCAACCTGCCCTTGAGCACTCCCAGGGACAGGGAACCCACAACTTCTCTGGGTAACCTGTGCCAGTGTCTCACCACCCTCACAGTAAAGAATTTTTAACATATCATCTAAATTTATCCTCTGTCAGTTTGAAGCCATTGTCCCTTGTCCTGTCACTACAGTCCCTTGTAAAGAGCCGCTCTCCATCACTCCTGTAACCCCTTCAGGTACTGGAAGGTGCTGTAAGGACTCTACCATAGGTGATTCAAAGTTTGTAAAACAGGGGGGAAGGACATAAAGGAAAGGGCAATGTCTCCATGTGTTCCTGCTTCACACTCTGAATTTTTCTTGGCAGAAAAACATGGAATGTCTGATGAACTTGGCCCCTCCTCAGTCAGCAGTTGCCTGCACTGCATTAGGTGCATTAAAAATACCCAGGTAGCACTTGTCAGAGGTCTAGGATTCTTCTTTTCCTTCATTTTCAAATCACTTAAGATCAGAGGGCTGTTTGTGTCATGGGTTTGGTTTTTTTTCTTTCTAGTCTTTTCTCCTTCAATACCTTAGCTGCTGGTCAATCTATTAATTTGTAACTGTTTTTCTGATGAAGTAGCATGCAATGATAATTTGTTACTGTGAAACCCATAATGAGTTTTAATTATGGCTCCTAATGCCATGCACTGTCATTTAAATCTCAATGGCTGTCACTTCCTCGTTCTCTTCCAGAGAAAATACAGCTCTTTCCCCCTTCAAACATCTGCATTAGTGCACAGTTTATGCTTGCCTCGGTGGGGCTGAGTGAGTCACAAAATGCCAGCTCCTCAAATTATTAGCTTCTCTGACTTAGGCCTGGTGGAGAAGAAAGCCAACATAATCTGCTACTTTCAGTGGACACCCTGGACACAAGAGAAAGATTGCAGACTCAAACAGACAGGTCCCTAGCAGTTATGCTGGTGTGGTTTTGTTTGTTTGGAGAAGCCCAGCCTTGTGACTCTTGCTGTATTTTTTAGAAAGAAAAACATAATCATCCAAGCAATTATTTCTGTGGGCACTCTCCTGAGCAGTGAGACAGTCTGCTGCACTGAAGCTGTTGGAGTTCTTCCTTCTCATTTCGACAGCATCCACTTTCTAGCAGTTTTTACCATCTTGTGATCATGGAACATATGGGAGTGACTTTTTAGCTGGTTGCTATGTCAGTTGGGACTGCTGCAATTTTGTGATGTTGATAATTCTTGGGAAGCAGCTCTGGGACTTCTGCACTGGGAAATGTAAGTCTTCCAGCTTGAGCTCCCATGGCTTCTCTCAGCTTGTCCCCAGCCATATATTTGTAAGCTTGTGCATGAACCAGGCAGAAAGGAACAAACCCACAATGTCTGGCATAACTGGATGTGGTCAGTTATCCCTGCTGCAAGAATGTCCCCAGAGGAAGAGCCAGAGGAAACTGTGCTAGCAGAAGATACTCCAATGTTTGCTTAGTGTTGTGTGCTGAAATCAGACAATATCATTCTCCTGTTATTCTGTTCTTTTTTTCTGAAGCTTAGGCTGAAACCTAAAACATGATCTCCTTAGTAACTGTGGTTAAACAGAAAAGTGACCCAGCACATATCCAAAAGGAAGCTGAGATTTTCAGAGGAGCCAGAGGGGACTGAGCACTCACTTCTGAGCAGGAGAGAATTGCAGTTAACTCCCAACATTTTCCAGGTCTGATTCTCTATGCTTCCCCTCATGCGTTTATTCATGTTGCATAGTGGAGATAATATCTACACAAATATTAAAAATATATGGAAGTCTGTATTGTTCTTTGATTTTGTTTCCAGTTGTTTCTACATCTTGACAGATTCCCTCCTTCTTAAGTTCCTCTGCTATTAGCCAGCATCATCAGTCAGAGAACAGTGTCAGGGCAGCAGTTTGTACAAGCAGCTGTCTGCTGTCACATTTTTTATTGTCCTTATTACAGAAGAATGAGACCTTGTTCTTCACTGAGCTATCAAAGACATGGTGGCTGGGGGTGTGTGTGTTATGGAGCAAAGTGACAGAATCATTCTCCTCATTTCAGAGCTTAAAAAGATGTTAAATATAGCAGGACCTCATCAGGTTGTATTCTCATTGCCTTCCCAGTGCTACCTCAGTGGTACTTTCTGATATTAAGTATTGCCTCTCATTTTCAGTGGGCTATTTGTGCTTTGGTTTGATTGCAAGTATTTCTGCTCTTATTAACATGAAAGAGGAAGGAATGATGTATTATGAGAAGCTCTTTTACTACACAGTGAGAAACTGTTTTACTGAGAAACTAACTAAAAACTGGAGTGTCTTCTGGTTTTGACAGTATGCAGTCTGCTTTTACAGGGAAGTGGATGCTACCTGTAGGAGCTGACAGGGATACGAGTTGACTCTTCTGTAGCCAGCAATTTCCATACTTTCCTTCTTCAGCTGCATTTTCCCTGGCAGTAGAAAGCTGAGGGAATCTTCTGACAGCAGTTTCTTCCTGCCAGCACAACAGTGTATTTCCTTTCTGAGCTGCCCTGGCCTTGCCCACTTAGTACTCAGGCCAGGGAGGGAGCTGATATGAAATGTGGTGAGACCTGAGGCCATGTTCTGCCTCACCCAACATGGGAAGTTGATGACTCTTCTCTACCAGCAAAACAGCATGTGAAAGGGTTAGCTCTTTCCTGAAACCCTGCTGATGTGATGGGTAGGGAGCTGTGGGTCTGGCAGTGGGGAGGTCTTATAGTCATAACTCATTAATTTAGAAAGTTTTGAGCCCTTGTGATTCTCCCTACACTCTGTACATAGAATTAACTGGAAAACACAGTGTGGTACAAGTGAGGTACCTGGCTTGGTCACAGCAGGCTCATTTGAGAGGCTCAGGGATAAAGGAATGTGCTTAGTGGAGGTGGGGATGCTCAGGTGCTGGCTGGGCTGGGCTGGGGATGTAGAGCTGCACTTCCAGAGCCCATGGCATGGATACCTGGAGAGCCACAGCGATGGGACCTGTCAGCACAGCTCACTCCTCAGGCTCAAGCAGTTCAGTCTTGCAGCAGGGGAGAGCTCTGTTTTCAGGGGGAGGAGGGGATAGTTGAATTGGCAGCTGGAAAAGATGCCATAGGTTAGCTTCTGTGATCTAAGACGCCCCAGCAGAGATTTCTACAACATCTGCTCTGCTTGTCTTGTCCTTACCTACATATTCATGCACAGCTTTCTGATCTCTCAGGAGGTGACTGGTGAGCTGTAAACCTCCTGCTTTAGCTGATGGGAGATGAAATATCTTTTCTCTGTTGTATTTTCACCTCCAAAGAGCTTTTCAGGCTTATAGGAAAAGACAGGCCTTTTAGAGGGTGCCCCTCTCCTCACCTGCTTCCTGATGAATGCAAAGAGGAATAGGAAATTTCCAAAAATAAGTATGTACTAAGAGCTGGTCTTTCTGGGGAATAATACATCTCTGTACAGTGCCCATGAGCTAATGCCACGTGAGAGAATGTGAGGGAGTGACGTAGAGTCCTGGCAGGATGTGGGTAGCCCCACAGTGAAGAAAGGTTCTTGACACATCCAGCAAGGAGTGTGGAATGTGCTCCTCAGCAAATCCAGACCCTTTTCTGTGATGCCAGCCAAATGAAAGGAAATATAATGATGGGATGTTAGAACAGCCAGAGGAGTGGATCCAATGTGACTGCCAGCTTCCCAGGGCAAGGATATAGCACAGCTCCTCAGACCTGCCAGGGAGGCTCCTGGCATTTATAGGGTCAAATTGCCAAGTCAAAGTGACTTGTGTCTAGTTTTGATGCAGAAAACATCTGGGCTTGTTGGTAAAAAACATCTGTTCAGATAAAGTCGAGGGCCTGGCCAGGGCCCAAGCTCTGAGTTGGAGTGATGTCCCTTAATATATTTTTAAAACAAGGCTAATAATAATATAGGCTGATAATGATAATAGCTATGAAATGTTGGAATTCTGGAAACTTAGATTTTAACGTTTTAGGATATAATAATGTGTGTGAAGTAATATGGAGGATTTGAGGCATTGTCTAAGTCCTTCACCTTCTTCCTTCTTCTTCATGGGTTTGGGTGGTTTTCTGTAATCGGGTGAAAAAGGTCTGCATTGCAGGCCTTGGGTAGTCATTACTGGGTCAGAAACATAAATAATATAGGTGTCATCTCATTATTGGGTAATTAGACTTACAACTGCAGGTTGCAAAAAGCCTGAGTGTGATGTGTGCTGCATGACACGCTACAGAACTTGTCTTGCTGAGCAGAGAAAAATGAAGGAAGCTCTTTAAATTGATCAATGTGCAACCCTTGTCTGGGGGGAAGATATTGCTCAAATTTTCTTGATATTCTGAGTACCCTGACAGTGCAAACATCTGGGCTATTATTCTATTAAATCCATCTAAAAAATAAGTTGGAATTTTGATGTTTAAGAGTGCACATTTTTATTCCAGCCCGCAAGAGAAATCACAATAGTACATGGCAAGTCTTTCTCTTTGGGTACATCCCAGATTTGCTCTGCACCTGGGAAAAGATAATTTTTTTTCATTTTCTTCCTCTCCCTTCCTTGTCTCCCAACAAGTGGCTTAAAATAATCATCTGCATTCAACATCTCATTGTTGTTTGATCCCTGATTTCCAGCCTACTGGCTGTGTCCCTGTGGTGAGCATGTGGTGTTCTTATACTTCTTTTCCTTGACTTTCTTAAATTGCACCTTACCCCATGAATGGATCTGAGTTAAGGCAGAGCATCCCAGAAAGATGCTTGTAGGTTTGACACACATGCTGCTGAGAGGATTTTTGTTCTTTTCTTTGTTCTGTGACACCCTGCTTCTCTAAAGAGAATTGATATGTTTTCAGGCCAGTGTTCAGCTCACTCGGCTCTGAAGCCTCCCAGGTACAGCAATCATTCTGAGGTTTGGCATTTGTGTTCTGGCAAAAGAAAGCAGAGTGGTTTTTAAAAAGGTTCTGAGCACTTGATAAAAAGGAAAGGGACAGTCTTCAGTTACAATGATCTGGCAGGATAGAAATTGGTGGTCTTCTCTTTTTCACTCCTCACTTCCACACAAACTGGTGCACATAGTGCTTTACAAAAGCACCTAGACACTCCAATGTGCAGCAGATGCAGAGAAACAAACTTGTGCTTGAAAAGTCTGCATTTGAGGTGGTCCAAAAGTTGTGAACAGATATAAACAGATTGTTTACTTAAACACATGATTTTCAGATTCCTTTCAGTGGATTGAGAGGGCCAGGTTTTTTTAATTCATGTTTAGAGCCACCAAAGAATAATTTCATTTTGCTCTCCCTTTTTTAACATTTCAATAAATAGAGATAATGGAGATGTCAGTCAAACTTTTCGTAACAATGTCATCCTTTCTTGATCAGTTCACTCTCACTTATTGGGACTGGTTTGTGTTTCAGTGCAGTGTGTGATGCATTTAGTGCTTGAGCAACTTTGCACAGAAAAATGACCCTTCTTCCATAGGAGTCTCTTTGGAGAAAAGGAATTATAAGTGCATAAATTGAAGGATTCATGGCACCATTTTATAGCAAACTTCTGGCCACCATCACTCAGGGCAAAGCACAGACCAGCCAGGCAGGGCCAACCTGTGTTGCAGCACAGAGAGATGCTAAGCACCACACACAGGCAGCACAAGCAGAGGGACAAACCACTTGATCCAGGCCTGTCATGACACAATGACAAGCCAGGAGTTTGTGTCATCCTGCTTGTACAGACACAGAGCACGTGTTGCAGCTCTTCTTTGTCTCCATCAATGGCCGTATTTGGGGATCATCTCAGGCTCCACCCAATCTCTCCCTGGCTTCTGCCTCTTCTTCACTGCTGAAGGGATGGCACTTTGAGACTGTCAAGAGGATAGGTGGGTGCTCAGAGAAGAGAGCTGTGAGGGGGAAAAATGGCATTTCTACCTTAGAGATGAGAACTGCTCAGTGTCACATGGGAATGCCACCGCATACTGAGAACTGGTGTGGGACCTGCACCGCCACACTTGGACCTCCTTGTGAACCTTTTCCCTGCAGGAAAATTCCCTCTGAGGGGAGAGATTTGCAAAAACTGAGCACTCATCTAATCACTAAATTCAGGTCTTGGTCTGCTTCCAGTTGAAATCCAAGGCCTGACTCCCCCCAATTTCCACAGCGCTGGATGGAGGCCTGGAGAATCCAACATTGCTGGGCCTGCCCCGCTTTGAAACTGCAATAGCAAATACAGAGGGAATGCAGAGCAGCAAGCACCCAGAGCTGTGTTTGCAAGGACTTATATTTAACACTGAGAACATAAATACTCCCTAAGTGTTTAACATAAATGATTGTGGCCATAAAGCTGCAATGGCACAGGGGCTTCATGCATCTTCGAAATGTTTTGACATAACAGCCTAAACGAGGATTTAATAAAGTTCTTGTGCTCTAAAAAGTACTCATAATTTTTTGCTTAATTTCTACATGTTTTCTCCCCCTTTAATTGTAGTTCAACAAAGCAGAGGGACTAATCTCAGATAAAAGTGAAAACACCAAGATTAAAGTGCACTGCTGTTTATTTTTAAGGGCAGTGGGTTAATATGAGCACTCTATTGTTGATGTCAGCATCACAAGCCAAAGATAAACACCACTTTTCTGCACTTACATCACATTTTCAAGGCATTATTCTTCATTAACAAATATTTTCTTCTACAATGGAAAAAAATGACTTTGTCATAAGCTTATTGGCTACCAATCATAACTATTTTGTGCCTGTTCTGTAAAATATTTCTTTTTACTATGATCTTTGTTTTTAAGTATAATTTTTGTTTTAGTTTCTTTAATTTTTGATTCTATTTTACAATTAAACTGTTCTGTATTTTTACAAAATAATTTTATTTTTAAAATGCATATATTTTAGCTTATTGTCCCTTTTTTTCCATTACCTCTAGAAAGATACTAGAAACTTGATGTTCTTGCCATTCTAAATCTTACCTGTGGGTAAAAGACAACAATGTATATCTGCAGAATTGTTCTCTGCTTCTGTTTTCTTTCTCTTCTGTCAATTTATTGTTGGAGACTTTAGTTGTTTTATGAGTAAAGTCCTGTAGTAATTTGCTTCAGAAAGACTGGGAGATTATATCGTAGGACAGAGTTACAAAGACACTAATCACTGTAATCTTTCCTCTTGTCAGTCTTTTAGAGTGTTCCTTTAAGAAATTTATCACCTGTGTTCAGGTACTTGTGTCCTCTCATAAAAATTTCAGCATGTAATTAATGAATAGCACATTTTCCTAACAGAAATTGAGAGTTTTCAAAGCCATGAGGAAACATATTTGCTTTTTGTTTAAAAGGCCTTCTGCAGACCACCAAGAAGCACATCCTACAGCTGACAGATGTTACATGCTTGTGATGCTGTTGTGTAGAAAGCCAGGCAATAAAAAGCTGTGCCATGTGAAATAACATAGACAGCTTGTAATTTAAAATATTTTCTTGCTGTCGACTTATTTTGACCTGTACCTCATGCAGGACAGTCTCTGAAATGTATCTGTCCCTTGCATATCTGTGTTCAAATCATATCTCTTGCATCTTGCTCATCTGGAGTGGCACATGCAGTTATAGGTAATATCCTTCCTTTATTGTTCCTATTGTTCTTCAGATTAGGATGAGTCACAAAAAAAAAGCTTAATTTTTTCGTGCTTAGGAAGTAAATTTAGTTAATATAACTTACTGAGACAAAAATCCCATGGCACAGACCTAAACTGATTCTCAGTTACTGTTTTCCTGTGTGGAAACTCAGAAACATTTTGTCATTTTTTTCCAGTTCAGAAGACAAAGAAAAATCAGTTATCTTGAAGTCCTTCTGAAACATTTCCCTTTCTTCTTGTAGGTCTACTCACAGCAGAACCTACTCAGAAGTGCTACAGTGGTTTATAAAAAAGACAAGCAATGAGATGACATGATTTAAAGTGCTAACTGTATTTTACCAGCTCTGCTTGCATGCCACTGATGTTCAAGAAATAATTTCATCAACTGATTTTGGACAATTAGAAAAACTTGTCACGTAATCACAAGACAAAGGAAGCCAAGTTATTAGGAGAGATTATTTCATCTGTAATAATTTTCGTCCTTTAAGTATCACCTAGTATATTCTTCTGGGTGTAAATATGGTCACAGCAAAAGAAGCTGAGGACAGCTGACTGCTGTATCCCACTAACCTGAATGACTTCTGGTTAGTGGGATAAGAGGTATTAAGAAGACCAACATATAGTCCAAAAATAATTTCCTTTGGCTACTTCTGAAACATTTAGCCATGCATGTTGTGTTTTTGTGAAGGCCACATAGGAAATAAAAACATTAGACATCAACTTGCTGTAATTAAAATATATGCTGTTATAAAATCTGGTTTATATACTCCTGTAACCATCTTTCAACATGCAAATCCTCTATTTGCATGAATATACACAGCATGCAGATCAGTATACAGAAAAGAGACTGTTGTGATGCTCTAGTCAACCCTCCAGCTGGAAATGCTTGCTTGCATCAAGTATTTGTACTTTTCAGTCTATTTGTATGTCCATATCTCCACCCATCCCTCAGTTGTTAAATTTTCTGAGCAAAAGTTCATGCTTCCTTGAATTTTTCTATCCACCCACTTAACTCTGAACATCTCCCTCTCCCTGGGAAAAACTGATCTGAATTCTTTGATCTTCCAAATTCTTGTAGGACAGCAGACATCCGATTTGACCCATACGTGTCTGCATTTGCATGAGAATAACTTTCCTTCCTCCTACGTATATTTGGGAAGAAAAGTAGAGGAGTGACTTAGCAGTGTTCTCCTGTGGTACAGATGCCATAGCAGCAAAAGTTCAAAATATATTTCATAGTAACTTCTAGAAGTTGATACCTGAAACAATCTCAAGATTTCTTGTGTCCAAGCCGAAAGTACTTCCTAGTTAGAAAACTTACTTTGTTAGTCTGTACTGGTTTGTCTCTTTTCATTTGTGTTGTCATGAAAGGTAAGAGAAAGGTGTTTCAGCCTAAAGCAGGCTGAGACAGTAGGCACCAAAACAAACTAAAGGGAATTCTTGCCTCGTTTAGGCTTATTGAGAAATCTGATATAGTAGGTGTATGTTCTAAACTAATCAGATTACAATATAATTAAATTGAGTAGTTCATCTTCAGCAGCAATCTTGCATTTATAATGACAAAAGCTTAAACTTGAAGCAAAGTCATACTGCTTTTCTCTGACTTAATTTGCAGTTATCCAAATAGCAATACCACAGATAATGAATTCCGAGTTAATCAAATTGTTGCACCGATGAGCTTGGTAGTTCATCTTCAGTTTCAAGTTCATAAGTTCATTTTTGGTCAGCTGCTTAAAAGGAAAGTCTTCTCTTCATCAAAACTGTAGTCTAGCTAGGTTTTGTGATTTGTGTCAAGGATGAAGTTTGGAGGAGAGAAACCCACAGAAACGAAAAGTGGAATGATAAAGCTTATTCTCAGTGAAAAAATGACCTACTCAAAGGAGCCTGTGAGCTTTCTGATGCCTTCAGATATACCTTTTGCTATGGTGAAATATGATTTTTCTGTTATTCTTTCCTGGCTAAATATACCAGTTGTTTCATCAACCAGTTAAAAAAAACTTATGTGATCACACATGCTTCGAATTTTTGTGAGAGTGTATAAACCATGACATAAAATCATCTGTTTAACTGCAAAGGGAGTAAAAGTCATCATGAATATACCTTTAAACACTTGTGCAAAATTCTAGATGGTCTTCATAGGACATTGGAACATTTTCTTTTCATCTGCAGTGGGGGAACCTATTGAGTATAAGTGAGAACTTTGTCTATTCTTGACTCATTCCTCTAAGTACTTTGAGTTTAAATATCTGTTTCCCATGAAGGTGTCTACATGCTTTGAAGGATTTAGTGAAAAATTCCTAGCCAGTATAAAATTTGTTAGGAAATGTGAAGGAGACCAAAATCAGGTTGATTCACAGATTTGGTCCAAGTGGCTTGAGATCTAAAAGACACCACAGGCTGATGAAGGTCCGTAATTTGGTCTCCCTGCAGTGCCAGCGTGAGGGACAGATCCAGTCACGCACTTCAGTCAGCAGGAAGATTTTCCTCTGCTAGGAAAGTCCTCTGATGGACACAGGACTGAACCCAGTGGGACTGATGTCCTCAGCAAAGACAGCATCTGTGAGGTGCACAAGGTAGCAGAAAGTACTGGGTGCCCCACCAGGAATGCAGACATTTGGTATGGAGCAGGAAAGCTTGGGCTTTGCAATCGGCTTTTCCAGTGCCTGAACAGAGCTTATAACCCACAGCATTGGATCATTCACTGGGATGGGGAAGAGGGGGAGAAAATTGACCTGGGTGATGGATCTGTGGACTGCTGGTGTGTACACTCATGTGCTGGAACCATGTGAGTGTTAACACATGGTCACCCTATCAAAGGTCTGTATATGAAACTCAGCTGCTGGAGTGACAGAAGATTTTGTGCTGTTAGCGCACACTTCATTAAAATACCAGCTGAAATCCAACTCTGAAATCCCACAGTTTGTGTTAGTTGATAAAACTCAATTGCCTCCAATTACTGTTAGTATGGCTTTAAAATAATATTTTGTTGTAGTAAAGGCCCCCTTGTGACGAGGAATAGCTGGCGTTCACAACTTGAAATTTGGGAAAGAGTGTAAATATACAGTGGGGTAGGGAATATGATCAAGACTGCTTTTACCACTGCACTCTACATCTTCCAGCAACAGAGCTGTACAAAACCAAATCAGGGATGCAGTACTGAACAATGGAAAGGTCAAATGTTTTTACCTCCAGTTTTTAAATGAGCTTGTAATGAAATAAAGCAAACCGTTGCAGGCCCTGCTTGAATCCAAGAGGCAGTTTCATGATCTGGAGAGGAGAATCTGTCACTGCTTTACATCATTTGAGTAGTTCTTAATCCTGCAAAGCACTTGTATGAAGATAAGACTTTTTCTCACTTTAATCCTCAGGTCTCATTCATGTACTCATCATTCTGCTCCTGTTGAGGAGTTTTGCAGGAGCAGGACCTTGTTAGCTGTACTGAGACCTCGGCTATTGGACATTGCTGTAGGTTCTTCCCTTGCTTGTGTGCAGATACGCTCTGTTAAAACCAGCTCACTGCCTCAAAGCACATGGTGGAGATGGGCACAGTTCCTTGGGGTTTTTTTCCAGAGCAGCTTGGCTATTCAGCAGGCAACTTTGTGCATGGGATTGACCTTTAAACAGGGGTATAACCCTGTTGCCCTTAGGTTTCTAGAGGAGCAAAAGCGTGTCAGCTATTCTGTGCAGAATGTACAGTCTTGATTTTATTCTAAGAAAGAAGAAACGTGATCAGGTTACTCAAATTTGTATTTCTAAGCTACACAGTAATATTGTTACAATTATTCATATAAGGTGTTCACAAAAAAATGACATCAATGCATTTGTATATTGCTTTAACTACAGGCTTCTACTCATGACAAACCATTTTTAAAACATCATTGGATATCCTATGAAAGTTTAATAAGACTCCTTATTGACACAGCAGGAAATCTTTCAGAAGATTTTCTTAGATCAAAACTCTTAGGGCTTCTTGCTGAGAAGTATAAGTGACCCCTACAGTCCTAGCTGATCTCCACTAGTTGTGGATGCAATTGCAGAGAAAAATGGAAAAATCCAGGGATGGAGAGGAGGCACTAAGTGAGTGCCCAGTCATTAATCATTTAATTTTTATTCTGTTGATTCTGGTCAGAGCTCTAGACTTGAGCTTGGCCAGGACTTCATGCCAGAGCATGAAAGTGCCAGCAACCATCAGAATTATTTTCTCCTAAATAATGGATCTATTGTGAAGCATGCTGAACTGCCTTCTTTGCTTCCACAAAGAACTTTCTCTTGGGCCACAGTGCCTGGGTGAGGTGATGAGCCAGAGGACAGGTCCCATAAAATACAGCAGGCTGGGTCAGGCACCAGTGTCCTGTCCAGGAGGAGCTGCTGAGGTGTGTGATGCCTTTATGCCCCTCAACTTCCTGAGGGCCGCTTGGAATTTGTCCTCTCCATGTTTCACCAGCACTCAATTCAAATGGCACAGGTAGGGGGTTCTTGGCTCACAGACCTCACCAAACACCAGCAGAAGTCCTTTAACTGTTTGCAAAAACTGGAATTTTGCTTTCTGCTTGTAGGTCAGCCATGGGAGCCAGGTTGGTGTATATTTTTGTCTGATTTAATACAGAGATCTGAATCACAGGCACAGGTAAGAAGGGAGAGTGCTATGCATCAGATACATGGGAAATACTAAATTATCTCAGGTGTTCATGAGTTTGTTAGAAATGTCTTCCAGATACTGGGATTTTCTGATTCTGTTGAGCTGGAAACATCACAGACACAGTCTTTGTTCCAATATCCAAACGTTTCCCCCTGCTGAAACCAGACGTGCACAGCAACAAAAAACAAAAGGAACTTTTCACACCTCAAAATAGATTTAATTTGGGTTCAGTCAGAGTTTGGGGCAAAGGTTTGTGATCTTTCTCATTTTAATCAAAGGAGTTGGCTCATGCCCTCAAAACTTTCATTGTCAGAGTAAGATCAGCAGAATTCACTTGCAGGTCCATTAAACAAACAAAACCACATTCCCTGCTGTCACCTCAGTTCATGCTTTGGCAATTTTTAGAAGCTCTTTTTTAAAAATAACTTTCTCTAGGTTCCAGGACCACTATTACTGCAGCCTCAGTGGTTAGATGTGTTTATATAAACACAAAATGCAACATAGTGAAGTTCATACATCTATTTTTTGCTACCACAATCCCTATTCTGAAACAAAACAAAACTAAAAAGACATAAAACTGCATTTTGATATCCTTTAAATCAGTATTGAAACCCTTCCAGAATGTGAAAGTTATTCTGGCATCTCGCTGAAGGTTAACTTCAGCATTCTGGAAGGATTTCAATAGTAATGAAAAGGACAATAAAGAGAGTAAAGCTATTTCAGAAGCATTCCTGAAGGATAATGCTGGCATGCTAGAGAGATTTCAACAGTAGGCTAGAGGGCAGCAAAATTATTTCTAAAGTATTCCTGAAGGAGAACTTTAATAATCTAGTAGTATTTAAAACAGTTCTGCTGCGGTGGTAAAACTATACAGCAAATGCCCCTGACAGGTAATTTCATTCTTTGAAATAACAAGTCAAAGCCCCAAATGCATGAAACCTGCTGCTCAGAAACTGTGTCTGTAAGAAACAGGGAGGCAAAGCACTTGTTCTGGAGGCTGGTTAAGTGTCACTGACAGAAGTCACAGAGGTTGAAAGGTGACATCCAGCCTTGTCCCTTCTGAGAAAGGTGGGTTTGTAGCTTAGGGTCACCTCCACTGCCTCCCTGTGGGTCAGTGAACTTTCTGCTCAGGTGTCAGGTTCTCATTCCACCTAAAGATCTACAAAACTGGAACCTTCACAGTCTCAAAAGAAAGTGAATGGGAGATCTCACCCAGTGGATTTTTCTGAAGGTCTGGATGCTAGATTTTGACCTAGCTGGCAGTACCACAAGAGCAGGTTTTCCTATAATGTCTCACTTCTTAGTCCAGCTGACTCATAGAAACACACAGACATGCAAAAATTAAACTCAGACACAATTTAGCAGACCAAATATGCAACCCAGCATTAAATTTGTTTGGGTTGGAACAAATTTTAGCTAGCAATTCTAGCTCCTTCTATATCGTATCCTAACTGGTATGCTGGATTAAGGTACAGTATATGTTAGAGGTAACCATGAGCCAGTCAATGAGGAGCAATTAACATCTTTCCCACCCTTCTTTTTGTTCTCTGTTGAGAGAAATAAAGGCATAAGGCATTTTATGCCCTGTTTGTACAAGGAGTGGTCTCATCCACAAGTAGGGCATGACTTGCCATGGGGAGATTATCTTTATTTTTCATTCTTTCCTAAGAACAACAGACACACTTGAAAAACAATGACAAATTTCAGTCATACTTGGAAAAGATACTGTGTTTTACTATCTTTGCCTCATTTATGCGCTTGTGTCACCATGGTGCCAGTAGCATTGTCACAGCCTTTAGCACATGCTGCTGTTTACCAGACATGACCAACTTCATCTAATCTGTTCTCTTTTTGAGATTATACTGAATTCCTTCATTTGAAATAGCCTTCCCAAAACAAAAATGACAGCACACTGTAGGTGAATTTTTGTTCTAAGCTCATCCATGTGGACATATGTAGAAAACAGAAATTAATAAAAGTGTCTTGAAATACAATCCTATGAATTTACTGAGAGCCAAATTATGATTTCACAAATGGATATTTGGTAAAGATCTGGGTGCTTTTGCAGCTGGCATATGATTTTGCAGAAACTGTGCTCAGAGTTTGGAGCAGAAGGTGCTGGTAAAGATAAAAAGTATCCCAAGGGAAACCTGAGACATGTCCTCCATGAATGTTTAAATGGGATATAGTCGTGACTGTCTGTAACCAAGCTTCTGAGAAAGTCTGTAGAGACCAGGGGTCGT
This sequence comes from Pycnonotus jocosus, assembly GCA_013400435.1. Classification (NCBI taxonomy): domain Eukaryota; kingdom Metazoa; phylum Chordata; class Aves; order Passeriformes; family Pycnonotidae; genus Pycnonotus; species Pycnonotus jocosus. The sequence goes on from VWYP01010767.1 coordinate 23,224, forward strand.
TCACAGCTGAATCATTCTGATGGATTCATATTCTCCAAGAAAAATAATAATCTCTTTGAGAACTGGAGGGTGGGGTTAGAAAACAGTCATCTGACTCATTTGTTTAACATGAAATACTCTTCTGGACCTTGCAGTAACAAGGTACTGCCAGTGTAAAATGTATGGGTTTGCTAATATTCCCCAGAAATGCTCTTTCACTCTAAAAACAATGTCCTGACACTTCCAGATCCTCACTTATGCTTTGCTTCCCTATTACATGATCTGAACTGTGCTGTATTCTTCAAAGATGCAGTGGTTTACATCACTACCGCTGGCCATAGGAGTCCTTTCTTTTTTCTTCTTCTTATAAGAATTATTGCTGTCCACTGGAATTTCTTCCAGTGGCTTTTCACACTCACGAAGTAGCTGTTCCCAGGTTCTGATAAAGCCATCATTTGCATAGCCTGACAAGGAAAGATTAGATTTATCAGCGTTTTCTGTAAGCGGATGTCCTTCAAGGACAGCCCCCAGGAAGCAGAGGTGAGCGCAGCAAAGGGAGCAGCATTAATCATCTTCACCGTCGGAAATAAGGAAGAATAAATAAATAAACAGCTTAGCATCATGATCAGCTATCAGGGGGTTTCTCCAGGTCGCACAGACATTAAATGCAATCCCAAGGATGTCAGGACCAATGCCACGGATATTTCCGTCACGGCGGCTTTGCGAGCGGCGAGGGAGCGCTTTGCTGAGGCGATATAATAATGTTATCAATAATAACAGGGTCTATATTGTGGCAGCACCACGAGTTGGTCCTGGGGTGAACCTTGCTGTAACTACAAGTGTTAGGGCTTCCACATTTTGGTTTGGAGCTAGAGATGGGGAATGCTGACACAGGGACATCCGTGGGTTGCCTCTCTCATCCTCTGGATGGTTCATAAGGAGTAGAAGAAGTGCTGGCATCAATAATAGAAGGAGTATCATAAGAGGGACTTGGTGAGGGGTATTACAAGTTAACTAATTACTAGAAAACAAGATGGTGCCTCACACTAAGGAGGATGAGGTGCTGGGACACGGGTCTGAGGAAGAGAGGGAAGATGTCATGATTAGCTGATGATGCCTGGAGTCAACAAACTGGCACCCCAAAAAGCAACCAGATTATCAGAGCTGAGCTCCCCACAGAATTCTACCACTTGTGAAGCTGAGCCTTCTGCCCCAGGTTAGCAGGGGTGCTGTTTTGTGGGTCTGGAAAACACGTATGTGATTCTGGCAAGGATCCTTCCGGGCACTGAGATTTGGCAATTTCAGAACTCAGAATTTGTAGCTGTTCCTTCCCAAACAACAACAACAAAAAAGGTAATTGACAAAAATTTTTCAAAAACCTGTTCAAGTGTGTAACTTTGCACACCAGAGCAGCTTCAATTTAATCGTACTGAAAGTGTGATTGCACACGTATTGCCAGAGTAGAAGCGTCCTGCAATTTTTTATAATGACAGAAAATTATGATTTTTTAAATACTTGGAAGAGTGAATATCTTTCAAGTGAAACCGTCCTTTTCTAATTATTGATGAAAAGCTTTTTAATCATATTAGACAAAATCCTTATCAAGATATTCAGTTCACTGAAACTCTGAAATGGGAAATCAGCCTCTAATTTTAAAATTATGAAAAATAGAGAAATTATCTGAAATTCAAAATGAAAGCAAATTTATGTCCTTACATAGGAAAAGAACTTCAAATGAACAAAGTTATCAATGAAATAGTTCCCAATTTTGTCTTTATTTTGATATATACTGAGAAAATAATTTAACTGCTTCTTCAAGGACATTTTATATATTTAGGACTATGAAAGCATCCTGAAGGTTTTCTGATACAGCTTGCTACTAGTATCTCTTTTTTCTTTTCAACATCTTGTTTAAATAGTCAGAATTTTTAAAAGCAATTTAACTTTATAAAAAGCTAATTTGATTTATTTGTGTTATTTTTATTTATTAACCAATTTGCTTCTGAGTTGAGTTTCTTAAGTGCTAAGCTTCATAATGGAAATGCTGACACAACTTTAAGTATAGGAGCAAACGCTATTCTAATAATTCAGCTGAATAAATACCAGACAGCATTTAGTTATTTTCCCAGGAACTGAATAAACAGCCACTTCCTTTATAGGGTCTCTTTGTAAAGTAAAAGTTCTACAGCCTGCTAATCGTCACTATGAAATTTTCTATTAAAAAACCTCCAACCTTTCTTTTGTTTATTCTGCTAGATCTTTGCGGTTCCATATTAGTCATGTTAAAAAACTCCCCCCACCCACATACACATTTAAAAAAAAATACACTGAGTTGGCACTGAGCCACAATTTTGACCTATTTCAAAAAGCAATGGTTTTGACTTCTGTCACTATTACGGGTGAGAAAAAGAGAGCTCAGCTGAATAATTCAAGTGCTGATCCATGTCTCAAATGTTCAGAACTATTCTTGAATAAATTAATACTGCACTGTGTGGTTTAATGAGTTAAAATTCTTCACAGCAGACACTAACCTGCTCCTAACATGATGGGATGTAGCTCTGTGTGTGATTTCATCTGACATAACAACCTACTGCAATGCTGCAGGTGTCACATAATGTCACAACAGGGCTGGGTTTCTAGGAATGGTTTCACTCTGCAAGTCCCTATTATGCTAGAGAAGAGTAAAAATTAATTTTGCACTGAAAAAATAAGAACAGTTTGAGTTTGGGAGTTTAGGATTTTTTTTTATTATTATTTTTTTTTTTGCAAGATGGAAGGGAGGTTTTTTCCCTGAAAGTTCTGCAAGTTCAAAGGGCAATTTCTCATGGAAAATTTCACCTCTGAGTTATTTAGAAGAGCTAATAAACCCTGGACATATCCTTACCCACAGATTACAGACAAGTGCATCTAACTCAGATCTGGCTAGAAGGAGAGAGAATGGTCGAGAAAAAAGTCAGTCTTCTAAATCTTCACTGATGCAAAGCTTAAACTTCAAATAGTGGGATTTGTCCCAGCTGCATTAACGCCAATGCAGCAGGCAACCCCCCTACCAGCGCCTCTGGATTTCCCTGTCAGCAGCTGAGAGAGGCAGGCTCTGTGCAGAGCCAAACCTGCCCCAAAACCGTGCTGTAGAAGCAGGCACGAGGCTGGGTCCCTTGGCAATGGGAATATCCATCAGGCTCTGCCGTGTGCCACCGCTCGCAAAAGTTGAATTATTCAGATCACACAGCTCCTGCTTTGCATGCCAGGCCTTCCCTGTTTGCATTTCACTAATAGCTACCCCACTGGGTGGGTGGCTTGACAGCCCCTGAGTTTATACATCCTTAAACTGTACTAATTACTGGCTTTTGAGTAACTAAGAGTTTTTATGACATCTTCATTAGGGTAATAGTAAGTGGGTGGATACGGGTGTCAATCAGATGAAATGGTAGATGAATTGCGTGTGGTATTTCGGTTAATTTGTCCTGTTAATTTCCTGGTGATGTTTGCAGCTGTTGAAGAACACAGCCTCCTTTGTGGGAATGAAACCCAGCTGGGTGTCTGATCCCTTCCCATTGTGGGTGCCTGCAGTTTAACCAGCAGTTTCAGCTTGTTTCCAAAGAGTTTTGATCTGATTTGGTCAGCTCTGAGTTACAATAAGGGGAAATAATGCCAAGCAGTCAAGTTCTGGTTTGGTGTGCTTCCAGTAGCTTTTTAAAAGTGGTTTTAATGACCAGCTTGGAAATTTGAAACAATAGAGAAAAAATGTGAACAGATGAAAATTGGGCAAAAGATGTGCCACTCTGACCCTGACCATCCTGACCAGTGTGTACTTTACTTTTTTCCTCTCCTGATGACAACTCTAAGGAAGAAAGGGGCAGCCCTTGGGAAAGGCTGGGATGGGCTGGTCAGGGCTCTGACAGCCTCCTGCAAAAAGAGTTTGTGAAAGCCCTGTAGCAAGAGGAGAAGAGGAATGGCCTCTGGGAATGGACATGAACTCAAGATAAAAATAGTGAACTGGAAGAATTTATTTATTCAGCTGAGCAATGGTAACATAAATTGAAGGCTGGGTTCTGTGGAGCAGCCCGTGTCACGTAAGGAGCATTGCCCAGGTGACAGAGCAAAGGCATTAGGAAACACTGACTTGGCTTGGAGGTTTTGTTTGGTTTGAAGTGTGTATTTTATTGCCATGGATATTCATGCAAGCACTCTCCTAAAACAAGTGGAAAAGGTATGAACTTAAACACTTGCTGAAGCCAGCAGAGCTGTTGCTGTCTAAAAGCAGTAACAAAAAGCACCACATCCCGATTATGACATTCTGTACCCCTGTGTCTCTGCCCTCCTGGGAGCCCTCCAGAATGCAGACTGCAGGACCAGGAGTGTGTGTGCCTCTGCTTGCCTGTGGAGACCAGACTGGTAAAATTCCCAGCTCCAATGTCTCCACCTTTAGATGCCTCAGACTGATGGGGTGAAGAGTCAGGAGTAAATCCTACTAGCAAAAAAAGATACAGATTTTTTTTTTAATTGTACATGTGTTACTGAAGTTTGCTGTCATGTTCACATAGTTTGTACTTCTAACAGACCTTGTTGTGTCTGCAAGTTAAGTAAATAGAACACATAGGTAATTAATTGTGATCCTTCTCAGCTTTCCTATGATGTAGAGATTATAGAAGGCTTGTTGATAATGCTGAAAGAAGTCTAAGAAGAGTGTCTTGCCATGTTTTATGGCAATGTCAGTAATTTTATAAACTCCATTTTTATGGACTGTCTTTTAAAGCTATATTTCTCTCAGGAATGTGTCTTTTTGATTAGTCTCAACAAGAAATCTCATAATGCCACCAGACAAGCCTTTTCTGATTAAAATGGAAAATTTGGGTTGGAAAACTTTAGACAGATTGGGCTCTGGGGGTATTTTTTGTCTTCCTCTTTAACACTGCATGAAGGGAATGAGGAGAGGCTTCTCCATGCATCCATAAAATTTAACCCATAACAGATACCATTTTTATAATTGTTTCACCTTTCAAAACCTGACAACAGAAGAATTTAAATTTTTTTTTTGTCCACACTTACTCTTTAAATGTTAAGGTAGTTTTGACAAATCAAAGGAATTTGAGAGAGAGAGGGGAAAAAAGAGAAATAGAAATTGGGTTTGCAGGGCAGGAAGACACCCAGGTTGGCCTTTATTCTTTCAAGTAAACAAAAGTAAATGCCCAGGAATAATTTACAGATATTAGGGGTAAAAAACGAAAAGGTGAAGATCCCCTGGGCAAATGTGGGATTTTAAAATTGGAGGCATTGGATATTTACTTTCTGGAAGGATATGTTAAAGGCACATAGCGTAAATGTTCATCCTTAGCTGTCTAGGATATTAATATTTCTTGAAGATACCAAGAGATGTTTGCTGGAAAGTGGGAATGCAAGAAATTCCTGCAAATTCATAGGTAGGATTATTTTACCCTTGGGTCAAGTGGCCAGGATATCTCATCAAGTTCATTAAGTGAAACCCCTTTAATCTGAGGATTCAGAAGCAGTGACCAGGTACTGTATCCAATTCTATAAAGACAGCATCCAATCCTAAAAGCACAAGCCAGGGAGCCAGATGACCTAAACACTGTCCTTGACTTGGAGTAGGGCTGTGAGCCCAGCTCCCCATGCCTTGGAGGCTCCAGAAGCTCCAGTACAGCATGGCATCTCCTTAGGGTGCCCAGCAGGTCCCAAAACAAAGGCAGGAGACATCTCTGTGCTCTGCAAACAAAATTGGGAAGTTTAGGTAGGCCAAAGGTAATTTTCCAAACTGTTTTTTGAGACAAAAAGCTCCTGTCCTCATTTTTTATTTAAACATAATCATTTTAAGGCAGAGGTGAGAAAACCCAGGGTGTGAGCATGATTCCATTCCAGCTTTCTATTGCAGTCTCCTCCACGCTCTGGCTACAGCTTTGATATTATAATGGTGTTATTTCTTGTAACATGGGACTACTATGGGACCCATTACTCATAAACCTTACCCTTGGAAAATGTAAAAGTCAACATCAACCACCACTAATAATGTATTTCACCTACTGTTATTGTAAGTATGTGAACACAGTCAGAATCTGCTCTCTGCCTGCTCTTGTTGTCCTGTGGAAATATCCTTTTGCACAGTCTCTTCCTCTGCTAAGCACAGAATCCATTGAACATATTTATTTCACATTTTCAAATATTTTTCTACTTATAAAATGAAGCAAATAGTCTAGTCGTTTGATATGAGGGTCTCTTCCTAGGAGGAAATTAAATTCTGGCATTGACCTGAGGGGAAATACCCTCTCTACATTTCAGCTCAGCCCACATCACTATTTCTTCTTGCAAATTTTGAAAAATTCCTTGTATTTCAAAGTGCATTTTAAAATGGAGCACATTCTTTTCAGAGACTTTTTTATATTTAACAGATTAGCAGGAAAGTAGTCTCAATAACAGTGGGTTTTGTGATGTGTAGCTTGTCAGTTTTAGAAAAACTCAGCTCTTCCCTCATCATCAAGGTTGTCTGACTCAACTGCAGGTGATTCCTTTTCTTCTTCCCCACCTGCATGCCAGCACATTAAACCAATTTCAGCATTACATAAATGATCAGGTAACTCAGCAGGGAGAGCCCTTGTGCTTCTTTATGGATTGATTATTGACCTTCAAAGAGATTTAAGGGAAAAATAAAAGAAAACTGTGTTATACCTTTGAGACTATCCAGAAGCAGAGTCTGAAAGGACCAACAAAAATCCCAACCTTGTCCAGCCCTCTTAACAATTCTCAAAATGTGGATGAACATCACCTGCAGGTTTTGTCTGTGCTTTTAAGCCCAGGAGTGATAAAGCAGCTAGGATTCACTCATGGCAAGGAGAGAGACAGAAATCTAGATCTGGCCACCATTAACATGGTTGTGGGGAGACAAAATCCAGGGATCTTGGTGTCCTGGCATCCATACTCAGCTTATATTTTCTTTTAGCTGCTGCAATAACCACTGTGGCTAGGACTGACCAAACATTTTCACCGTGCTATTAGTGTGATTAAGTATCACAAGAAATCATCAGCCAGTGAGTTTCCTCACTAAATTCAATGAATATGAAAATATTCTTCAGCTCCTTCATGCTGCATCACAGCAAGAGAAAAATACATCTTTCAATCACACGTCCCTTTGTTACAGGTCGTTTAACTTTGGTTTCCTATGTATAGCCATATATTTTTAAATCTTCTAGATTGAAATAGTTGTGGGTAGATTGATTGTGAACTGATTTATGATCCGTATTGCACCAGAGAAGTAATTTTATGCATATAACTTCTTCTACAATTACCTCCACAATGATTTCAAAGGATTTCACTTCTTGTGGGAGGCCGTCAATAAGTGGCACTTGCATATTCATCCATTTCAATCTGAGATTTTTAAAGACCTAAGGGAATAGAACAGAGCCACTGGAAATTAATATTTTCAGCAAGTTTCCTTTTTCAATTTTTTTAGGGATAACCATGCTTCAGTGAAAGCTTTTTTAAAATGAAAGTAGTCCTAAATTCACAAATGCTGAAAGCAGGAGATTTCCACCAAAATGTAGCAATTCTTCTCAGTATCCTTTGTAATTCAGTTGAATGTAAATCTTGCATCTGGGCTTTTGTAGGTATTTCTTTTCTATTAAATATGCACTATTCCCAAGTGAATGAAACTACTCAGAAATGAGTTTGTCCTTTCACTACAAGATCAGCTTTCCCAATTTCTTGGATTATTTAACAGAGTTTTGCTTTTAAAATTGCCACCTTAAAACTCTCACTCTCGCAGCAAAAGAGTACTTGGGAGTTGGTTTCCCACCACCTTTATTTCTCTCTTTTGCCCTCAAAGGGCCAAATTCTGCTCTTGTTCCTGGGCCAGATGTTAACACCCAGTGTCAACACTGCTAGGCTGGCAGACTGGTATCACCAAGCTGCAGTGAAACAAGTGGATTTCCAGCAAAATGCCTTAGGACACAAGTCCTGAGACCATGGTGCAAGGGACGTCTGTGCCACATGGTCACGTCGAGCTCCCCAAAGAGTTTGGTGTGTCACCACGTGGAGGTGCTTGCTCAGGTATCACCAGCAGTGCAATTATCTCATTGGCAATTATCTCATTTGTTTCAACATGAAAAGAACACTGTCTTGGAGAAGTCATGATACCCACTCCCCTACACCAACAACACCCCAGCCCTTGGGCTTAATCAATGGATGTGGAGAAAGACTGGGGTACAGGGACACACCTTTGCTCAAATGTGCACTGCACACCACCACAGTTTTGCAGTCTCAAGCTGTCTGTAAACACCAGAACAAGCTCTAAAAAAACCACACTTCCAAAATTCTTTTTTAATTTGTAATAAATCCATTTCAGAATTTACAAAGGCCAGCACCAGATGGCCTGGAGCATGTTCTCATTCATATTTCAAAACAGAAAAACCTTTCTCAGAATCTGCAAGCTATGACTTTTTCATGGAGATGATTTCTGTTGAGCAAGGAAAACTCAGGTTAATTAGGCCAAATAAGCTGATGCAGTCAAAGGCAGAGACGCAGAGGTTGCAAGACTGAAATCCATCAAGGCCCAGTGTCGACAGATGCCCTCTTAACTTATTTGTTATTTGCTGGGTGGGTTGCCATATATTTCTATAGGAATAAATTGTGCTCTTTTTTTCTTACAATAAATGCAGCAATGCAAAAGGTCTTCATTCAGTAGAGTTACAAGGTGCAGCCCAGCATAACTGCACGTTATGAAGACTACAAGGAACCTGCCCTAAAGTGATGGAGATACTGCAGATTTCCATTTCAGTAGTGTAGACCTCTGTCAAAATGCCCTTGATACTGTGCAATTGAGCATTTGGTTTGGAGGGAACTAGAAGGAAGGTCCAGAACAAAGAATCCACCCCAAGGTCTCTTTCCAGCTATCCAAGTGTTCCTACTTTTGTGATCTGAAATCTGAGAGTCAGGGAGAGCTGGACGCTAAACTGGGAAGAAACACTTCAGGAGGTGAAGCAGAGCAGTGTGGTGTACCAGAAGGTGGAGCCTTAAGTTGAGACATTGACCATCTGAGAGAAAGAAGTGGTTAACACTGGTAACCAGCACTCATATGGGCATGCCCAAAGTGTGGGTTTAGCTGTGTCCCCCATGGGGCCAGGAGATCTCTCTGACAATGACCAAATCCCTGGAGCAGCAGTGGGTGTCACAGCACAGTCCAGCTGGGACATCCTTCATGAACTGAGAATCAGTGGTCATCTCTTCCAAGGTAATTAGGAAGGTCAAGGATCCATTTCCAAAATGTTGTTCCAGTACTGGGCATGTAATGTATTCATTCCTGCCCCAAAGGATTAAAACCTCTTTTTACTTTGTTTTCATCCTGACTTTCTTTCTGGACTTCTACTCCATTCAGATAGACACTCCCCTTATGAAATCCCTGAAATAAGTAAAATAAGAGGCAAGATTTTCAGCAGCCTCTACAGAACACCTCTGAGCTGCAAATAGTGTTTTGCCTGTGATTTTTGTAACTTTGGGGATATGGTCACCTGCGTGATTCACAGCTATCATCGGGGGTTAAATTCAGATAGGAAATTTTTGTAAACATCATCTTCTACAAGTTGGATGAAGAAAGAGAAATCTTCTTTGTCCAGGTTGTTTCTGTCATTATGGGACACGCTGCTGTGACATCATTTTGCTGTCCATGTTGGTATCCATGCCCGGGTAATTCTGGGCTCTACACCTGTCCCAGGCCTTTTCAAAAGCATTTATCATGAGGGTTTGGCTGTAGTGTCTGGGCCATCACTGCCACCCTTGAACACTCAGAGTATGCCAGCTCCATCGACAAATTCCATCACTGACAAGGTGTGTGTCAAACAGAGATATTCCCCATTTCTGATTGAGGTATCAATCCGCCTTCAGAGAGCATGACCTGGATTTGTCCCTGCACAATGTGCAGGTCTGTGGGCCAGAAAAAAGAAAAAGTTAATCAGAGAAGGATCCTAACCAGTTTCACAAAATAAACACCATTTAACTCAGGCTTAGCACAGTACTGGGTAGCTCTTTGTGAAAGGCATCTCCTACCATAGTGCTCTTGATCTACATTCAGGGCAATAGTTCCCTGTCTGCCTTCATTTGAAGCTGAGGCATACCCAAAATCCTGTACTGCCTCTTTAAAATGAGTCCAAAATTATGTCTTGTGTTTTGGCTCTGTGGTTGCTCCTTGTCCCTCTCTGTGGAAGAGAGCAAGGAGCAGGAGGGGGCTGAATTAAAGGATGGGACTCAGGAAAATCTCTGGCCACAGGCTGTTTCATGCCTTTGGACAAGTCAGCAGTTCCTTTGTGCCTCTGTTTAGATACATGTGGAGATGTCTCAATGTTTCTACGCATCTGGATCTTCCTATCCAAGATGCTCAGCATTTGCTGTTTGGAAGGGAAGTGCCTGGGTGTTCTGCCAAGCACAATGGACACCCAGCCTGCATGGAATACTGCTGTACCTGGAAGCACTGCTGTTCACAAAGCTAGGTGGTAGGATTGTACCAAACATGGATAACTTCTCTGTCTTGTCCAGTCTTTTAACAGTGGTTTAGCTTTGTTAGAAAGTACCTAACAGAACTGCTTTTGTTCTGACAAAAAAGCCTTTACCATCTTACACTTATGTTTCAGAGGGGTTGTGGCCTGGATGCTGGAAATCCCAGGATTTATATTCTGTCTGACCACAGGCTTGCCAAGCGAGGAGGGGGCTCAGTCATGCTGCACCACTTCCCTGTATTTCTTTTTCTCTCTTTGTGCTGATGGCTCCTTAACACAGGGACAAATGTCAGAGCCCCTGGCACACTTGGCTCTCCCACTTGGGTGGGTGAGTGGCCTGGGGCTGCATTTTCTGCTGCTGAAAACAGCAGAAGTACCAAGTGAAGGGCATTACTCCACTCCAGGTCACTGCTAAACCTCCCTCCCGTTGTTAGTAGTGCATAGACAAGGGGACACTCATGTCCATGTGTTCTGTCTCCATGTTTAATATCTGCTTGGTGCTGATGGAGTCTCTTGGAGAAGTGCTCACACTGTGTTCCTGTAATGGGGCATGCAAGAGGAACTGATCTTTGTTTTTCTTTGTTTCTCTTTGGCAATTTTGTGGTGAGTGCTGTGGTTGCAGGCTGAGATGTCACAGGGTGGGAGAAGTTTAAATATAATTACAAGTCACTGCTCTCAGCAGCCAGCTCTGTGACTTAAACGAGGGGCGGAGAGAACATTTTTCCCATGGTGTTAGGGGAGCACAGGGGATGCCCCATTTGCTGAAGGTTTGTACAGATCTGAGAGGCAAGGAGTTGTGTTTGAGAATTAGAAATAGCCTTTGTGGAGAGGGAAGAAAGAAGGAAACAAGCCAAGCTGCAGAATTTGTATGTGAACAAAGCAAATAGGAAATTACTGTCATCCACAGATATTAGGAAAAGGTCACTCAAATTTCGTAATCAGAAGTCCACCTATTTTCAGTGCTGAGTTTTTCAGTCTTGATACACTTTAATTTTGGGAGGAGTAAAAATACTACATAAATATTTTCCCTGTTCTGAGTGGCATTTTCCCCAATTTGTTTCAGACCACTGGTCTCTGTAATGTGTTCTGCCTCCTTGGCTGGGGTGGCAGAGAGATGTTCAGAGGCCTGAGCCTCCTTTCTGGGTAGTCTATTCTCTGTGCTGACACTTTCTTTTAGTTTTACAGCCTTTGATGCACTTTATGGAACCTTGAGGATGTTTCCATCACAACCTCACTGCAAAGAACACTACTTTGGCTGCCTACAGAGCTTGTAGTTTTGTTGGTTTGGTTTGGTTTTTATTTTAAACAAATAGATACCTTGGGTCATGAATGGACAAAATGCAGGAATGAAGCCATTTATTTTTAACTGAGGTTCAAGATGCATTGGAAAGGATGGTAGGAGAGGCACAGCAAAGTAAGGGCTAATAAATTCTGGTACTTTAAAGAAAATGTTTGAGTCGTGTAATAGTTTGGAGTGTAAAATATTCCAGCTTGTAAGCCTTTTCCCAGGAAGATGGTTATGTTTTAGAAAAAGCAGACAGATTTTCAGGCACAAAAGTTCTTCTTCAGCCTATCCTCGAATATTTTGAGGCTTTTTTTCTGTTGTATTTGTTTCCCACAAGTACATCTGTTTATGTTCCTACAAACCTTGCATTACATGTATTCAAGCAAGACAGTGCTGTGTCCTAAGCTACTCTTATGACTTCCCCTGTTATTTACTTAGTGGTTTTACATGCACATGAGGACAAGACATTCTCTCCCTGCAGATGATTTTGTGTCAAGAGTGTCTTACACTCAACATTTTTTAAGTTCTGGATGTGAAAGGTTTGGCTCCTGAAGCACAGAGTTGTAAACACTTGAGTGTTAGATAGTTAGTTCCACCAGTAAGTGGGTATGTATCACCACAGTTGCATTCATATTTTTTAAAACAACCACAAAATCACATACAGGTACTAAATAAAGGAGCTGGTTTTCCACTGAGCTGAATTCTTGAAACTCCTGACAACCAACAGCTGTTTACATTAAATCAGAGTGAGAGGGGGTGCTTTTCCTTAGAGCCTTGATCCCACTTGGAGTCTTGATTTGGTTATTTGTGTAAGAAAATGCTGCCCCAAGGTTCCATATCTGCTCAGCCTTCTCTGCTTCACAGAGGGGAAAATGAAGATAAATTATATGGGGTTAAAACTCTCTTCTTACATATGCCTGGCAAATCTGAAATAATTTCACAGTACTTTCAGTTCAGCTGAGGTAAACCTGGGTTCACAACAGAGAAGCTGCAGGTTAGCTGTCCATGCCACTGAGGCAAGGTGCTGAGTGCTGCAGGAAAAGCTTCAGATTCAATTTTTTTAATAAAAAACCCTGAAAACAGCAAGCATGTCCTGTGATTTAAACCACCAATACATTCCTGTGCATCTCTAGGAACAGAGTAAGAGAGAAGCAGCAACTCCAGATGGGAAGCTGCATGAGAAGTGTGGTGAGTGTCTATCTGAAAAGAGACACCTGGGCAAGTGAAGACACTAATAAATAAGCATGCTGGGCTTTGAGCCTTGTGAGTGCTTGTGAGAGAACAGTTGGAAAGCCTTAAGTGAGGGTGTCTTTCTTGTAGGCAGCTGACCAAGTGTGTTGCTTACAGTTACCATGTGTCAAGATGTTTCTTGCTCATTAGTTTTACACTGATGGAAAGCAACTTTAAATCACTCTTTAGAGGAATCCACCGTGAGGCACGCCAGCTGTGTGCCAGATGAAGGAGTTGTAAAGCCATTTTGGACAGGCAAGAATATACCAGAGAGAGAGATTTAAAGTCATGAGAAAGATAATTACTTTGCACTCAGAGATTAGCCATAGGAAAGGAAAGGGAAGAATTACACTCTGCATTTGTTAGAAGGTTTCCTGCCATCTCCCTGTCCCACTCACACATGCACACACATACACACAGCTGAATTTACTGTCACAGTGTCACGTTAGCCAGGACTGCCAGCATGGGAGAAATCCTTATGGGATATATTAGCTTGTTATTGAGGGTGTGAAAACATTGCCCTTCTCTCATTACTATTTCTAAAAGGCAGGTCTGGAGCTGAGGCAAGCAGTGAGCAGCACTGGTGGTAGTGAGGAAGGTGATGGCACAGGGCCCTGTGCATGAGTGAGCAACTAGGAATGGAGCAGGTCATCCCACCCAGGTGCTCAGGGCAAGCTCCAACAGTGCATACACCAACATTTACATTTCTGCACAGGTACCCCTCTACCTGACCACCTCTGGCAAAGGGGGAGGTACTAAGCCAACTTGTTCAGGGGCTTCTTGAAATGTCTTATGGCTTTTGTCACAGATTTGCTGGCCCCTTCAGACCAGAGCCCGGTGCTCTGTTCTTATACAATTATCTCTTCTTCCATACTGGTTTTTCCAGGTCCTCTGGGTTCTCCTTATCCCTATTTCAGTGACTTTATCCATTCTTTCAGGCCCAATCCCTAGTCTTTAAAGGCAGTAGCATTGTGCTTGCAGTGTGGTTTGGGGCATGTTGGCTGTGTGGGAATTTGTGAACTGCTGAGCTGGAGAGGTTGTCTGGCTCCCAGGGCAGAGCCCTGGTGTTGCTGAGCATATCCCCCAGCTTGCACAGCTGGGAATTTTGGAATTGCTCAGACATAACCCAGGTCAGAGAACCAACTTGGAGGGTTCTCAGCTTTGGACACATGGTCACTGTATTACAATAGTACCTTTGGGCACTGTCTCAAGCAAAAACCTGACATGAATGTCAAAAGAGTAAAAAGAAACAAAATTGCTTTCATGACCAAAATATATGTCACTCGTGCCATCTGGTATTTTGTTAAGTGACATTGGAACCTCAAATATTTTCTTTAGATATATTAGGAAATTGTTTCTGCTTAAAATAATACAAAATATTTTCCTAATGGAAATCCTTTGAACCCCTCCTAAAAGATCACAAAAAAAGAGCAGATGCCCTGAATGTTGACACCCTGCTCCCAGAAAGGTCACAAATGAGTTGTAGGGTTTGCACTGCCTGTAATCAGCCTTAGTGTAATGAAACTCTCCTTTTTGTCATTGATTTGGGTTTGGTATTTTTGAGTCATTTTACCTAAATGGAAATATCTTTACAGGGAATTTATTTCTGCCCATTTGTCGGGGCCTTAAACACTGCAGCTGCAAACATTTGCCACTGCCTGCCAATTGCAATTACAGCCCTATGAAGACTCTATAATATGACCCAATAACCTTCCCCCCTTCCTCCCTTTTATCTAGCTTTGTGCATGGATAGACCTTTAGGAAAGTTATAATTTGGATGTGAAACAATTATCCTAAAACAGTTAGCCAGAGCAGAGTGGACACACAAATTTATCTTCTCTCTCTCTCTCTTGGTGAAGAACATCTATCTTCCATGACCTCTTGATTACTGAAGCCTTCAAAATATATTCTTTGGTCTGTGACACTGTGCTCGGTGCAGGGCTGAGCATTAAATATCACCCTCTGTGATTAATTGGAAGTTAATTAAATCTATCACTGAAACAATGGGAAGGCAATGATCTATGTAATCATTGAAATAGTAAATGAAATGATGTAAGGGCCCTCCATTTCACTTATTGACAGTGATGGAGGGGTGCCCAGGCCCTGCTGCTCAGCTGTGTTTTCTGCCTGAGCACCCCAGGCTGCTCAGGCAGACACAAACCTCCCAATGAACCACGGAAGCAGAGCTAATGGTGGGCTACTGGGCACTGCTTTTCCTTCCCCTTTGCCACCTCCAAATGCTGCTCAAAAGGCCTCTAAGGTAACTCTGGTGTTCTGGGCATGCAGTGCAAGCAGCGAAATGGCAATCCTGAGGGACAAGTCCTTTCAACACCTTTTTCAGTGTGAGTGAAAATGTTGCTGCTGAGATTGTTTGGTAAGCAATGACGTGACATTTAATATTTTACATTTTAGCAATATTTCTTACATGAATTTTTCAATAGCTCTGAAACTGTTGCTGTTTATTCCAACCTAGCAAGGGATATCGAGCTTATGATTTTCTTCTTGTTCCCTTGTTCTTGTTAAGAAATTTTTGTTCACTGATTGTTAAAACAGTATAAGCAGTGCAGAATCCTAGAAAATACACCTGGAAAGGATGCCACATATTGTAGACACTACTCAGCCAATTTTGCTGGATGTATTTGGGGGAAAATAAAGATATATTCACTTCCCTCTTAAATGGCATTGCTATAGGTTTCCCATCGGGTGGTATTCTGCAGCATGGAAATAGTTTTTAGTATAATAGGAAGTGTTTTATAATACGAATTTCTTATTTCAGATGCATAATGATAACACCAGGTATACCCTCAGACAGCACTCTCAATAAATCCTCTCTCCTTTTGGGAACAAGAGGCTGACAACTTTGAAGGAAATGTCAGAAACTCATCCATTCCCTTTCTTTCCTTCTTGTTTCTGGGCACATGTGCATCCCTAGCAGGACAGAAGCCTGTATGTTTCCTTTTGATAGGATGAGCTCAGCTCTTTGTCTTGGCTCTGCAGACTTTCAAAATGCACCTGAAAGATCCAAGCCTCCCTTAATGAAAGGAGGTTCCCTTATCTTGGCCATTAGTTCAGTTGCAAAATGTGGTCTTTAACCCGAAAACATGATAATTTCTCAATGTACCACTTTTCCATGCCTGTTTTTCTGCTCCAGATGTCTGAGTCTACTTGTCTTGTAACCCTTGGCCTAACCATGGCAGGCTTTACTTTCAGAAACAGGAAGCAACTCCCCATCAAGGTTAAGCCACATAACTGTAAAACATAGTCCATAGAATAGCATATGGATTAGATCCAATACCATGTATTGGACTGCACATGAGGAAAATTTCTACACTCAGAAGGTGGTCAAGAATTGGAACAGGCTGCCCAGAGAAGCAACGGAATCACCATTCCTGGAATTGTTCAAAAAGAAGGTGGATGTGGCACTTGGGGACATGGTTTAGTGGTGAACATGGCAGTGCTGGGTTAATGCTTGGACTTATTGATCTGGAAGGTCTTTTCCAATCTAAGCTATTCTGTGATTCTGGAAAATCATCTGCTATCCAAAGAGTTTGTGAGCAAAGTTGAGTAAGCTTTTCATCTCCCCAGAAGCATCTGTGTTGTGCTCTTATGCCCAGTACTCATCCCTTTTGTGGGTAGAATGTTTTAGTATCTCCAGCAATTATTTCCACAGAAAAGAAATCATGGCAATGCATACAATGATAAAAAGGCCTTTCCAAAGGCCTTTGGGACTTTGGGAAGGAAATTACTCCTTTGGGAAGGAAAATACATTAAAATGTTATTTTCTTGCCTTCCTGGTTCTGTGTTCTTCCACTTTCTGTGTTCTTTTCTTGCAGATAACCAGAGTTGAGGTCCAATTTGTTTGATGAAATGAAAACTAAATCCAGCACTAAGCAGTAGTTACTGACTAAGCAGAAGAGAAATGTTGTTTAGCACAAGAGCTGTAAGAGAACCCTTTCTTGGTGGCCTCCTTGCTAGTATAAGATATTAGTAACCTCACATTATCCTGATAACTAAATGAGGTTCCAAGCACCCATTCAAACCACTGTGATCAGAAGGTAATACTTCTTAAAATATTTGTACTCTTTATTTTGGGTCTTCATCTTCCTTTAACCAATATAGGAATTATTTCTGAGATGATCAAAGGGAAATAGTTTCTGTTTGAGGAATATTTTAAATACGTGGTCCTCACTTTAAAAGAACTGTGTTCTCTTTGGCTCTGTAGCTGATTAAAGTATGGGAGATCCCTCCTGGTTATACACTCCAAATCAGCTTTACTGATCTTATTTGCTTTCCAGAACACTTCAGATTGGTTTGGCCCAGGGATCTGCAAACTATCTTGTGGGAAGCTGCCTTTCCTGCCCCGGGTGAGCTCACCCATAAGGCACCTGACATCTGAAAGGAGAGCTGAAGGCTCTGTATTTGAGGTGGGTAGTGGTGGGCACTCTGAGCTGACACGTCCTGGCAGCCACTGGGACAGTCTGTCCACCTGTTTCTACCAGCAAAAAAACCAGCTGGGACCCAAAGCACACCCAGCCCAGCCAGCAGACACTGCTAACTTGGCTTCTTTTTGTCACAGCTGTACATTGCTCACCAAGACAAAGCTTCTGGGGAAAACAAACCCAAATTCCTGGATGGAGAATCTTTCCAATCATGTTTAATATTCCCGGTCAGGTTCCTACCATTTATTATTTATTGAGCTCTGTGAGCTTGCTCAGCAATGCACAATACATAAAGACACAGACTCTACCATAATGGATTTGCAATCTAAACTTCACAGTGCAAGATAGATATTGGTACATATTATACCTGGTGGTTAGGTCACAGTCCGGTCTCAGAATCAAGCAGAGATTTTTTTTTTAAAGCTTCTTCCATTAGTAGTCCATTAGAGTGGCATAAACTTTTTAGATTTGAACAATTAATCCCCCTAAAAATATTCAAATGGATACACTGAATATTTTAAATACATTTAGTATATGTGGAAAATGCTGACCTGACATAACTGCATGTCTATGTCCCACTGGTCACAGAACACTAACAGCAGGGAGTCCAAAGAAATTATTTCATGCTTTCTGTAGTGATGCAATCAATTAAAAACCTTTGCCACACACAATCCCCATCTCTTGCTTAGTTTTGGTGCCAGAGCAAGCAGTAGGGTAGGAGGTTGATGCCACTGGCATAGGGCAAATAGACTTTGTAGGGCTTCCCAGGAGGTCAGTTTTGTTCATGCCTCATTGGCACGTGTTTCCAGAAGAAACTTGTGGTGTGGTGAGGCAACCCCAAAAGTAACATCCCCACATCCCCTCTAAACCTGACCACCTCTGTGGAAAGCAATAGCAATTCAGCAGTGAAGGGTGGGGAAGGGAGCTTTGCTGCTAGGTCTCTGGATCTGCTCTCTCATTAGGATGGGGAAGCAAGGAGAAGCTCTGTTTAACAAAACAGCTGCTATTATTGAATCCAGGAAGCCACGAATGCCAAAAAGTCCTGGAGAGCTGCAGCCCTCACAGGAGAAACCTGCCATGAGATTTTCTTGAAGAGTAACATGAAACAACTCAGGCAGGCATGGAAAAGAAAATAATCATCTGAAAAATGAGTAGACAGAGAGTAAATGGGTTTGAAATGGCAGCAAAATTGGTAATTATGCCAGTTGTGGTGTCTCTGTACGGGAAGCAGGCACAATAGTCCTGTCACTATGCAAGGGGCTCTTCCTAATGTTATGCAGTGCATGTGCAGCCTCAGGGAGCTCCCTCATGTAGCCTTTCATGGGATGGCCACGTAAATGCTTTATTGTACTGTTATTTCTCTGGGCAAACAGACTGTTATTTGATTTTTGGTTCCAAGAGCAAGCTTTTGACTTTGTCTAATAAAGTCCTACAGAGCTGCATGCTTAGAAGAGGTGTTCCTGCATTTACTTGTGTTCACTGAAGGGGCACACTAGTGAATGTGCCTCTGTGCTAGTGAGGCTGTGGTCTGCTCTCCCTTTTTCACTCCCTACAGTGCCCTCAAGATTGACTATGGAAGCTTTTCCTACTGAGTCAGAACCCAAACCACAAATGTGGAAACGTGGCATTTTCTAATTTGCACTTTGCACTTTTTTTTTGAATGGCAGACTACTCCTTAATTTCTCACTAATCCTTCTGCTTGCTGAGCTTCTTCTGTGCTGTTTTAAGAAGCCAGCAATTAGGGACATTGCTGGTAAATTCACAGAATAGATGCTTGGGGGCTGGGGCCAGAATAAGAGCTGAACTTGTCACTTTTATCAGGAGCTTGGGCATAATTTCTCAGCACTGGGTTTTTTCCAGTAAATTGGCTTCCTGATGACTTTACAGTGCAGCATGGAGTGTGTAGTTGGAGTTGAGGTGTGGGTTTGGTAGGAGCTGTGTTTTCCTTTCCTCTCAGAGCTGTGATCTGTTCTGGGTTCTGAGAACTGCCCAGCTTCACTCTTGGTCCCTGCAAAGCCAGAGTGGTTTCACCAAGACTTGAGTTTATGGTTAAAACTAAGTGCATCTGAGGCTTTCACAAATATTAGTGATGTTTGGGGAATCCCGGGAGCGTCCCTTGGGATAGCACCAGGACATCACATGGAAACTGCTGGTTGCTTTAACATTAGAAAAGGTGCAGGCAGCTTATTCTTAATATAGCAGATAAATAGGTAAATACACTGAAATCCAGCTTTACACTTGGTGGTGTCTCTGCTCAAAGCCACGTGCCCTCAGCTCATCTTCTCAGATATATATTGCATGAGAGAAAGCCTTTCTATTCTGTTATGTTTTCTCCAAGGGCTTTTGTCTGGAGAGTGACTCCACAAAGATATTTCCCATCTCTCCGGCTGTGGGAGCTATCACAATTGCTAAGGAACATCTTAGCAGTGTTATCATTTCCTTGACAACAAAACGCTGCAGAATTCTACAGAAGTGGTAGAATTTACTACAATCAAGCTGCTTCCATAGAAGAAACTTGAAGCATTTAAGGAAGAGACAAGAAAGCAGAACACAATTTTCACTTTTGTGTTTCTCCCACTACCTGGAAATGTTTTTCCAGTTTTTCTGAAGATATACCCATCACTAGCTCTGCAGATCTGCTGAATTCTTTGTGGGTTAAAAAAAAAAAAAAAGAGAAAAAATAGACCTCATGATTCCCATAGGTCCTCCAACTCTTTCTTGTTTCTAATTTCAAAGGCCCTTTTGAGTGGGAAACAAAAGGTTAATTTTCTCCAGCTTGCCCAGGCTGACTTAATGTAACAGAAGGCAGCAAATTGTATTGATTTAGTGACATGCAACTGTCCAAAAAGAGCTATTTATACATTATTCAGGACAAACACTGTCATAATGGACAAACAGCAGCAGCATCTGGGATGTTAATGTCTACAAATAAGATTATTCTTTGAAAGGATTAGGACGAAGCATTTTGTGTAATTAGATTTCTCAGTTTTAGGAATGAATTGCCTTTTAGCAGTAAAAGCTGTCACTGAGGGAGCCATTAGCTCCTTATAACTGAATTAAATGCATAATTAGTGACATGATGGCATTAGGATTTGTTTCATTTTTAACTAATCCGGGGTGCAGGGAGGGAGGGGCGGTCTCTCCAGGTCCCACCTCGGCAGGGCCAGCCTCAGCTGGCGAGCTGGAGTTGGGAGAAGCCAGGCTGGTGTGAACGGGAGCGGGGACCGGGCGCGGCGCTGGCGGGGCCATTCATCACTGGGTGCCGGGTGACAGTGACTGATGGGCCCGGCCCGGGCCTGGCACTTTACCAGTGCAAGAATCATACGAGCCAGGGAGCAGAATGACAGCTGGAGCGCCGTGTCAAGTGCTGTAGAGACCGGAGCTATTAATAATCTGTGCCACATGATCCGCGCCGCCAGAAAACAATGATTTAGACATTGGTCGGAATAAAGATTCCGCGTTTAGTATGGAGGGGCTGGCCCAGCGCCGCAGGAATAAATCGCTGTTCAATCAGCATGTATGAAAATAAGGCAATGAATACATTAGGGGTTAGCAAAAGGGAGGGCAGCGCCTCAGCCCCCGCCCAGCATGGATCCTGTTAATCAGGGCTTCCTGAGGCTCCTGTGATGGCATTAAGTGGCCCTGGAAGAGCGACTCTTGAGGTCTATCACAAATAAAAGAGCAAGGAAACCATGTAGATCCCAAAAGCTAGTGTCCTGTGCTGCTGGTCTTGATACACCCTCACACGGGCTGCAGCTCTGTCAGATCACACCCTTCTCATCTCAGAAAAGCACAGCAGATGCCTTTTGCCAAGGAAACCCTTCCTGCACCCATTCTCCTGGCCCATGGCTTGGAGAGGTGTATTTTTTGCTGATTTAAACCTGTCTGGATGGCAGAGCCCTGAGAGAGACAGGAAACAGACTCACATCTTGTTGGCTGCCGCTATTCCCCTGGGCTCAGCTTTAGGGCCAGCCGTGTTTAACATCTTTATCAATAATCTGGATGAGGGCATGGACTGTACCCTCAGCCACTTTTCAGGTGACTCTTGCTCTCCAGAAAAGATGCAGAAATACATCCTTAGCCTCTCCACAGCATGTAGCATGAGGGTCAGAAGTGTAACTGGGGAGGCTTGACAGGTTTGCAGCCACCAGACTTCTGTTTCTGTAGTTCTGCTTCAGGGGATTTTGTAATAGTTGGAGCTGTGGTATAAAGCAGAGTTTCTGAATCGAATTTCTGGTGGTTTTGTCCTTCGTTCTGTCTCTCCTCTGTCACCTAAATACCAATAACAAGGCTGTTTTATGCATTGTACATTTTTACTATGCCCTTTGCTCATATACTTCCTGCCAATATTAGGTTTTGCCAGGATGAGTTAGATATTCCTCATTACCTGATGGTCACTTTATGGATAGACTTCATTTGACAGAATGAAGGTCAGAGCTCAAATTATCAGAGTTCTGGTGCAGGCACCCACTGAAATATTTCTGGTCCTTTCAGAGATGTGTTTTCAGAGTTTAAATTTTTTGAGCCATTCTGGTTTGACTCAGGTCATCACCATCTGAATTCCTATGACACAACTGTATTTGTGATGTTATCACTGGTGTCAGATAAGGTCTTACTGAAGATCAGCTTTTGGTTATCCCAGGTGCTGGCTGCTGAAAAAAGTGTAGTCCCAGCTGGAAAAAATGCAACATCTTATTCCTTTGCAATCCTTACCTTTTGTCAGGGAGTGTGATTTTAGGGATGTAAAAATTAATATTGGCAGAGTGTAACCAGTATGAAAGTGGGAGGTCAGAGCGAGCCTCATAGTGGTTGGAGGAGCAGCAGAAGAGCACTTGGGAAGACCAGCAGGTATAGGGACATATCAGCTGGTCCTGTTCCCCATGTTTGAGTGTCACTGAGGGCCTTTCAGTGTCCCAAATGCTTTGACTTCTCTGACTTTTTTTCCCCTTCATTATTTTCTTGCAACTGCTTTCACCAGCCCTGAATCAAATGCTTAAGTGAGTGATAATAACTCATCCTCTGGTGGGTAGTTTTTTGCTGTTCATGTTTTGTACAATTATAAATTGTATAATCTGAGCTCTCACAGCTAGAGCTTAATATATTTGACTTTATTGCCTTTTGTTTTATGGAAATAAATTACAGCTTACATTCTGACATTTAAATTAAAGGATCTGCACTAAATCTTGTGTGCCACAATAAGAAATTAAGAGAGCCTTTCTTGCTAAACAAGCAGAGCTGGAAGCCTCAGTCCATCAAGGACTCAGGTCCAGTTAAAGCAGTTTACAAAGGGGACAGTGTGTTTGGTCCATTCTCTGCTTCAACATCAGTCAGCTGGGCCCTGGATGCCTCTGGGGACGAGCTTTCCCAGCCCAGAGGAGGTCAGCTGGGGAGGATTACTGTGTCAATAGGATGTGCCACACTAATTTCTGAGGGGCTTAATTCCCAGTCACTTGTGGACAGGTTCCTGAGCAGAAATATTCACACAGCTCATATGTGAAGTGACCTGACAGGGGTTCCCTGCTCAGATCTGCAGCTCCCAGACTTGCCCAAGCAGACAGCAAAGCTGGTTTAGAAATGGCAAGCCTTTCAGAAATCACAAACTGGGAAGTGAAGAAGATGCTTCTTGGTTTGAAAGCTGTTCCTCTGCCTGAGGGTGATGATTTCAAGCTTCTCTGTGCTGCATGAAAGACTGAGACACTCTGTTTTGTGCTTCACAGAAAACCTGAGGCAATTCTGCAGTCCAGCCACTGCTGGAATATTTCATTAACCAGAGTATTTCATGTTACTCACAGTAAAACTTGGGCAGTACTGAAATTCCTGTTACATTAAAGGACACTTTTTTTTTCTCTTACATATTTTAACTTTATGTGTGCTTTATTTTACACCAATTGAGGTCTCTTTTACCTAAACAAGAGCAGCAATTTTTGGGCTTCATTTGCTATAGCCAAATCGCAGCTGTTGGAGAGAAATCCTGGAAGGAGTAGGACCATTGTGAATGCTCACAGGACCAGCTTTTTCTCTGCACCTGCCTGCCCTAAAGCAGTTTTTCTGTGTTAAAAGCCTGAATATGGTGTGGAGTTTCAACCTGAGGAGATTGTACATTTCCAAGAGAAACATGAGTAAAAATATATATTTTGGGGGGTTAATAGAAAATCAGATTTTTTTTGTGGTGTCTGTCCT
Source organism: Pycnonotus jocosus (assembly GCA_013400435.1). Classification (NCBI taxonomy): domain Eukaryota; kingdom Metazoa; phylum Chordata; class Aves; order Passeriformes; family Pycnonotidae; genus Pycnonotus; species Pycnonotus jocosus. Next base: position 46,833 of record VWYP01010767.1, read on the forward strand.
TCCTGGGCTTGAGTCCAAGACTAAATGTGAGCAAAGCTTTCCTTTTGTTTCCTATTTTCATCTGGACATAGCAACTTGATGCAATCCTATGCATTTGGTGTCTTCAGCACCCTGTGACCTGTATGAAGAAGGTAGAAGGGAAACAGGAGATGGGAACAAGAAAAAGAAGAAAAAGGGAAATAAAAAGGGAAATAAAAAGGGAAAACGAGAAGGAAAAATTGGAAAAGGAAAAGGAGAACTGAGTTCTGAGGTGGGCTGTAATGCCTTTGAGAGAATTCCCTACAATAAGTTCAGTAGTTGAAGTCAACAGGGAACTGTACTCTGAATGTATACAGGGCTAAAACTGGATAATTTTAATACCTAAAAAAGCCAAGCAGAAATATTTCCAATTGATAAAAAAATGAAAGTGTATGTATTGTTCACCTGAATTTCCCAGTGCCTGATTCCCAGGCATAAAATGAGTGCATTGAAAATCCTGTTTTACACAAGAACTTCACAGTAATGCTTGTGAAGGGCTCAGGTAGGGGTGATAGTTAAAAGTTGTACCAGAACTTGTCTGTGCAACTTTAAACCCTAAATTTCCTCTCTTGGGAATGGCAGACTTGGAAAGCCTCTACTTTTGTGTGCGTTATGTAATAAATTCTATCGCAATTTGATATAAAACAAGCAGTGCAATGTCCTTAAATTTTGATGTCAAGCAAAAGCTATAATTTCCGCATGTGCTGGAAGGAGGACCTTTGGGTTACACAAACTACACAATTAAATATGTCCCAGAGTGTTCCTGGGCACAGAGGCCAGTGGTGAGAAACAGCTTGCAGCTTGGATCATAAATCCTCTTCATTTCCAGGGCAGGGTGAAGCACACACATTGCTTATAAGCAATTCCAGCTATGGATGTGCATCCTCAGGAATTGCACCTGGGCATCTTTTAAGGTGGTGCTGGCTGGCATGGACCAAAACAGTGTCAGGGCAAGTCAGATCTGTTTGTTGGGGCACACAACAGCATTCCCATGCTCAGGGGTATGTTCTCACAGTTTGATGCACTCACCTTGATGTAACCTCAACGTCCAACTGACCCAGGTCCTGGTGGTCTGGCCAGGTAGTCATCCTTTAGCTTCAGTGGAGATGTTACAGTTCTTTAGTTGATTTAGTTAGTCCAGAATTATTGTCTGGACGATCCTTTCTGTGCGTTTGTGTGTCTTCTAGTCATGCAAATTAGTGGCACAGGGCAAAATATAAAATAACCCTTAAAAGTCATATGGACCTGATATACAGTGTCAGGTAATCAGCATCACCAAATGGCATTGATATACTCTCGTTAGCACAGAAATGGTTTATATTTACACATTTCCATTGAGTAGCTACAGGTACGCAGCTGACCTCTTTGCTTCTACCCCACAGTGACTTCTTTGTGTGGTTTCATCTCCTCCTTCCTGAGGGGTGAAAGAAACACCTAATGTGCTTTAATAGCAACCACCTGTGAGTGGGAATGAACCCTTTTCCTCCCTAGCCATTCCTGCAGATTGGTCTGTAAAAGATCTTGCTGAGCTGCCCCTCCTGCTGCTGAAGCGTTCCCTCAGAGTTGCCTTGGCTGCTGGATGGCAATGGGGAGAAATGAAACACCAAAAGAACTCCAGGAGTGGCTTTAGGCTGTTCATGACTGTGTGGGGCCACAGGCAGACCCTGTGGGATGCAGTGGGGTCTACAGGAGGGCTGGCTCTGTGGTGCCCCACAGCTGCTCCAGAGGTGAATGGGGCATCTGCTCATGCGCCCCTAACTGCATTATTACCTCATGGAGGATTACATATTCCAAATCAAATTCACGACATAAATGGATTTGGGTGAGGTAATTCTCTTGCTTCCAAACAGAAAACATAGGGAAAAGTGATGAAAGTTGGGGTTTGCTTTCAAATGCTGATACATTTAACAACAATCAAGTTTAAAAGCTGAGTTATAAAGTGAAAATGGAATCAAAAAAGCAGAGTTTTCCCTCTCTGTCCTTCCCGAGGGTGACCCCCGAGCTCTGCCTTCCTCCCAGCTGCCACTGCTGACAATGGGCAGCCAGGGCACAGCCCTCGGCTCTGGCTGCCCCGTGGTCAGAGTGGCATTAGGGATCAGCAGTGATAATCCGTCCTCCCTATGGAGAAGGGAGGAGGGCAAAGGGAGGGGTTGGAGATTGTGTGACTTTCTCGTACTGGAACACACTTTTTTTTTTTTTTTTTCCCTTTATGAGACTGCAGCAGACATTTTTATTTCTGTTTTAGGAACAAGAAATCTAGTTTTAGTAGTTGATGCCACATTGGAAAGGACAGAAAGTTGAGGCATGCTACAACTTTTCTTCAGAGCAAGTGATCTAGATCTAATCCCCTCTGTTTCATCTGAAAAAACCACTTGCGTATCCGAACATGAGAGTAAATTAGCATGTGCCTATGAATACTAATGCCGCATAAACTCTGCTTTAAGCCTTTAAAAATGAATAGTACCAAGATAGCTAAATGGGAAGAGGCAAATTCAGAAAGGGCATTAGCATTGTCCTTAGGCACTTTGAAGAAAAACGTTTAACTTTGTATCAAAAATATTAAAATAAGAGGCTTTGCAAGCTGGAAAGTGACTAAAAAACCCTTTGTGTCTGGGTTGATAGTTCAAGACCCACATTTTTTATGTCAGAGAATAGATTCCAAAGGTGCAGTTGCATGTGCTATTACATGTGAGGATTAATATTTTGTGCTGTTTAACCCAATCCAGACAGATTATTTTTTTTAAGAAGGAAAGGAATCTTTCACTATAGTGAGCACTGTTTTCACACTTTTTTGCAGATCTCTTGTGGGTGGGCTCAGTAGCCTTGCAGCAATCTAGCATGTATATAGGAAAGAAGCTTTCACCTCTCTGTTTTCAAAACAGATCTGGAAGAGAGATTGTAAGAAAGTCCTAGAGCAGAAAGGACCTGATTTAGTCACAGAATCATAGTATCCCTAAAAATAAGGGTGCCTGTTTATTCTCTGGAAGGCTGCTTAGGTAAAATTAGAGCAATGTGGGTTTTTTTCTCACTGGGAGTCATGATTACAGAAAAGTTCCAGAGCACATAACAAAGTCAAAAAGCATAGGAAATGTTACTGTCTCACACTCCTAGAAGGAAGAATAACTAGAAATAGCTCAATTGGGATGGAAGTCTTGTTGGGCATATAGAATCCATACTCTTACCAACTCTGACAGCTGCTGCATTTTAAGCAGAGAAAGGATGTGGAAGGCAAGAGGGGAATGGGAGCACAGAGAAGTGATGTCCCTTGCCTAAAGTCACCTAGGCAAGTCAATAACATGGGTAGGAATCTGGAAATGTGGGTGTACCTTCATCCTTTCCTTCAGTTGTTTGACATTCAGGACTATCATGACTGTTATGGTCCAGCAAGAGGGAAGGTAACTCTCCTGTTGCCACTCACGCATGGTGCTCTGTGTGTTTTCCTTCCCTTCTCCTCATTCTCTGTGCTCCTCACATGCCCCATGTTGTTGTAAGTTTGCTATTTTGGACAGGGTGATGCAAGAGAATTGTGTCATCTTGGGCACCGCTGAGTATCTTGGGAGTGACTGAGGCACTCACCTGCTCTGGGCTGGTCCAGCACACCCCTCCCACACTTACATGCTGGGGTCTCCCCATCCTGTTTGTGGCATTTACTGTCTGTGTGCTCATGTGACTGAAGAAAAACCAACCCCACCAGTCCTGTTAGCTGGGTGTCATCGGTACCAGAGGGGAATGGCTGCATCTCTGTTACTGCAGGGGAGAATTGCAATTGCTGAGGTCAGGAGCTGTGTGAGGCGAATTTCAATGATCTGCAGTAAATGCTGAAATAGATGAAGAGGCCCCTCCAGAAAACTGTAGTGTAAACAGCTGGGTTATCAAATGCATTGTAGGAAAGGAGAAACAGGAGGAGTGTGTGTAGGAACTCGGAGCTGTGACATTGCAAGTGGCAACGCAATGCGCTCTGTCGCAACGCTGTGTGCTCCTTTGCAATGTTTTGTGCCCTGTCGGTACCTGTGACATGAAGCTGCCTTACTGGCAGGGTTTATTACAGAGGCCTGATTGCCCAGACCAGGGAAATCTGTCTTTATAAGGAAGAGAGAAAAGAGATCTCTCTTTCCCTCTCCTCCCTAAGGGTTTCACAAACAAGTCTAACAAGATCAGTCCCCTGCCAATAAAACCAGTCCTGGTTGATACGCAGGCTTGCCTGTCTTAAACCACCCCTGAGACACTTAACCTGCTGGATTGCCTCTCTGCAGACACCTGCCTGGGCAGCAGCAGACTAAACAAACAGGGATTCTCAACTGCACAAAACTTGGCCCCTTTCAGCGGGGCTCCCATCTGTTAAAAAGCCATTGTCTGAGCAAGTGTTCAGCTAGCTGGGGAGGCAACGCTCTTGCATATTGAGCTGCCCCTGTCCCCCATAAAAGTCCTCTTTAGCATTTTCTTTTCTCCCCTGTTTCCATTGCCTGATTTATTCATTGGTTTCACCTCTTCTCCCCTCCCCCTGTGGTTCATAAGGAGGGCCTCGTTGTCTTCTGTACCTCGGGGGTCATGTCTTTTCAGTCACCGGGACAATACCCGCTGCTGGCATCTGCTTCCAGATCCAATCAGCCATATTGTGATCACATCCTGCCAGAGAATTGTTCCTTCTTTTGCTCGGCTTTGTTGCCAATTTCATGCCATGTATTGCTCCATGTTTTGTGCTTCATGAAGCTGTCACTGGCATAAAAGTGGCCTGACCAGGGTCGTAGTAAAAGGGGTGGGAATGAAACATCCACCAAAATGTTGAGCAGGCCACCCACGGGCCCCACGCACGCAGGCACACACACACACACGCAGGCAGGCAGGCATGCAGACATGCAGGCACATCCACTGCATCCCACCCTGTGGAATTGCCATCCTGCTGAGCTGCTTTATGCTCTGCCGAAGGAGCGGAAACTTTGATGGGGAGCTGGGAGTGTGGCTGGTTTCTTTTTCCCCCTAGTAAAGATCAAAAGCAGATAATTTTCTTGATATTTCTGGAGGATCTTGGCTGCCTTATATCAGATAAGCTTTAATAAGATCCGAGCGTGAATCACAGAACTAGTTACCCAGGCAATTGCAAGTGAGTCTGAGTTGTTAGTAGGTGTCAGAGGGGAAAAAAAAAAACCTTTAAAAAGAAATCTCATGGGAAAATTGCATCAGTGACACCCATCACTCTGGCCTCTTGCTTCCCATTCTGAAAGCCCTCTTAGAAGTTACACTAAGGTCCACTGAAAATTGTGACCATCCTCTTTGGCCTGGGCTTGGATGCAGTTTACTGAAGACTGAGCCTTATGATTCTTTTAATGTCCACAAGACATGGGCACAAGCCCAAATTGCTGAGTAGAGGAAGATAGGCCACCTCTGTGAAATCAAAAGTATGCTTGCACAATGGCAGAGAATTTGGCCCAGTATTCCACATGGCAGAATTATTTCTTTCCTTGCGAAATACCTTGAAGTTAAACAAAAGTGAATTACATGTTTGTTTAGACATGAGTAAATGGAGAGTGTAAACCTCTCTGCTTTTTTCTTGGTTTTGATTTGTCTTTTTGCATGCACATTTGTTGTGGGTGTTTTTTATGATGCGACAAACTCATCTGATGCTCTCCCGTGTACCCCCAGCCTCCGTTTGCTGAACACTGGGAAGGTTTTTCATGTTTATTTCCTGCCTGTCAGAGCACCCAGTAAACCTTGGGGAAAGGGCTCATCCCTTCCAGAATACAAAGTGAGTCCAAGCGGGGTCAGGGGACTTCTCGGCTCTCCTTCTAAAGGGGAACTGATTCCCCATTTCCTTTCTTTTGGCTCGCTGCTGTCACTTGCATTCACACTGGGTACCACCTTCCCATGCTAATAACCCGATGGCAATCAATAGAGCTGTTCATGGAAGGCAGAGAAAGGAGAGGGATATGCTCACCCCCCTCTCTCTTTATGCCACGGTGCTTGACAAGTGGGTTGGGGAGCAGGGACAGGCCCAAGCTTCCCAGGAGCGGGTGCCAGGCACCAGGCAGCTCTCTGCACGGAGCCAGTGTGAGCTCCTCTCTGTGTGCCCACAACTCAGTTCTCCGAGAGTCTCCTTCTTTTGGCCCAGTTTACACCATCCAACACACAATAAATCCAACGAGGGCACCCCAAGTTCTCTGCAAAGGAGGAACACCTCGTGAGAAGGTTTTGTAGGGCCTGTGATCCTAATCCTCTGCCAGGGAAGCCAGTGGGCAGTTAGGTACCAGGTGCAAAGCAGAAAGGCTATGCTCTCTGACTGTCTCCTCTGGAGCTGGTGCTTCTGAGGTAAAACCCTGGCTGTGCTGAGAACTTCAGTGTCTTGAGATCCTCACACACAGGCTTCCCATCTGCAGACAGGTGCAAACAGGAGGTGTGTGGGGCAGGAGAGAGAGATGGGGGGAAAAGGAGAGGAAGAGGAGAGGATCTGTCTCCCCCTCTCAGTGCACTCCAAGGAGCTGCTTTTGGGATTCTCACAGCCTCTCTGGAAAGTTTCCTGGTAGAGCCTACAATTCCTGCAGTAACCCATGGTCCTCAGTGTGCACCTCTTCTCCAGAAGTGCCCAGCTTTTATTTCTACTTAAAACTGAGCTTGAGCACTCGGTGAGAGAGGCAGTGGCGAGAGTAGGAGGGCAAGAGGCAGCTTTGTGAGAGAGTGTGTGTGTGCGAGCGCGTGTGTGGTGTGTGCATGCGTGCGTGTGTTAAACAATTTCATGGACATCTGTCATGCACAGTTAACTTTGCATTGCTGCATTTTAAGTTGTAGGCCCAGGCTTGGCCGTCAGTGATAAAGTAGCTGGCAGTTTTCAAAAAGCCGCTGGATAACAGAGCATGAATCATAAAACACACTACTGTGTAGCAATATCCAAGTTCATTCAATGCAATGAAACCATGCAGAGGACCTTTATTCCCAGCTAATTATGTGGAAACGCCTAAGACAATAAAGCATCTGGTGGTCTTTCTTCCCCATTTCAATTTTTCTCAATATTGTGACAGGAGAAAGCATTGTGCCTTTCCCAGGGTAGTTGCTGTGAAGAGGAGTAAAAGCAAGGGTCAGGGAAGAGCAAATAGATGAATTTATAACTTTCTTTTTATTTATTCCCTTCTCATTGTTTCTCTGGAGACTCTTCCTTCAGGGCTGTATTTTCAAACCACTATTCTCACTACACTCTGCTGAATACTTTTTTTTATAATACCACCCAAACTGCCAGGCCCCTCTGTGTTCACTGTCTTTCTTTTCCTCTCTTCCCCAGATGCATCCAAGAGTTGAAATCCAAGTCTGTGATCTCCTAGCTATTAAAACAGAACCAAAAAAAAATTAGAAGCCTAGAAACAAGTAGTGTTTTCTGAACAGGAAGAGAAAGGGTTTGGTTTGGAAAGTGTTTTCAGCAGGTTTGGGGCTTCTTGTAACAGATGCTCCATGATTCTGCCAGGCTTATTTTCTGTAAATAAAATGAAAATAAACTTTTAAACAGCAAACTTGAAACAACCTCATAACAAATTATTTCTGCATTACAATTTACTTTTAGGCCATTAAGTGACAACACCCTTTCAACTCTTTCTCCCCTGGCTCTCAGGCTACAGTACTCATTAGTGAATATTTTTAAAACATTTCTGAATTCTGTATTTCAAAACAAAGCACACAAGCTTGATTTTCACTGGAACACCCTCCTTGATTAGATTACAGGACATTTTTTTCCTTGTGGGACCAAGGCTGTGAGGACAAAAGAAAACAAATTAGATTCAGGGCATGGTACGAGAGAGTTTCAGTTTTGAGGAAAGAATAAAAATAATTATTTCCCTGGTTGCTGATCAAGTATCTGACTAAAAGTAATACCTTGTAATTGTTAAAATAGGTTTGGTTTTGTTTTGTTTTGTTTTGTTTTGTTTTGTTTTGTTTGAATGATGATAATTACTGCTGTCTTCTGACAAAAGCTGTAGGAAGAGTCTGATTTGGATCATTGCTCTGCTGAGACCTCACCTGCCTTGGCCAGATGTAGTGAGGTTACCTGGAGCTCCCTGCACAGGGAGTGACTGCCCTGAAAAGTTTAGTAGGTGCTAACAAGCAGATGCTCCAGGAGGCAGCTTATCCCCATACCAAGACAAATCTTCCAAAGTGATAAAGAGTGAAGAAACATGAAAACTCAGCTTAGATCCATCTCTTTTTTTCTTTTTTTTTTTGCTATGCAATGTCATACAGAAAGGACAACTCAGTGTTAAATAACTTTAAATGAGAGAAATAATGAAATCAGAAAGAGAGAAAGGTAAGCCATTTTCCTAATTGGCTAATACCTGGGATCTTTCCTCGAGAGTAAATATTCCACAGGTTTCACACTGTATCCTCTTTTTTGGGCACTCTCCACTGCCACTGTGATATTTAAAGACTGTGCAGCAATCAGCAGTTTAGCCTCAAAATACAGAGAAGTACTTTTCATCCTTTTCATGCTTTAAGTATTTGCAGTTTGTACAGCACAAAATGAGACTCAGCTTCACTGTGAGAAAATGAACCCTTAGAAAGGAGCTGTGCTAGCAGAGACCAAAGACAGCATGAGACACAGACAGGAGAATATTGAGACTAGGAAGATTTGTACTCACCATGGATTTAGGGGAAGTAGAAGTGGAAGTGTCAAGGAGGAATTCCACACAGACCAAATGCATGGCAATGTGTGGAGTAAGCAGGAGGAAGCAGGGATGAGTAAGAGGGAGTGTATCTGATGGGTGCAGCTCGAGGCTGAATTTCATCCACTGACACAGTAAGGAAAAATTCCCATGGTGGTAGTGTATTTTTAACTCCTGAAAGGACATGACTACATTAAAACTCCCACCTCTGGGAAATATTTTAAGCAGTATCTAAATTTTAAATAGGAAGCTTGGGTCAGGGAGGGGCTGCAGTGTAGCTAAAATCACCAATTCATTGAGTACTGTGCTCAAATTTCCACTGCTTGATCCCTTGCATTAAGTGTAGGTCAAATCACTCTGTCCTTTCCTTCTTTTCAGGTTTTCAGTAAACAAAATAATAATTATGGCCCTAGCTTTGACATCTAACTGTGAATGTTATCATTAATTTGCTTCTAATATTTCAGTTGCTTTGTTCAGTGAAAGAGTTTGTGATTGACAAATACACAGTCCTGTAACTAGCCTGCCTCTCCTTCACATATAGCCCCTGACCAAAACAAGACTTGAAACATGAAGCAGAGAGAAACATAAAAAAATAAAAAGGGGCAAGGGAAAAAAAAAAAAAAAAAAACCAGAAGCAGGAGAAAATAGGCAAAAATGATCAGGTGAAGCTCAATGATTTGCCAGCTCTGCAGGCAAATCAGATTTCTTCCTCTCAGGCATTCACATAAACATCAACAATTCTTCCTCTCTCGTTTGCTCTTCAGAGTGATACTAGTGGACTTTTGATAAAGCCACAGTTTTGTGTGGCACATCTGTCTTTTATTTGTTAGTGAGAGCAAACTCTTGTGCAGGAGTAAAGTTCTGCACTTTGGCAAAAATCAAATACGCTGTCTTCAATAAAATATTTAGTGTTGCCTTTCACCATAAGGTTTACAAGCACCTGAAGGTGTGGTGAATGTTTTACAGCCTTGAATGCATGTAAAGCTGTGCAAACCATAATCCAGGATTGTCTGAGAAGAGAAGGCTTGAAAAAGGAAAAAAAGCTAAGTAAGTTTGTTGAAAGCTGAGCATATGCATGTAAGAATGGAAAAGAAGGGAAAGGAACACTGCTATCTACAAAAATATTCCATTTTAAATTGGAATGGTAATATCCTGAAATTGCTAGAATTTCACAGCTGGCTGCAGCATAGTGAAATGTGTATATCTGAAAAGGTTACATTTCCCACTCATGCTATGGAAAAGCACTCATAAATATCTATGTTACGTAACAGGAGTTTCAGCACCAGGAGAGTGTGCAACAGATGCACGCTCAGAAATGCCAACATACACTCAGAAATGTTTTTCTGCCATTCCTAGGATCAGGAATAGTGTGTCAGGAGGCTGTGAGCACAAGGGACAGTTGTGCAGTGGAAGATGCAGGTGCAGCAGGTTCTGTGTGGTTTCAGCAGCGTGCTGAGTGGGAGTGCATTTCTGCAAACAAACCCGTCACAGCCTCCCCGGAGAGCTGAATCCTAAACGTGTTTCTGCTTCTGCTCTTATCCTCCCACTGCTCTCCCTGAGCAGTTAAAGGATTTGACCCATTCATCCCCTCCCTTTGTCTCCCAATCCTTATCCTTCCCAGCAAGCAATTACTATTTGTTACTATATAATTTTTTGCCACATGGATTATTGTCCTAATTGCAGCCCCAGCCTGGGAGGCTCGGGTGTAGGAATTGTTTTGTTTGCTGGAGTTCTCCTCAGGTGATTGTTCATTGCAATGTATTTATAAGGCTTTTTGAAGCCATTCCAGAGGGAAATGAAAACTCCCCAGGCCTGAGCCAAATGACATTATCTTCTTTCAGCGGGCTGAAGAAGGCAGCTTAGTCTTAATTATTTATGACTGAGTGTGCAGAATACCCCTCTGGTGATTATCCATGTCTCACTTCCACAGGCAACCCCGTGACAGGCAGGATCACATGGGGGCCCCTTTGGGGTGACATGGCCCTGTACTCACTGACACCCTGTGTTACACAGCACAGATTCCTGTGAGTTCTCCTCTGTAAAGCTGGGCAAATGCATGGCAAAAGAGCAGTGGGAAGCCCAGTGAACCTTCACACCTCTTGTCATAAAGCAGGCTGAGGTTTATGAGGTTTATCCTGTGGATGGGGTGGTTCTACTCTCGCTAGCACTTGCTTTCTCTTGTCCTGTTGCCTTGGGACAATATCCAGGACAGACAACCCTGCTTCAAAGCAGGTTGCAAACCCTGGAAAGCCTCCAGAATGCAACTGCTGTGCTTCCCTTTTGTTGTTTACATTTTTGCACGCTGGATGGCGTTGAAAAGTGGCTGGCCTGGCATCTTTTGTGGAAGAGGAAAGGTCCATATGACAAAACTATTCTTTTTGATCAGTGGAATGTGTTCAACACCATGACCCACCATGGAACCAGGGAGAAGGTGGGCTGGAGGTCCAAGTGCCTCTTTGTCATCCAGATCTCCTGCCTGAGGCACAGGTGCCATGAATGACCACAGAACAAGCAGAAAGTGCCTGTCATGGCACACCCAGACAGAGGAATAGTCCCTGCCTTGGCTGCTTGTGGCAGCACAGTGCTGACCTGCCCTCCCAGTGAGGTCTTCATCCATTCTTTCTAAAATAACCAATTTAGAAGCCTGTGTAGGCCAGAAGTTCAGTGGGGAAAAAAAGGAGGATCATTCACAGGTAACTGAGAGCCCAGAAATTCAGTTATTGATCATCACCCCCAGCTATACAGTATTAAGACTGAAAAGATGCTGAAAAGATGGGCTATTTGCTCTATGCCAATCTCTGACCTTTATCCCTATTTTACTCCCAGTCTCCAAGCTAGAATTGCTTACAGAGCTAGTTTTGGTTTCAGTAAAATGTGGTAAATGTTATCAGTGCACTTTCCATCTACCACTTGATTGGGAAATGCTTAAATTATTTCCAATGTTACAAAGTCTACAAGAGTTCAATTTTATTGATCACTGATTTTGGCAGCATGCACAGACCAAGGAGCCTTACAGAAACTTATTCCTGCCCACCCAGTTCTGCAGGCCACTGACACAACTCTGTCAGGTTACTGAAATCGTTGTATTTTGGGGTTCAGTATTGGTTTTGAGTGTTTTGTTAAATAACTTGCTTTAGAAGAAAGTTTGCCAAAAGGAAACTAAGGNAGTTCAGTATTTGTTTTGAGTATTTTGTTAAATTTATGTCACAAGGTAAACTTTTAGAAAGGATTTCAGATCTGCAAAGTTTACAACAACACTAGCAAAGGCCAGCAGCTCCTGCAGTCCTACAGAGAGTGGAGAGTGGGCTTTTTAAAAAGCAAAGTATTTTTCAAGTAAAAAATTTAATCGATTATTTTGAATAACTTGCTTAGTCCTTCCAGAAGTTTGCCAAAAGGAAACTAAGGCATCTGAAATATTTTTTTCAAGGTCCTCTAGTAGGTAAGCATATTTTGGTTAAAAAAATAAGGTTAAACTGATATAAAATGGACACTGTTTTTGAGACAGAAGAATTAAAACCAAAACAGGGTCTTATGCCTTCAGAAAGCTTCCTGATATGCTGGAAGAGCTCTGTTATGTTAGTGTAATATCCAGATGCTTCACAAACATACTGTGGAAAACAGCACCATGAATACGTTTGAAGCTATCCAATGGAGATTTCTGTCTCGTTTTTTTAAGGCTATGGTACTCTGGTAGGTTTTTTTCTCTCTTTTGGGGGGCTCCAATAGAAGTTCCTATGCAAAACCAGCACAGCTGCAGGAGTTCTGAAGGAAGCTTGCTATCATCTCAGCAGACAGGCTGCTGGCATGGATGAATTAGCACAGCTGCTGTCTACAATGTGATCTAATTCATGTGGCCATCAAAAAAAGGGCAGTTTCAGTTTGTTAACATGCTACTTGAACAAGTGATTAAAAGACACAGTGAAGTTTAAACAGTTTCCCAGATTCTGACTTTTTACAAGCAATTCATTGCTTTCAATATTGCTTTTGTATTCTTGTTCTGTGTTAGCTTTCTTGATTCCACCTTAATGGTTTGTTTTTATCTGGGCTTCAACAACTCTGCTGGATGCTACTCTTCTGTTTAGAAATGGGATTCCATATTACATCAGCCCTGTGATCCTGCTGCTCGTGTGCTACTTGTGAGTAGAGACACAAACATGCTTTCAACCCAGCATTTTATTTACAAGGAAATTTGTCCAAATTCCTCTGCTGTGAACTGAAAAAAACCCCCAAAACTCTTAATTCTTTGGGGGAAAAGACAGGGGGGGAAAGCTCCCTGCTTTTTACACTTTTGAAACTTATGTTCGCAGTTTTGGGAGGGGGGGAAGAAACTTATTCCTGTGCCACAAAATCAAAGCAGGAGAGAAAAAGGAAGCCACTGTGGTATCTTTGCTTTCCAGCACTGAAAAATCTCCATCCTCACCCACAGGCAGCATGTTGTATGCACAGATGGATGGCGGCATGGCCCAATAGCATGGTCCTTTGTAAAGCAAAAACTCTGCCAACTCCCAGGCCAAAAATCCCCCACAGGGTCCCTGAGAGGCAAATTTCCAATGGCAAGCAATAAGAACACAGGCAACAAAGGCCTTGGCAGGGCTGGGTACTGGCTGCTCCTCGTGTCTCTTCCAGGGCTGCTCAGGGTGCCAGCACGGTGACAGCAGGGGCAATTGATGCCACCCAGATCTGGCTGGCAGACTCCAAACGCTCATCCATGCTGTCCAAACAGTGGTCTGCCTCCAGGTCATGGAATAGCAGTGACAGTGAATCCAATGGCAGAGAGGTCCAGCTCTGCTTTTCATCCCAGCTGTGAGAAATGAGGGGCTGAGGTGAGGACATCTGCGGCTGCTGCTGCCCACAGCTCTGGCTGCTCCAGGGATCAGACAGGGGCATTTTTATGGGGTGACTGAGGAGGGATCATTTGCAGTGTTGCTAAGCAAGACACCCCAAATCTAGATATTCCCTTCCAGTAGCCATGGAGCGTTGAAGAGTGGGGACAGAAAAACAGAACAACTAAGAGAGATATCAGTGCAGTACCAGGTCTCAGATTCATTCAGCTTATCTACACCCACTGCATCCACTTCACGTGTCCCCCTGTTTTTATAACAGTGGGCAGATGATTCAGCATCTAGCCAAGTACTTTTGTTTTATCTTATTACCTGGTGTGAACCCTTTGGATTAGTAACACGGCATAAACAATGGCAGTGTCAACAAACCAGGGAAGAGCTCAAGTGACCCTCACTCTAGAGCTGTGTTTGTAATAAACTCCTGGAAACAAGAACCAATTCCTCCTCTCTGACTTACAAATGCCACACCAGAGGCACACAAACCAAATCCTGTTCTGCTGGGGAAGTGTTCAAACACATGGCCTTGTCTGTAGTGATGGCCTACCTCTGTCATGCAAGTCTGGAAACTGAAGATATTCCCAGCCAGTGTAAGCCAGATGCTGGCATGACACAGGCTCACAGCATTGCTGAGTTTTGCCTCTTCTAGAAATTCCTCCCACCCTTCCCTGGGCAGCATCTTCCACAAGCATCTTCTACTCTGGCTTGTGAGTGAAATATGGGACAGCAAAAATGGCTTGGGCACTCCTCAGAGAAGGTCAGACAGACCTTTGCCTAGGCTGGTGTGTCTCTCTTCATGGTATTTGTGGGTGTCAGCCAGAGCTGCTGCTGCCAGGAGTTTGGGGAGAAAGGGGGTGAAAGAGGCCATAGGTGTGTGACCTGTACACAGGCAGATGGGACCTGGGTGGATCAGGATCCCCTCCAGGGACTCTGGGGTTCTGCAGAGATGCTCCCTCCACCTGGCCCTGTTGCCCCCAGAGACCCAGGGGGCTGGGGTTGTCTGTGCTCCACAGCAGCTCCTGCACTGGTTCTGTCTTCAGTCGAGGGGATGGTCCATAATAAAACAACACAGCATTGCAGCTTTTTCTCTCCAGACACAATGCTGGAGAGAAAATCACCAGGGAGAGGGTGTATCATTTGATGGGAAAGTTTTTGGCAGGAATCTGCAGCATTAATGTATTTGTTCATGTTGCTATTGCTGGTGAAATGTAGCTCCCCAAAGAATCTCAGCTGACATAACAATCTTTGTGTAATTGTGAGGCATTGCTCTCGCGTTTCTCTCATGTCTTCATTCTCTGCTGCTTAACATCTTCACCCTCGCCCTCATCCTCGCCTTCCTCAGGCTTGTCTCCTGCTGGGTTGCTGCTAGAAATCACTCTGCTCTCACTCTGTCAGCTACTTACTTATTTCCAAATCACTTCCTTTATTTTACTTCTCAGATTCCCCCTTTGTACAGCGATGTATCTGTCTGTGTGTGCTCTCCCACATTTTCCCTCCTGCTGGTTCTTTGACAATATTTCCGTCTGAGGCTCAGGGATTATTTTGTGACACATTCTGTCTTATCTGATATAACAAATTTTGCACGGTCCTTTTCAGTTGTAAATACATCATCTTTGCTGCCTTTCTTTTCTCCAGACTTGATAAGGCTTTCAAGGAGCTGCACTCAATTTGAAGAAAACTTCATACAACCCTTCTCTATGGAACTTATTAGATAAAATTGTTTCATACATTCTGTTAAGAAGCTATTTTGGTATTTAATTCCCAGTAGCCCAGCATAGAGGCTGCTTCCAGATCCCATTTTCTTGGTTTCTGCTGTTTCTGCACTGTTAATCCTGTGCCTACACCAACACTGACAGCATGGATGAGGGAACACCAGCAGTGCTGGGAGAGATGGACTCAGCTGTGAGGTGCTGGCTGATGCTACTTTTCTTCATTTCTTCTTTCCTACCTTGCTTTCAAAGAAGAAAGCTCAAAAGTAGATTTGAGTTCTCTGCCACTCAAAGCTACAGCAGGACATGAATGTAGCAGCAGAAAATTGCAGATGTACATGCACAGAATTGATATTTAAGCACTGGAAGCAGTTTTCTGATCTCTTTTCTGAACGGTGCCTGGATGAGGGGTGCTTCGATACACAGGCAGACTCTGGTTGTGTTAAATGATAGGAAACCTCCAGAGAGCTGGAGTCTCTGCCCCCAGAACCCGAGCTCTGGATCTGTACCTGCATTTGGATGACTTTGAGGAGGGAAAACCTTAGGTAGGGAGGGCTCTTTCCAGCTGGTTCGAGGGTACAAGTGCGTGGCTTTGAACGTATGAAAGTACAGGGTTGGCTGGATACGGATTGCATGGAAGTTTGTGCAGGATGGAGCCTGAAACACAGCTGACCCCTGCGAGCAGAGCTTCCAGCCTGTGGGAGATGCACAGCGGGCACCCTTCTGGGCCAGGAGATGCTGCCCTCTCTCCCTGTCCCTGTTCCTTGGCGTTTGGGGCAAGGGGGGAGACTGGCTGGGGCGGGGAAAGAAGCTGAGAAACGAAACGAGGCACGAAGGCTGCACGAGAGTCTTTTATCAGGTACATCTTCGTTTTTCAAGTGCCTATCATATCACGCAAACTGCTCTTGAAGAGCCCTCCATTTACCCTCTCCCCTAATTAAATGTGCACTTCATTAATGTAAATTGGGGGTTTAATGCTCTTGTTGAAATTCTGAAGAAAGTGCTATGGCCTTGCGAAATGCTTAAGCATCATTGCAAATTAGATTAGGGACCAAGAAAGGCAGTAAAATTAGAATGATAATGGTTGATGTGGCTTCCTGACAGGCGTGACTATTCAGGGATCAATGGGATGGAGAACAGTTTCCCCCAGCCTAAAGCAAAAGGCAGGGACAGACGTCAGCCTACAGATGTGGCTTTTGGAAGCTCTTTCAATTAGTTTAATTTGGTAAATGGTGGGGATTTAGAGGCTCTTAGCCAGTCATACAAGACAAGAATACATTGAAATGTTTTTTCGCTTTTTAACATAAAATAGGATTGGCCACATTTGCATTTCTTAACGCCGGGGTGGGGAGGTGGAGGGG
>VWYP01010793.1:0-106077 GCA_013400435.1 Pycnonotus jocosus
TATGCAAAAGTATTTTCTAAAAATACATGGTTGGTACTTGTATGTGGTAGCAAGTTCTGAATAAATGTCTAGATAAAATGATAGATGTGTATTTTGACCTTTAAAAACAATGGCAATAGTTTTGTTTGGATTAAAGTTAAAAGTTAAGAAATTGGAATATTGAGGGGGTTTAATACAATTTTAACAATATAATTGTGTGTTTTATTGTCTAAGTATCTGTATTAACTTTAGAAGTTTGAGCTTTTAAGGAAGTGAATAGTGTGATGTTGTTTATTGGATTTCATAGTATTTTTCTTGGTTTTTGATGTGTAAGAAATATATTTTTATGTGTTTCATTAATCAACACATTCTAGTCATATATATGAAGAGAAGGATATATTACAAAACACAAGAAAGAATTTAATTAATACAATAATTAATGGCTAGAGGTAACCTACAAAGGCAGTATTCTTCACACTGTGAAGTGGCAGGCCGGGCACAATCATTCATAGTAATTGAATCCTCTATTAAACCTTTAACTTACCTTTATTTGTATTTATTTTGACTGCTCATTGAGCATTCTGTCATTGTTCAAAACAGTATTTTGATAAGATATTTGACTTTGAAAATAACAATCAGAACATTTTCAAAGAAATTGCTCCTCATTTTTTGGTGTATTTGTGCCTGTGTATCTGAGATAAGAGTCTTTCAATCGTCTGTACTTGGGCAGGTTTTGTACTTTATGCCCTTGGCACTGTATGCCCAGCCATCATTTTGTTTGTTTGTTGACAGCAATATATGTTTTTTAGCTTTTGCTTCTCTTCACATTACGAGTAGTGACTTATACTTAGCAGCCTTTAATTCTTTGCAGATTGCTTGCTTTAGAAGCAGCCATTTTACTTTGTTAAATTTCAATATTGAAATTAAAAAAAGAATCCCCTCTTGTATTAGAACAAAAACTTTAAAATTCTGAAAATTCTTCTCAAAACAAGGTTTGTGGTATGTTACTTTGCCTTTTTGAGATCTGGTTTAACTTGGGAGATTATACTTCAATATTTTCTGAGGAAACCGGAAACTTGGAAAAAGCAATTTAACATTGTCCTTCCCTTAGGACCAAATGCAAACTATTTTGCAGCTATTTTGAATTGTATCACTGAAATTATAATGGGTGGATTTTCATTCTCTAATCGGAAGCAGGGCGTTTTGGAATAACTGTTACTTGAAGGTATATTCATTTTTTCTTAGCAAAGAGAGAATTACAGTTATGAATAGATGGTTGTAAAGGGTAATGAGAAGCAGGCAGAGTTCACTGGCAATCACTTTCCAGACACTGGCCTTGTTTGCTTTCCTGAAATGTGGATGATGTGCTCCTGGAAGCTTTTAAAAACTTGCCCTTCCTGATATTGAAGCTTCTTATGCAGAGTACAAAGCAGAGCCATCCTAGCCAAGGCATCCAGAAGAGTTTGTACCTTAGAAGAGCTGGAAAAATTCAACCCACTTTAAGAGTAAAATAATGACTGATCCCTCTTATGCGTTACTAAGATTGTAATTTTTTTTCCCCTCATGCTTCTTGCCTTGAGTATATTTAAGGTAGTTATGGAATTCATCAAATACACAGCAGAAATGCTTATTATATCAATAAATAATATTATATCAATAAATAATATTATATCAATAAATAATATTCTGTGAGAGGGATCTTACAGAATCTTGATTATTTTTCTCTCTTCCTTGTATATTCCAGTAAGAGATGCATTTTTATTATAGTTGCAGAAGACTTGTATTACAAACAACTCAGTAACAGCCTCAAAGAAGTGAGTAGATACAGGGTACTATGGTCTTTTCAAGAAATTTTAGTTTTTCTACCCACCATCATTGATTATATTATTTACCGCACTCAAAAAATATATACAAGACCTTCCTTAATTCACAAACCCAGAGAAATATCCTAAGTATAGTACAGTACTCACCTGTCAGTCTTCAGATGTGTGTTACTCCTGGAATACTTTTGCTTTTCCACTCAAATAGAAGCTAAGATGAGCTGTGTCAATAAATTAGTGCAAAGTCAATGGCAGACCTGATAATGCCAGTCGTTCTCTTGCAATGGTACTTACTCACATATGACATTTCTTTGGACCTTCTTGGGAACCTCCTGTGACTCCTTTCCTTGGAGACAGTGCATAGTGACTTTTTTATCTGCTGCAGAATACAAGAATGTAATGCATGCCACCCTTGAAGACTGTTTATTCTGGAATCAGTGACTAGCCTTTTCCTTCTTTACGAAGTCTTTGTTACAGTTTCCGAGTTCAGACTGACGTCTTAATGTTAACACCTAAGCCAGCATTTGTGATAGCACTAGCCTTTAGGAGCCAGGATGTATTTGTATTAGGATTCACTGAACTTTTTCAGTGTCTCATCAAGACTGTTTCAGGTAGTCTTTCAAAACAGTGCTTTAAGCATGCAGTTATTTTTATGTATA
Organism: Pycnonotus jocosus; assembly: GCA_013400435.1. Taxonomy (NCBI): domain Eukaryota; kingdom Metazoa; phylum Chordata; class Aves; order Passeriformes; family Pycnonotidae; genus Pycnonotus; species Pycnonotus jocosus. The sequence continues at coordinate 2,459 of VWYP01010793.1, forward strand.
AACTGTATGATTTTTAACAAAAAAAAAATATTTGTATGATCTGTAAGGAAGGTGTAACTTTTAACTCTCAAATTGAATTAGAATATCTCAAATAGTGCGTATACAGCTGATGGGAGTGAGAGGCATCTTCAAATGGCAGTTCTTCTTGTCTCTTTTAGACATCATGCTAGTACTAATCATGTTACACATTGGATGTATATAACTAAAACTCCCCAGGGAAGGGTTAGAGTCACCATCTCTGATAGTGTTTGAGAACTGACTGTATTTGACACTTAAAGCTGTGGTTTAGTTTGTTGGAGTTTAGTGAAAGGTTGGACTCAATGATCTTGGACATCTTTCCCAATTTTAATGAATATGATTCTACTAGAGGAGAATCCCATACACAGTGTGACTCAGACAATACCTATTTGATACGTTTTCATTTATGCTGGAACAGGCACTTCCACTTTAGTTCATAAGCCAGCACTCCAGTAATACTTGTTGAGGATGGGAGGAAGAATTATAAAGTGTGCATTGGGAAGTACATAAAAGAATCTTATTTTCACAGGCTCAAAAATCGGCATAATAGTCAAGTGGAACGTGCTCTTCCCAGAGTTTGGACATAATGTGTAGTCATCCAACAGGATTCATTCTTCCTGTCTTGTAATAGTTCTGTTAGTGAAGCTGGAATAAGTTAAAAATTAACATAATAATGTTAGCTTAGTACTTGTCAAGAAAACTACCTGCAATGCTCACATAATTAATTGCCATGGTATTAATAGAATGAAAAATTATATTTTGTAAATTGTTCTTTTAGTGAAACCCACTGATAAATCTAGATTTTCTGCTTTTTTTTACAAGATTGTTGCTGATTTGATACGTTTTTATATTCAGATATAATTATTTGGATTCATTGCTTGAAAATTGATTCTGACAGTACATGATATTTTTTTTGAAAGCCAACAAATCAAATAAGCCTTTTGCCTTGTTGATATCACCTGTGTTGCCTATATACCATCTCTGTTACAAAAACAGATGATGCAGTCTAACACTTCCTTTCAGGCCAAAATATGTGATAACTAGTATAGAAACAAATTGTATTCAGTTGCCTACAATATCTACAAATATTATGGGCCCATTGTCACACATTTCACAAGCCCGTGTCTAGATTTTTGCAAGGTACTTTTAAGGTTTGGGTCTCAATTTGGCTTTTCCTGTTTAACCTAGTGGAAGAGAAAGTAATTTTGAGTAAAAGGGAGCAAGAGAAGCTGACACACCAGTGTTTTGTCCTTAGACTTTGGAGGAATATCTTTCAAAGAGCTTACAGGGACCATTTTTATAATAGTGCTTTCAGTAATTATCAAGGATAAAGTGTATATTTCTTGACTTCTGTTTTGTGTTCTGTGTTAGCTGTTACGAGACTGAGCTTCCATGGGCCTTTTTGAGTCTACCAATTAAAGAAAGCAGCTAAGTGGAATTGCTGTGATACAGTACTGTACATATTAGTTTAAAAACCCAACTCTTTAATAAACTCTACTTTTGTGTAAGGTGAATAGTGTTAATTAGAAATTCCTTATATTTCAGTTGCAGATAAGTTATGCTACCTTAAAATTATGTAACACTGGTTATATTTCTGTCAGGTAGAGTAGGAGCTGGTAGGCCTTTTTTTCTTTGACTCTTTCAGAGATGTAAAATTGTTCACCTTCCTTTTGGAATAAATTTATGCTCTTCAGTTTTATGGAGTAGTCATTATTTTTCTGTGGACATGTGAAATAAACTTCACACATCTATATTGTAGTTAGTACTAACTGCACTCAGATATGAGTAGAAGTGTAAAAACCAAAAAGAGTTGATTTAGGGAACAGAATGGCTTCCTGCACCTGATTTTGCTACCAGTCTCACTTCCAATAACTTTCTACCTCCCTACGCTCCTCTGTTAGCACGCTCAGAAATAAGTAGATGGCTCCTGTCATCTGTTATTTAGCAGTTTCTCTTTATTTGCTCTGCCTTGCTGAGGGATTCAGTCCTCTGAATTGTTTCCATTTTAAAGGCAAGCTAACTAGCGACTTCCCACTTGTTCTACAAGATGATGTAGTTGCATGGCAATTTCTACAGTTTCATTCATATTTTAAATATGTGGAGATGATTCTGATGCTTTATTTTACCTTACACTGTTTGTGTATGAAAATGTTAATCTTGTGTTCTTTCCTTCACAAAACAGACACAATTGAAAAGGAGATAAGAAAAATCTTCAATATTCCGGGTGAAAAAGAGACCAGATTGTGGAACAAATACATGAGTAATACTTTTGAACCTTTGAATAAACCAGACAGTACCATACAGGATGCTGGTTTATACCAGGGACAGGTACAGTGAAATACTATTTCTTTTCACATTTATCTTTTTGCTCACAAAAATGTAGCTGTACCCAATGATTTTTACTTCTTTTTAAATGAAAATTGCTTTCTAATAAATTATGTTATAGATAGAGGATTTTGTGAACAAATTTGTTGAAATTAAAGTGATCTTTGTGTATATTTTTGAGACTAAAGACTGAAAAGAGAGATTAAAGAGAGGACTTAACTCTCCTGGTGAATTAAAGTTAGAAATTTTAATATACTTCTAAATTTTAAATTTTATGTTTACCAAATTTTATGATATTACTGACATGCAAGTCTGAAATAAATAATTATTCCTAGGATCTAGGATATGTTCCTATAATAAAACTCAAAATTTGAAGAACATTCTAGGTATTCTACAAGAATGGTATCTTGTATTCAGATTCCATTGTCTAGATTTCACAAACAAAATAAAAAAGGAAAATATTTTGATTAGAACCACAGAGACAGAGGTTTGTAAACCTACTTTAACATGCGATAATGTCATCACTTTAAAATCATCACTTTATAGGGGAATTCCTCATAAAATAGTTTTTTTATCTTTCAAGATGAGTATAAAGAACAAGCATCGAACATTAAACTACAAAATATAAGTGTAAACAGATTGAACAAGTGCATTGATACAGTAACTTTTCAGATTATTGCATCGATTCTTTAGTCTTCAAATAGAGTTGAATGTTTTTTTCAACAGCTGTAGTTCATGCAGTCACATTACAAATGCAGATGGAGGAAATTTGGTGGCAGTAATTTTAGGCAAGATTATATTAAAGTACTTCCTTTTGCCTTGAAGTGCTTGACTCTAACCTGCTTACCAGCAGTATTTATGCTGTGTTTCAGTTTTCTTTTATGGCATGGAAGGTAGGTAATCAGTGCACCAAACTCTGCTGGAACTATTGTGTTCTTTAGCTTCATGCTGCATGCACTTAAACCCTCACACAGGTAATTTTAACAATGCAGAAGTCCTACTGGAAGAGCCCACATCTCCCATAAAAGACTCACATCAAAGATGTAACTTGCAGGTTACCTCTATCCCAGTGAAACATTAACTATGAAGCAAGCATGGTCTAATGAAACCATGACAAGATCTCTAGGTGACATCTGTACTTTGAGCAAGACAAATACTGTTTAAAACAGAGTTTAACCATGGTTTCTGAAAATGCTAAATGTCATGGTACACCATATGTGTTCGGTCAGTTGCACTTGCTGACACACACATGGTTATTTTTCTGGCTGAGCTTTCTAATCTAATAATAGTTATTCTGACTATTACAGTCTATCTAACCTAATATTTATAAGTGTATGTAATTGAGTAAATTAATGCTTTGAATTTATCAGTTGATTTCTGAAGCAAGCCTTTAGGGATTCCATTGAACTCCTCAGTCTAAATCTACCTTTTATTTAGTAAGCTCTAAGAGACAGCCAAGGAAGTGTGGCAGAATCAGTCTTTCAGCATCAATAACCAAGGATAGCAGGCTAGTCTGTTCCTGATAGGAAGCTGGTCATGATAGAAGGCTTGTTTTCAGTCTCATGCTCAAGTGTGTTTAGACTGAAAATGCAGTTACATCTTCATGTGGCTTATACACAAGGTTTTGAGCATTAATGCTTACCTGACTTTATGTCACAGTGTAAAGACATACAGGCACAGCATGGCAGTTAATTAGTGTCCTGAAACATCTTTGTACAGTGCTGCAGAATTAATTAGATTGGAAGTGAGGAGCTGGATTCAGTTTAAGTATTGGAATCCAGTTGCTGTTTCAAAGGATCCAGCTATCTCAGCTGTCAATCCAGAAGGCATGAGCTGTTTGTAGGTCCTGTGTCATATCTGCCAGCGTAGGGCAGATACCTCAAATACCCAAAGGAGTTTCAAATGGCACCTGATGCCTGTATTTGGGACTGAGTGTTCTGTACTCCTTTCTGTACCAATAACAAATTGAATGAAATCAATTTCATTAGCCAACTGTCCTGTTGAAAAAATAATATTAGATAAATGCTTTGTTAAAATATACAGGAGTAACCATACAGGTGTGATTTTAAGGCTATCGAGGTAGAAAGTAATTTTGTTTGGGTGTTTTGGGGTTTTTTTCTTATCCATGCATGTGAGGCAAAATTCCTTCAGGAATTATCTCTTCCTTAACAGGCCTTTTGTATAGACATGTGATTTCTATAGATTGACAGGTGCTGTTTAAACACTGTAGGTCTTCTGACCTCTTTGAGAGATAAGTGGTTACTATCCATGGATTGTAGAGGAATAGAAATACTGAGTGACTTGCCCAAATTAAAATGAGGGGTGAAAAAATAGAGAGGAAGGTGCAGTGTAATGGTTGGAATATGGAGTGTAATGGAATATTCTTGAATCTCAGTGAATAGTAACTTCAATATCAGTCTTTTCTCGATCACATGTCAGCAAATCCATTAAAAAGGCAGAACAGAAAGCAATCTACTGATATTTTTATTTCGGTTTTCTTATTACACTTTTTGTGGTAGGTCCTGGTCATAGAGCAGAAGAATGAGGATGGAACGTGGCCAAGAGGTCCTTCAACTCCTAAGTAAGTTATGAATTCCAGTCAACTGATTAGTTTACATATTATTTTGCTTTGTGAAAAGAAAAGGTTTTTAAGTGGCATTTTATTCTGAAAACCAACCTTCAGATATTTTAGTTGAAAATATACTTGAATATATTTGTTGTTAAGTGCCATGCATTATAGAACACAGTGTAATAATGGTGAATTTCTGCATATACAGTTGCTTAAATGTGTTGATTTCAACCAATGATATACATTATCCTGCTTAAAAATAGAAAAATAATGCCATAGTAGAAAACTATAAAACTTACCGTATTTTATTTAAATTTCTATTTCAAAGTACAGTGTATCTGTTATGTCAACACAGATTTTATCAGTATTTTTCTTATATGTAAATATTTTCATGGACAGCTTGTTCCATTTGTCTCCAGAGCATAATATTTACCCACAAAATTTATTTAAATTGCAGCCTGCATTACCATCATGTGACTTCTGTTCTTTGTTGGGCTGTCATCAGTTAATGCAGGATGATGTTGATTTTGTTTTCTCTCCTACTGCTGTTATCAACAGCACCTTGATAATGGCAAGTGAATAGAAAGACTTGTGTGTTTTTCTTCATTTAACTGTTTTTAATGTTATCTAAATCTTGTTCTCTTGGTTTTGAAGAACAGTTGGAACCATTAATATGATGTCAGCCTTACAAATAGTTAAGTGTGGGGTTTGCCTTTTTTTGACTGGTTCTTGATCATATTTTTCATAACAAAGTTTAGGTTCTTTTAAGTTCTCTTTATTCCTTTTGAGATTATGTATGCATGTAGTTAAGTGTCACTGTTGTTCTAAAGCATTTTTATAGTGTCATTTCTTATCATTTGAGGGACAGTGTTTCTTCATCTTCGGTGTTTTATCTTAAGCACTTATTTGGAACACTTAAGTTATTTAATGAAGTCTGAGTTCAATTTAAGATTAGCATGAACACTATAATCTTGCTTAGCAAGATGTTGTAACACAAGGCATGGAAAATGTGAAGCAATAGAAAGAATGGGATGCTAAGTATTTGAAGTTTAATCTCTCACCTCGAAAAGCATCTAGTAGAAATTTAAATTCATAGTCAAATTTTAGATGCCTCTTTGAAAGGTTAAAAGAATTTACATAACTCACTGTCATGGATTCTTTTGGAAGTTTTGGTTGGAAGAGATTCTGGTGATGGTATCTACTTTTATTCTGCCAAATTTCTTTTCCATTTTATGGAAAGCATTCAGGAGCAGTATGTAAATTAGAGAATATCTGCTGAAAAATATTTGATCTGGGGACAAGTTAAATGCTAATTCAGAATGCTGGTATCAGAGGAGGCTGTAAGTAAACCAGCAAATGAGGATGAATAGTATTACTGTGAGATTGGGGTATGGTTTTGAGATCAGGCAGCTATCAGAAAGTTGGGAATTTGAGATTCAAATGCACTGTAATAATGGAAAGGTTGCAAAATTTAGTGAATTCAAATAGGAAATATTAACAAGCAGTAATAGCACAGGTTTTTGCATCTGTTTAAAACTTCATGAACATCCTAATAAATGTGTCAAGGGATAGAAATATTAAATACTTGCTTTGGAGTTTTCTGTGTAAGGTCCATTAGGAGTATTAGTTTGTCACCACAGATAGCATATATCCACACACCTTCCTACAGCCTTGTCATTGTCACACACTGGCTCAGTGCTGAAATTTACCTCATTGTTGTGCTTCTTTTTGTAGAGTACAAATTGTAAACAAATTCTGATGTCAAAGTATAAAAGGCTATGTTTAGAAAAGTCAGACTATAGGATATTGGAAAGCATGAAAGATGATAGAACTTGAAAAAAGGCAGGATCATTTCAGAGCATGAACTAAGCCTTTCTCCAGATTCACAAAATAGTTAAAGTTGGAAAGCATCTTTGCAGATTATCTGGTCCTACCCACTTGCTCAGACAGGTCACCTAAAGCAGGTTGCTTAGGACTGTGTCCAGATAGGTTTTGAGCATGTCCAAGGATGGAGGCTCTACAGCCTTCCTGGAAAACCTATTTCACTATTTGATAACTCCTGTTTTGAAACAAAATCTTTATATTTACAAAGAATTGCCAGTGCTTCAGTTTTATATGTATTGCTGCTTCTCCTTTCAGTGGACATTATTGAGAAGGGTCTTCCTCCATCTTCTTCATTCCCTCTCACTGAGTATTTATACATGTTGATAAAATTGCTCTGGAGCCTTCTCTTGTCCAGGCTGAATGGTCCCAGCTTTCCGCCTTTCCACAGAGATCATGTGCTGCAATCCATGCTGCAGTCCTTGATCACCTCTATGGTGTCTCACTGGACTTAGTCCAGGGTATCTCCATCTCTCTGGTACTGGGGAGCCAGCACCCCAGGTCTCTCTGGCCAGTTCTGAGTGGAGGAGAAGGATCATCTCCCTTGACCTCCTGGCAGTGCTTTTCCCAGTGTAGCACACTGGTCCAAGGTGTTTGGTCCAAGGACACACTGCTGCCTCATGTCCAGCTTTTTGTCCGGCAGGACCCTCAGTGGTTCCCTGCTAAGCTGCTTTCCAAGTTGTTACCTACCCGCACACCCACCTCCTCCTGGTGTATTGGTTCCTGGCATCGTTCCTCCCCAGGTGCGGACCTTTGCACTTCCCTAGACTGGACTTCATGAGGTTCCTGTTTGCTCATTTTTCCAGCCTTTTGAGATCTGTCAGAATGACAGCAAAATCTATAGTGTGACAGTTGAAAATGAGAAACAGTAAGATGGAAAGATGTTCTGCACATTTTCCCTGCCTCTTTTTCACAGGAGGGAAACAGCAATTTTTGTATTGCTTCTTTTGGCAATTTTTCTGTATTCCTACTACAGGTGATGAATGCTGTCAGTTTTTCGTAAGAAATGTTAAAGGTGTGAGCATCTTTTCTTCTGCGAGAAAAGAACATACTTATTTTGAAAGTGGCCAGATTGGGACCTCAGTTCAGTACAGGAAGGAACACTTTTGAAAATGATAATTCTGTTTTTCTTAAGAGTATAATGAATTCGTACAAGAAAAAAAGATTGATTATCATCATAATTGTCTCTCCTTCTGAAATTAGAAAGAAGTGATTTTAAGTTTAAGATCCTTTTCATGTAGGAGCAGAGACCATGCTGTGCAACTTAATTTCTGCTCTGTGTTCAAGCTTGTCAGTGTTTGCATTTGTTTTATGTGTACTGTTATTCTGACTTCTGAATTTACTCTAATTTTGGAAGTAATTGCAACATCTGCTGTAAAAACCCTGCATGATTTAATGATATCTGCTATTGTGTCATATTTTAATGCTGCTTTAAATGTTTGTGAGTCTTGGGGTTTTTTGTCTGAAAGTATCTGAATGTGGTATACATTCTTAAACTTTTTGCAGGGTCAGTCAGGTTTAGGAGTTGCTGGATTTTTTGCTTTCTGAGAGGTTGTTTATATCAGCTGCTGGGATGGTTTTTGCTCTGGGAGGTTGACTTCTATGAAACTTCATCTTTCTTCTGGAATGTCTTAAATGTCACCTGCTCCCAAAAGAGATATTACTTAGCAGTAATGTTCATTTTTGCAGAAAATTTTGTTATACTAGCATGTCTGTGAGTAGTTAACTACTTGATGTCATGCATGTGACAAACTTATACAAACATACAGATCCTGGTTGTTTTTGTAGCTTAGTTGCTGCTGATCTAGTACTTAATGAAGATTTTAGATCTCTGTGCAGACTTTTTTTTTTAAATCTGTGTCCTTGTATTGGAAGTTAATCTGCAGGCAGAAAAAACAACTCATCCTGTTTGAATGGTTTATTGTTGTCAAGATGGTGTTTTAAACTAAAAAGAGAATATAATTTAAAAAATCCAAGATTGTAGTTCAAGTTACTTAAGGAACTGTACTACAAAATCAAGTTACTTATGTTCAGGAAAGAATGTGCATCACTTAAAACCTTTCAACCAATCTGTGATTACAAAACTTATGGAGAAGCAATGAACTCAAGTTTTACATTCCATGGGTTACCAACTGAATAGCCAGGACAGGGTTTCCGTTTTTCTGTTAAGAAGTTGTTACCTGTTCATATGCAAGTATAAAAGCAAGTTAGGGAAGCATACAAAGAAGCTGTAAACTAGTAGGTTATTTCCTTCTAATTTTAAAGAAGTGTTGTAGCTGGGTTTTTTTAGAATACTTAAAAACAAGTTTTAAACTACTGATCCATCCTATTCTTTAAAAATGCTTCCTATGTGGTAAAAAACTAAGATTTTTTTAATTACCTGTCAATCTATATTTATGTGTTCGTATTAAAAGTAATGGATTTCATTCTGATACTTGTTTTATTTAGATATCACTATGGAATAAGTCATCCTAAATAGCTGGGTACTTAGCATAATTTATAGATGGCCTGCTGTTAACTTTAAAACAATTTTCATGTGTGAAAGAGAATATATTGTTGGTTGGTTGGGGTGTTTTTTGCCCATACAAAAAGGTGAGACTTTACACATTCTTAGCTTAGTTCTTTTTCTCCTTGTAATAATGAACATTTTGTTAAAATTTTTTCAGATTCTTTTTTCGTGTTCAAATTGTATACCTTTTTATCTTGGAAAAGCATAAAAGACCCTTTCTCCATCCATTTCTTTTACTGGGTTGGACACCATAATGTTTAAGAGGAGGGAACAAATGGATAAAAGATGTTTAGCAGTCCTTTTTAAAATAATATAATGCCCATTTATCCAAGTTTTTTACGAAAATATATCCATGAATCTTCAGAGGAAAAAGTGTTTGGTTTTTTTTCCCTGAGCAGTTGTTATGCAGACAAATATGCCTTTCTACTCACTTTTCTGTAAGAAAGAATTGTGGTGTATGGACCTAACTGGAGACTTACTCTGTTGTCTTAAATTGTATAAGCAAGAGCTGTCAGCTTGTTTATCAGCCAAGAGCTGGACTGCCGTTTGCTGATAAATAATACTTGAGATAACCATGCGTCTGAGCTCCTGTGAGTAAACACCAAACATTGGTGATGTTCAACAAACATTTTCAAGTTAGTTTAACAAACATATTCATTAATACGAATTAATGGAGGGTTGAAAAACTCTTAACAAATGCATGTCCTGAACATTTTTTTTGATTGATGAATGTTAAAATATCAACCTTTTTTACTACAAATTCCCCAAAGAAGTGTGATTAGCTGATTTAGTGAGTGTTTGTAAGAAGAGAATAATCTAATTCAAGCTTGCTTTAAATTTGTATGCTAGCCCAATCACAGCTACAGCTTCGAGAAAAAGAGTCCTTGATAATGGAAGGACCTCTTGAGATAGTCTCACCTAGTTCCCCTACTCAAAGCATGGGAAGCTGTAGCAGATTGCCTTGGACCATATCCAGGCATATTCCCTGTTCAGATGGAAATTTATTTCTTTTATTCCTATATACTTTTGTCCTTTCAGTGGGCACTACTGAGAAGGTTCTTGCTCCATCTTCTTCATTCTCTCCCATTGGGTATTTGTACAAGTGATAAGATTGTTCTGGAGCCTTCTCTTCTCCAGGCTGAATGGTCCCAGCTCTCTCAGCTTCTTCACACAGATCTAATGCTGCACCTCTGTGGTATCTCATGAGTCTTGCTCCAGAATGTCCCTGTCTTTCTGGTACTAAGAGGTCCAGAAGTAAACCCAGCACTCCAGGTCTCTCTGGCCAGTTCTGAGTGGAGGAGAAGGATCACCTCCCTTGACCTGCTGGCAGTGCTTTTCCCAGTGTAGCACACTGGTCCAAGGTGGTTGGCGTGAGGACACACTGCTGGCTCATGTCCAACTTTTTGTCCAGCAGAACCCCAGGTGGTTTCTTTCCCCCCTTGATCACCTGCCACTCCAGGGGGAGGATTGAATGATTTTCAGTCCATCTCACTGTATGCTTATGTAAGCCATGTTTCATCCACTTCTCTATGAGAGTGTTGCAGGAGACACTGTCAGAAGACTTCAGGAAGTTGAGATAAACTACACCGATTGCTTCCCTGTATCTGCTATATAGCCTTCTATGAGGAGATTACTGTCAGGCTGGTTATGCAAGATTCACACCACTGCTTTCACTCGGACACTCTCTCTTCACATCTAACTTGGGTCAGAAGTTCCTTGTTCCTGCTGCCTTGGCTTGGTTTTTACTTCTCTGGATGGACCATTATTGAGTGTAGAGGACTTAATGAGGTTAAGGGTCTTCTCCAACCTAAATAATTCTGTGAATATCAGCTAGCTCTCTTGGGGCTCTCTCTTCTCTCCAGGGCTGTACCCCATGGCACTTACCTAGGCAAATCCCTATAAAGGTTAAAGTCTGCTCTGCTGTCATCCAGGGCTATGTTCCTGTTTTCTGCCATGCTGTCCCTCAGGATCTCAAATTTCACCATCTTAAGGTCATTTTGGCCAAGGCCCCAGCCTTCACATTCCCAGCTAGTTCTTCCTCCTTGGTTTTAAGTATCAGATGCAGCCGAGAACCTCTCCTTGTTGGCTTCTTAGTCGCCTGCATCAAATAGTTGTCATCATTGCATCCCAGAATTCTCCTGCATTTTTTTGTGCCCTGCTATGTTGTCCCATATCCTTTAATTCCAACACTCCAGGCAAAGTATCCATCCCACCATTGATTTGCCAGTGGTGGCAATAGGATCATACCCCTCACAGGCATATGCACATCTCCAGCTCCTGTTGTGTTTTGCCCATGCTTGTGCGCTTGCACGGAGGTGTTTAAGTGGGGCCCTCAACGAAGCTGAGGTGCTGGCTGGAGTGGCTGGAATTCTTTTGTGCTGTACTTTGGGTTCTTTACTCCTGACCTCCGAACACTTTCCAGGCTCTGTGCAGCAACTATTGCTAGCTCTGGCATCGAACTAGTGTGAGTGGTGTTGATTGAGGTTCCCCATCCTTGGCAACTTTTCTTTTGGAAAAGCTTTGTTAATAGAAAGTTGAAAATAAATGTGAAAATATACTTGGGAAAATTCCCAGTGTAAAAATATTTATTTCATTACGGAGTTTAGTTCTTGAAAGGTGCTTAAAAAGTCCTGAGCATGCAGAAGTTCTCTTAATACAGTGATGTGTATTTCGAAGCGTTTCAATGACAGCCAGAACTCCAATTCAGTTGGAGTTACATAGAGCCCACAAAATCTGGAAGTTACATGAACTCCTTTGAGTATGCTGTCTTTTCCTTGCACACCTGTAAGATGAGCTCAAGAAAAATACACTGCAAGGTAGTTGTAAGTATTGTATTAATTTGTTATATTCAGTGATTTTGTGATGAAAAAAATCAGTATTCTTGTATTTTAAAGTAGTCTTAAACCATGGGGATGAGTGATAATGCTTCTACTTTTGGCAAAAAAAAAGTTTTAAAAAATTAGTGTTGTGCATAATATCCTGAAATTATCTAATGATATTACTGAGACAGTTTTAACTAAATGGTTCCATGCTGCTGTTAAATTAATCTTGAAGTATTTATCTTAATTGTTTTTGTATCTCACCTCAATATCTATTTAGTTTTAAATGGATAATAAGTAAAACTCCCACATTAGAAATTTTACATTTTAAGTTTTAGAACATCCGAACATCTACAGTCATACTATAAGCTGAAAACAATTTTTTTAGTACAGTGGCTGTGCTTTCTTTTGGTTTTTAATAGCTCTGTTTCTTCAACAAGTTATCTAAGTTTAAGTACTGTGAAGCATTTCAAGTTTTAACAGACAGATTCTGAGGGCTGCATGTCCTGGGTATTTTTAGTGCTTTGCCCACTTTTTAAAAAGTATTTCTTTTCCATGCTTGTCTATCTGCTTTGTTCATTTGTTATCTTTGTTCATTTAGACTCAGTATTTTTGTCTAATTTATCATTTTCATATTTTTAAAGGTCCCCAGGTGCATCCAATTTTTCAACTTTACCAAAGATCTCTCCATCTCTATCAAATAATTATAACAACATGAACAACAGAAAGTAAGCAATATACCTTAAAACGTTATTTAATTAATCACCCCAGTGTGATGTAAACAAAGTTCCATGTTTTGTAACTCCTAGCTTAAGGATTTTGAATTGCCTTGCAATATTTGGCTTATGGATTGTTACTGGTTACTGTTTCATAGTCGATAGGTCATGCTGACACCAAGAAATGAAACATTAGCTATGTTTGTAACTCCTACTCTTCAGCAGGGAAGACACTAGAAAGAATTTTGGGTGTTGTAAGGAAAGGTATAGACTTAATTTAGAGTTAATCATTGTAAAAATAAATTGTTGCTGTTATTATCCTGCCTGAATTTAAATGGACAGTGAGAAAAGTATAAAGTACTTATCCTTATGTTGATCAGGTTTTCTCTTGTTTATTATTCCTAAGCTATTAGAGCAGCATGTGTGACATCACACTTGGATTTCAAATCATGACATCTGAATTGCGTTAGCTGTAATGTAGCCAGCAGCTTAACTTCTGTTTCTTAGTGCTAGAAGACTTGAGAGAGATGAGGCTGTGTGCTTGACTATTACAGTGAACAAAGGCTTTGTAAGACATTTGTCACTTTTATATGTGCTCTCCTTTGGATTCTGAATTAGAAGGCTTTTTAAATAAATAATGTGATAAAACTCTAAAAGAAGAGCTTTCCTATTTCATTGGCCAACTTTTTCTGTAATTTTTTTTGTTGTTATTGTACACAACTGTAAATAAGTTGGTGAATATAGAAAAACATGGAATTATTTCACTTTAACGGATAATGGAGCATCTTTCAAATGCTTGAAACAAGAGAGCAATCATCTTTAATACAAGCTGGGGGAAGTTGAAGAGCCTTATTACAATTCATTCAAATTTTTAGTATTTTTCTAAACATGCATTTTGTGATCACATTTGACTATGTTAAATATTAAAAAGGTGACAAAAATATTAAATATATATCTTCCAGTTAAATACTGCAATTATCAGAAGTGATTTTTCCTAAGGGGTGAAGTGTCATTTGTTCTTCTACCAATTGTGAGTAGCCCCAACTCTCACTGTTGAACAGTTGAAATCTATGCAATTAACTGCAGTCTATTGTACTCTGTGTGTGAATGTGTAGTAAATGAGTATTGTATATATGATTGTGTGAAAAGGTACTTGATCAGAGCTGAGCCTCCAGCTGAGAACTAATTTCTTCTAGTGTTTAAGCAAAAGGCAGTAATATTGCAAAACCCAACACTTAACAGTGACTTTTTTTTAGGGAGCTGTGATTTTAAATGAAGCCATCAAGGTTTTCTTACTTTCTTTTCTTTCTTTCCTTTTTTTTTTAACATTAGCTTCTTGCTAGTGATGTAGTTATTTTTAGGAGGCACTTGTGAAATCTGTTGGCAGCTCTTGCAGCTTTTAAAGATAGTTTGTTCACATGATTTTCCTGATTTTAATTTTATTTCTTGGTTTATTTTGGAACCAAAATGTGAGGTTTTAGAACTTAAGGAAAAATTCGGGGGTTTGGAGGTGTGCGTGTTTGTTGTTATTTTACAATTTATGACTTTCAGCAGAAATGCATGTTTAAAAGGAAGTCATATAAATTTCAGATTTTAGAAGGAATTGGTCCTTTTAAGTGATTTAACTATAACTTAAACATTTGTAATTCAGTTAATAGGTACATGTACTCTCTAGTGTTATGAAATACAAGTCATTTTTTTCTTGTATATCAAAACAGTACATCTGGATGTTATGTAAGGCAGATATTCAGTACAGAAGTATATGGTTTTCCTTACAACGCAATAATCCAATTATGATGACTTTAAAATACTTTATAAATCACAAATTAATAATTTAATACAAGATGTAATGCAGATGAATCTTCAGCATTTATCTCAGACTATGTTTAGTGATGAAGTCATATTCATTAATACATTTTGTACTTTAAAGTACATACTTTTGCATTAAGAGTTTTTGGCTTCAAATAGTAAATGGAAAGATACATCTCTGTATTTAATTCTATTACAGAATTGTGCGTTAAGAATGTTCCACTCTTGCAAGTGTTTCCTTGTCTAATTTGTCATTAATTAATGCTATCTTTGTTATTTTCTTAATTAACTACTTAATATCAGCTCTGTCTGGAATTTATTTCCATGCTTATGGTTCTGCCTTATTGCCTCTTATATTACACATTGGCCTTAGTACATTAGAGAAATTAGACATTTGTGGCTTTCTAGGATCTGTTGGCATCTCCATACGGGCATGAGATGCTGTGACTAATGGAAATACCAGCATTTGTTTTGAAGATGATTTTAGCTAACAAATATAATTTACAAGGCAGAAAAATGAAACAACAGGTTGTGTGTATTAATGGTCATTAATACTAGTCATTGGAAGCCTGCTTTCGCAATGACTAGAGCTCATCTGTAGAGTACAAATTATGCTAAAAACGTGAACAAATCAGGTTTTTTTGTATGGTACACATTTCTGTAATGTTTTTCTAATCCAGAAGGTGTTCTGTGTAAGAGTAAGCCTCAAATTGGTAGATATTTATTTTTGTGTTGAGGTAGTCATACATGAGATGTCAGAAATAGCTTGTGCAAATTTTATCCAGTCTGGAGTCTTCATTTCTGTAAATGTGAGTTTGCATTTGATGGAATGAAGGATTGCAAATAATTGATCATTGATATTCTTTTGCCTTTACAGGTGATCTTGTTGAAAGAATAGCATAGGAGGATTAGCATAATATGTGTTAGCGGATTCAGAAGAGCAGGGAGAGACATGCATCTTTTAGGTCTTACTGGAATTACTCTTTATTGCTGTTAATAAAGCAATACTTCTCATATCACATACCGTGTTTTTTAAATTGTGGGATGGGGATTAAAAACTTCTGAAAACAGGGACTTTGCTTGGGGAATTAAGTGAAACGTTGTTCTGTTTGCTTCATTCGTAACCAGTGTTTTAGGCTTCTAAAATGACTTGTTTGCATCGTTTAGTAGTGTCAGCCTGTCAAGATGGACAGCTGGCAGCTTTGTTCATATGCTTGGTATAAATCAATATGCTTATTCTAAGAAGCACAAGTGTTAATTACATCACATTACCTCTAGAAACAGTTTCTTCATATTGTACCTAACGCATAACCAAATATTATGACAAAGGCAATTTAAATAGGCTGTAATGTTGTCTTTTCTCTCCAGACAATGATAATGAACAAAAATAAAGGCAGTAGTCTCTTATGTAGTGACATGGGCCTCTCCTGCTGCTTCAGGTATCTCTAAAATCTGATGAAACCTGATAATAGGTTGCTTAAAGGAGCTGGTCACAAAAATACATTGGAAGTGCATTTAAATGGTTGAAATGTTACAGAACTCAATAAGTCTTCCAAACTTTTAATTTTCTGGGCTCATTCTTGCAACTCAGATTCCTTTATGTATGTACCTGTTGGTACATGGCATTTCACTGTCAAATTACCAAAACTAGTGATGCTGTTCCAGGCTTCTCTGTTCAAAATTCATACTTCACAGAGTTGTTAACTGTACAATGAGTGCTCTGGGTTCATCATAACCATTTGAAAACTGCTTTGATATTTAAAGGCACACACAGATGGTACAAACAAGTCATTTCAGATCTAGCATATGCAATTCAAAATTTATAGATTTACAGATAATACCTCCTTTTACCATTTTTGCCTTTTCAAGAGCTCTGTTCATGGGTCTGAAGATGCTTCCATTTTTTCAAATCTTGCCTTACTTTTGTGAGGCAATTTTTTCTAGGAACTATCAGTGTTTTCTTTCTGTTACTGCTCTTACTTGACTGGCTTATCCTAATACTACCCCTCTGCTTTTCCCTGCATTGTTCCTTCATAAAAGGTAGGAAAGTTTTGCAGGAAAAGCAGCTGAAGGCTTAGGGACATGCAATTATGACAAGTTACTTTTTCTAGGATATTTCTGTTTTAATTAAATTAGTGTAGACTTACCTTGCATCTTCACTTGCTTTCTATTATTAGCTACTTACTATTGACTATTAATAATAATTTCTTTTTCATCCTGCTCAAAAGCATAAAAAGCAAACTAACAATGTAATTTATGTAAAAATAATTTTTCCACAACAAAACAGCTTGCAGACTGATGGAGGTGGAAAAAGACATCTCCTAGTATCCTGCAGACAGTAGGCTGTGTTTTGTAGGATATGTTTTGATAAAACATCATAGAACCATGAAAGAAAAATGTCTTAATAGACTTGACTCACAGGAGGGGAGTGATAGTGAGTTTAGTCTTTAAATTCCTCAAATACATTTCTGTGGGCCAGTACAGAAGATGAAAGAGCTCAGAAATGTCTTTCCCTTTTGAGGAGTGAACTGCAGTTTATCCTTTAGAGCAAATACACACTGCAATTATCTTGAATTAAATTATTGTCCTGGTACTCAGCTAATTTGAGAAAATCTTACACATGAATAAGCTGCAGCCACAAAATACCAGTTGCATTTCCTTAGCTTCCTAGTGTCCCTTCAAAGTTGGCAATTTGTGAAGGGGGGAAAGCTGCAGAGAAGGAAATAAAAATTAAAATCCCCAGAAGAATTAAATTCAGTTTGTTCATTACTCCTACATCTCTCGTATTTCAAAGAGATTTGTTTTTTGTTAAGCATGTGAAAAGTGTTATCTGTAAGTCAGGTAAGGACAGCAGTAGGAAGGAAGCAAGGCTGAAAGTAGAGACTTGTTGTGTACCCTGTGCATGTGCATTTCTGTTACTGCTGTGCACTGTTGGGTTGGTTATATTGTGGGGGTTGCATTAGCACAAATGGCAAGCTTGTGGTTTTGATTCCTGGGGGAGCTAAGGCTTGCCAGCTTCAGGGAATTGGAGTTCACTGCATAACAGGGCTGCAACTGCAAAGGGACATTGAAGGTAATTTTTCCTGGGGATCTCATACGTGGATGAACATTAACTTTGTAGGGTTTTTTTCATTGAGAATGACCAGTGAAACACAATACCTCTTAGCTAGTTTGGGGGCATGCCAGGTGGAGAAAATGCATATGTGTAGAAAAGGGAAGGACTAATGGGAAAGTTGGCTATTAAAAAGAAATTAGCAGATGCAAAAGTTTGATAACAGCTGCTTTATGGACAGTGAAGCTATAAACTACACAAATGTCTAAGACCATTGAAAGAGGGATAAATTTTCATCCTCCTCTGTTTGAAATTTTTGATAACTTGGTTTAAAAAACAACGGTTATTTATGAAAAGTGAATAATTGTGCACTGAGGAGACAGTTGGAATTCAGTAAAGAACATAATACTGTTCAGGAGTAATGGTTGGAGTGTAATCATTGGACACTTGCGTCCTCAAACTTGCAATTACAGATCTCAGTTATTTGTCAGGATTGATTCTTTGCACTGTATCTTTTCCCTTATCATTTTTAGCATCTGACTTTCAAATTTCTGTTCATGTTGCTTCTCATGTGAATTATTCTTAGGAACTGCATGAATACTGCTGAACGTTAGCCAAAGCTGCTGTCACACAGATTTCATTATTATCAGTGCCTGAAATGGTTAAAGTGATTGTGGTTTCTTAGTTTTTTCTAACTTACTACAGAACATCCTCTTAAAAGATTAGTTTGCCTTCCTAGTGTTCTCAGATATGTTCACTTTACTGTTTTGAAGGTTAGTTTATATTTGATGTTTTTGTAGTTCATCTGGAAACAAATGGTTTTAAATATCATCATTTTACCTGTTTCAGTCTTCTACAGTTACTCCAAACAAATGCAGCATAGATTTATAGTGAAGTTGCTGCAAGGCATTTTGCGCATTCCTTTACCTCTCAAGGCTTTTCTGCATTTGCATGCTGGATTGTGCTGTCCTAGCAGGGAAGCTATAAATAGACTGTCTGATGCAGTGAGGCAGCTATGCCACAGTGGCCTTGGAAATCTCAGCTTTCACCTGTAACTCTGCATTCCCATTCCCACCGACCTCTCTCTTGCAGTAGCAGGATGCAAAAGGAACATAAATGATTGATTGCTGCTGGTGGTGTCTAAAGTCTGAGTGTTTTAAATACGATGGAGCAATGAAGAATAGAGTAAACTGTGAAGCTGCTCCTATAAAAAAGGGGTAGGGATGTAATAATTGCAGTTACTGCAGTACGTTTAATTTTGGTTGTTTGCACAGGTGACTTTTAAATTGACATTACTGTTATTGTGAAAGTTAAATGTTTTACATCCTTACTTGTTCGCAGAAGTTAGTTTAACATTTTTAATAATTTAAGTTTATAAAGTACTTGTCTGCTTTAAAATACTATAGAGTACATGTTTACATTGTGAAAGATGTCTTGTTTTCTTACAGTGTGAAAAATTCAAACTATTGTCTCCCATCATATACTTATAAGAATTATGATTATTCAGAGCCAGGAAGACACAATGAGCAGCCAGGCCTGTGTGGCCTGAGTAACTTGGGGAATACATGTTTCATGAATTCAGCAATTCAGGTATGTACTTAAAAATAAAATTAGTTAGTGTTATTACTTGGAAATAGTATATTGTTTTATTTTGTCATGTTTCAAAACTAATATGAAGAGATATGCTGAGCAGCAGGATAGGATTAAAAGTGAAGAAATAATACATCTTTACTGGTATGCTTTAAAAGTTAATTTATGTAGCTGCATTCATACTGATCAATGTCAGAAAGAGGTTTGACCAGTGTTCTACATGAGTGAACTCTTGAAGTGGGATTCTTTGCTTTTTGTGATAATTGCCATGCACATATGTCACAAAAATGGCCTTTCCCTTTTGAAATGCACTTGAGTACCAATTGTAATACCGAAAAAAGTATCCAAAAGTAGATGACTGATAGATTACTGGGCCTTTATTTCTGACTCATTATGTACTTTTAGTGGACAGGTTAACATGCAGGAACCTCCTATTTTCCTTTGACCTTTCCTCTGGGAATAGCTATTTCACCTATGAGATATTTTACAGGAATGTGTTAGCTTGTTTCTTTGCTATGAGTGCAAGAGAAATACTAGTGTATCTACTACTACTCTACCAAGATGGAGCAACCTTAGTGTTTCAATTTTTAAATGGAAGCTGCAGTTGTAGAATAGTTAACAGTCAGAACTAGAAGTTTCGTTTGGTTTTGCTTAGTTCTTGAACTTGCCTTTTGTTATTGGAACAGTCTTCTGTCAAAAAACTTGTGTGTATTTAAGTTCTTGTTCACATATTTCTATGCTGAGTATGAAAATATCAGATCTTAACCAAGCATGTTGCAGAATTATCATCCTCTTTTCCTCCTTGGTCATTACAAGGGCTTCTGGCTTAAGTTTGTGATTTTTTGGGGTAAGATTAAAAAAAGAAAACCCCAAAACACAACCCAGATGTTGCATTCCTTCTTTAGCCAGTTGGAGTGAAAAAGAAATTTCAGGTACATTTGTAAGCTAAGTTTATGAAGTCATTGAAATTTGTTCAAAAGAAAAAATTGTTCCTGAGTGTCATAGTGTGAGGGATACTTCTGTCCCTCCCTTGTGTTGGCAGTCAGTGAATAATTTGGCCTTACTTTTCTGTAGCCTCCTGTCAGGTACCTGCAGAGACCCACAAGTTCTCCCCTTAGTCTTGTCTTCTTCAGGTTGAACTAATGCATACTGCTCTGCCTTTCCTTGTATTTTGTTGTTCAGCCCCTTGACCATGTTGGTGTCCTTTCTCTGCGCTTTCTTACACTGAGGAGCCCTAAGCAGGACAGTGCTCCTGCAGCAGTCTGGCAAATGGAGGGGAAGATTTGCTTCCCTTTGCCTCTGACTGCAGTTGTTAATACAGCCCAGTTTTCAGCTGCATCCTTTCCCATGGAGATGAACAGCAGGATCACATTTCCATAGAAAAGGACCACTGGGTCATAAAAAGCAAAACTGCTTTCTAGCCAGTCAACCCCCACCTGTTAGTGGTATATAGGGTTATTCCATGCTTATTCCATCCTTACTGATACAAGATGTCCGTAAAATTAAACTTGTTTCTAAAAATGTTTCCATGAGGATACTTGAAGAGAAGTTGAACAATGCAGAAAGTAATTAAATATTTTTTAGCATGCTACATTAAAGATGGCTAAACTGAAAGGGGGAAGGGCACACATTTTGCAGTGTCCATTCTAACTAAAAATACTACACATAACCTCTCTTGATTACTGAATTGCATCATTATGCTGTTTTTGTCTAGTGCATGAGCCAGAATTATGTTTTATAAGTTGAATTCAAAGAATATTCTTGCTACATAGTGAAAGGGTTTTTTTATGATTCTACCTTGTTCATCAAGCTACACTTGATTAAATAAGGATAATTTTAATTACTTACTCAACCTTAATTGAACTGGTATACATGATTTGCATGTATGTAATTCAAAAGTAACATTTTAGGTTAGAATTCTAAGCATGGTTGTTGCCTTTAGGAGTCTTATATAGCATAACAAACTTGTTACACCTCACATTATTATCCCATTGTGTTACACAGATTTATTAGTTCCGAGGTCTGCATTGGAAATAAAATCAGTTTTGACTTCATTGCTTTTCAGTTACATCTAGAGAATTAAGTTTTCAAGTAAGTTCTGAGACACTGTAGTGTAAATTAATAAATACAGGTTTGCTGATTACCAAGACAGTGCTCTGGGTAAGAAAATGAAGTGTTTATTGAGCAGTGTAGCTTTTCATTTGGCATGGTACCTTTAATATGTCCTTGAAGGCGTGTGTTTTCAAATGCATTATTTAGTGGCTTACTGAACAAGGAAATGTAAAGTATCTTTCAGTTTTACCTACTGTATGTCTCAAAGAAAGTACTGTTCAGAGTTTAATGTTACCTAAGAAATCCATGGATATACTTTTTAGTGAAAGTATGATGTGTTCTTGAGACACTAAGGTCTCACAGGCTGCAGTCTTCCTTTTGCCATCACTTGCATCTTTTTTCAATTACACAGAAAGCATGTATTTCACTGTGCTAATTCACTATTTATTTCATGTCCTACTTTTATCAAAGTAACATTGGATTATTCTGGCTGTAATGCCTATGGCCAGAGCACTCTGAACATGTTTTGGTCTGTCTTAGTCTTGGAAGCAACAAAAAGATGGGCTCAAATAGTATGTGAATGGCAGATGGGGAATTCTGCTTGTGAATATTGAGTGCTTTAGGCATTTACCTGGATGATGGAGCAGAGTACACCCTCAGCAAGACCAGAAATCACACAAATCTGCAGTGAGGAGCTGCTATACCAGATGGCTGTGCTGCCATTCAGAGGGACCTCAGCAGGCTGAAATCTCAGGAAGTTCAATCCAAGGAAATGCCAAGCCCTGTGCCCGTGGGGAACAACCCCAGGAACCTGTACACATTGCAGTAGGGGGTCAGTGAGTGGGTGGAAAGCGGATTGGCAGAGAAGCACCCAGGATCTTGCTGAACAAAAAGCCAACAGTCTGTTCCTGCGGCCAGGGCAGACAACAGCTTCATGGGCTGCACTAAGAAGAGTATTGCCAGTAAGCTGAAAGAGATGGTCCTTTCCTTCCATTTAGCAGTGGAGAAGCACCTCCAGGGTTCTGAGTTCATTTCTGGGCTCCCCAGAGAGTTTAGGGATATCCTGGAGCAAGTTTGGTGAGAGATCATGCCAGTGATCAAGGATTGCAGCATCTGACCTGTGTGGAGAGGCAGAGAGCTACGGCTATTCAGCCTGGAGAAGAGAAGACAGAATGATTTTACTGTTTTTTGGAAGTACCTGGTGGAGAAAAGTAAAGAAAACTAAGCCAAACTCTCCTCAGTGGTGCCCACTGAAAGAAGAAGAGGTAATGGGCACAAACTGAAGCACATGCAATTGTTAAATACAGGAAACTTCATTCTAAAATGGGGTTTATCAAACAGTGGAATAGGGTTTTTAGAGAAACTGTGAAGCCTCCATCCGTGAAGATGCTTAAAACCTAAGTGAACAAAGTCCCAAGCAACCTGCTCTAGGGTGACCTGTCTTGGAGCAAATGAGTTGGACCAGAGAATCTGCAAAGATGTCTTCTAATCTCAACTATTCTGCGATTCTCTGATCTACTTTATCTTACTTACTTATAAGATGTATTCCTTCACAATTGTGCTAACACTGGGTTGTTTATTAGGATAAATCTGTTTTCTTTAAACAGAATAGTTTAATGTAGGGTATTGGACTCTGAAATAATAGTTTCAATTCCAATAATGTACCAAAAGCTCTGCTTTGATCCCTTCCATTCAGTTCATGCTGGGTGTGATCAGTGTAGCTTCCTTCAACAGAAACAGAGTTTAGTTCATCCATTTTCCAGCTGATTGCCACTTTTCTCAGATCTCTGTGCTTTCCAGAGAGCGTGAGTGTTCACATAGGAGCCATTTCTGCTTAAGAAACCACTCCATTTCTCACACAACATCTTTGGTCTTGTCTCATATACAGTGAAGATGGTTTGCATCAGAAATATTATCAATGTTCCTTGACAAAGAGGGACAATTCCTTCACACAGCTTCATCTCCTGAGTCTGACAAACTTGTGTGAAGGTTCTTGCCCTGTAAACATACTAGGTAGAAATGTGAAAATCCTGGCAATGTCTTAAATTTTGTTGCAAGTTCTTCAGTAGTTCTTCAATCTATAGGTAAGGTTAGGCTTGCCCCTTTATCCTTCTAAGTGATTATTGTGAAGAGATCTTTGCCCTTCCAAGTAGAGGTTTTCAGTGTTAAGAAGCTCAGGACAACCAGAGGACAAGTGATGAAGAGATAGGTAAGATTCTCTGTGGGATTACAGACAGCTGTATTGTACTCTCATTGAGTGAGAGTAAGGCCAAGAAGGTTAAAATACCATTGTATTATCTCCCAAGAGCTCTTCTCTTA
Organism: Pycnonotus jocosus; assembly: GCA_013400435.1. Lineage (NCBI taxonomy): Eukaryota > Metazoa > Chordata > Aves > Passeriformes > Pycnonotidae > Pycnonotus > Pycnonotus jocosus. Next base: position 26,118 of record VWYP01010793.1, read on the forward strand.
CCACTGTTCCTTAATTTTAAAAAAGCAATAATTCAGAAAAAAAAAAAAAAGCAGTAATTATTTTGGTGATAGTGGAACTTTTGTATAGGTTTTTTTCAGATTCTTTGAAGGGAGTATTCCATGTATTTAGTTAATTTCAGTGTAAATACCTAAGGCTTGATTTTTTTCTAATTAGGCCTAAATGTCTGCTTTTGTAGATCCAAGCATGAAATAAAACAGGAAAGACAAAGGTGGGGGGGGGAGTGTGTAGATTTTATGAAATAGATATGAATACTGGAACCCGTATTAAAAAAGTGTTTGGCAAGCAGATGTTTCATTCACATTCACTTAAGTACATAGCTATATTCTAAGCTGAAAATAAATTAGAAAAAATGAGTCTCATTAAGCATTGCTGTGCTGCCACCTGTGGATGTTTCTCACGTATTACTTTCCTATTTTGGTGGCATATTACAGATTACAGCTCTGTGGAAGTGATGGGGTTTTTTTCTTTTAGAGTGAAAATCTGAGAGTTCCAAAATTTTCATTCTGTGATTAAAAAATAGGAGAAGAAAGAAAGTAAATTATTTCAGCAAAAACATTCTTTTTTTCCAAGGTTTTTATTTCTATGTTTTTTTTCATCTGCATGGTTATATACACCTGAATTCTAAACAAGCTTTGCAATGGGCATTTCAGAAGTTTTCTTTCTTCAGAAAGCTGAATAATATTCCCTCTAGAGTTACTTATGTCTGTGAGTCTATCTAGACAAAAGATGTCATATTTCACCAATATCTGATATTATTAAGTTTTTATTGCTCTGTTTCACTTGCCATAGTCATGTATAGTTTGGATAGGGAGTGTATTAACTAAGCGCTTTTTGCCATGTCTGATAGCGTACAGACAAAAGTAGGATACACTTGTGTAAAGTAAAACACTTTCTTTCCCACTTTCTTTTCAGTCTGGCAGTTCTTGGTCTTTTATTAGAAAGCTGAAATATGAAATTTCAATGTCCATTGCATAAAATTCTTAGTAAGTAGCACCTGAAGCTGAAGAACCAGGACACTTAGAGGAGTATTCAATTTTCAGTATCTCATTTCATGATCCTCATGTCTCATTTCCCCAGTTCACTGCCATGATAGGTAGTGATGTTTTCTTTATTTTGGAAGTTTATTTTTGTCATTATTTTTGTGCAGTATTCCATATGGCATTTGAAGAAAAGTTTCTTTGTCCCCTTAGGATTATAAGATGATTCGTGGAACTTCAGGAGGTTACTGGTCCAACCTCCTGCTCAAGGCAAAGTTGGCTCTGAGGCCAGAACAGGTTACCCAGGGCCTTATCCAGTTGGATCTTGAAAACCTCCCAAGAAGTTAGAGCCTCTTAGTTCCACTGCTTGACTGTTCTTACAGTGAAAACTTTTTTCCTTACATTCTTAACCTTTCATGTTTCAACTGATGCCCATTGTTTCTTTCCTTCCTAGTATGTGCCACTGTGAAAAGCCTGGTTCCATCTTCCCCTTAACGTCCCTGCAGGTACTAGAGGGCTGCTCTTGGGCCTCCCTCAAACAGTTTCTTCTGCAGCCTGAACAAGCCCTGATGCTTCAGCCTTTTCTCACAGGGCAGGTGCTTCTAGGCCACTGTCTTGGTGGCCCTCTTGCTTCATTCATTTTTTTTGTTCTTTTTATCAATTAAGTCCATGCAAACTGTTATATCAGAATTATTCCATACTTAAATCACAGAGATTTAGAAGAGTATGTCTTGACTATTTTTATTATTATATTTCCCCCTCTATGAAGGTTTCATAGGACAGGTAGACTTGCAAGATTTATCATAGGCTAGTATTGTATACAGTATTCTAGTGAGGCTACAGCACTGAGATGTGTATATATATGTGTATTGTGTACATAACATTAAAAATAATTATTTTTTTCTTTTTTCCTGTGCATCTAAATAACTTATTTCCAGCTTATTAATATGTAACATGGAAGTCTGATTTCAGTGCTAATCTTTGTCATGCTGAAGATTAACCTTCTCTCCTGTGGTTTGTCTCTTGGAGTTTCTGCCTTCTATTCTGTACTTCCCATGATCTTTTGACTAAATGACCAGTTCAGGTCTAGAGAACTTTACAGAAGTTTTGGTGGTTAAAGAAAACTGGTAGAGACAGCAGTATCTGCAATGATGTGCCATTCTGTTACCTCTTTAGTTCACGAACAGTTTTCCATAGTTTTACTGTATTTGTTTGGCTATTTTGGCTGCTATTATTCTTCATGTGTTGGTATACTTTTAGTTTATTTATTGTCTGTGTTTTGAAACAAACAGAAAATCCCAAATCACTAGGTTGAACAGGACACATAAATCTGGTAACTTTACTGTCCAGTAGATTGTGTTGGTTCGAACAGACACTTTGCGTAAGGCTTCCTGAATAACCTCCAACATATCACATGAGAAATTAAGAATGTCCGATCCCCTTCAAATTGGCTTCTGGATGATTTTTTTCCTGTGAATTTAACCATGATCTTAAATAATTTCTCCATTACTCTTTTCAAAAAGAGTAAACATATTTGTAATCATTTAGCTTTGTCAGTTACATTGAAAAGATCAGTGCATGTGTGGCCAACTTTTTTAGCTACTTTAGCAGCTACTCTTTTAAAGATTTTGGTATTTTAGAAAAACATTTTAGCTCTGTGCCTTAAAACTTGCTGTGTTGAGATAGACATTTGTGCATTCCAGTACTACCATCAGTGTCATCTTACGTGGTAATGTGGACATGTTAAAGGAAAAATGGGAATTTTCTGTAGGAATATTCCTAGCTTATACTACAAATATTAATTAATTCTATGAGAAAGTGACAAAACCAGTTTATCAGGTGAAAACTAGAAACTGATTAATTATTTTTTTGGTGGAATCCCCATTGTCAGGACATTGTATAGTGTTTGACTAACAGAAAGACTTGTAGAAAAACTATAATGTTTTTTGCATTATTTATTTCTTTGTGTTGGACATTCCTCACACTAAACTAAATGGTTGAACTAATCTCATCTCCTAAAGCCGCCCAAAAATAATCCAGAATACAACACAGATCTGTGAGGTAGGGGGAATTGGGATCATCACTACTGGAAGTAAAAGCTCTTTGACATATAGCAAGAGAAGAATGAGATTTCTTCAACCCTGAGTGTCTAAAAGTGTCTGTAATACCAGGAATTTTTTTTTGCAGTGTTGACAGATCCTGAAAGCTTTAGGTGAGGAGGAAGAGAAAGAAAGGAAGGAGTTTGATATAGGCATGAAACTCAGCTCTCTACAGCATGTGACTGGTTTTGCTTTGTAATATTGCACAGGTATGATAGGCAGACATAGGAGTAACTTTTTTTTGCCCTGCTCAATAAAGGTGAAATTCTTCCAGTCTAATTCTTGTATTTTATGCAGTAGCATAAGTGGAGCTCTTCTCCTTGTTTACAGAGAGGCAGACAAGACTGGTGAAATACTTGACCTTTCCTCAAATCTTTTAATAAAGGAAAGAATGCAGAAAAGCTTGCAATATTTAATGAACAAGCTCTTAAGAATATATGCTAAGGCACGGCATGGGGCTTATTCCTGAGTGATAGAAATGTTTATGTTTAAAGGAGTGTGAAGAGTAGCACACAAAAATTCAAAGTGAAATTGTAAATAATACTTCAGTGATTACATCCTGCTGTCTCCAAGTGCTGAGAGAAGAGATAAACTGGTAGAGAGAATAAGTGGTTATTTCAATCTAAAACAAGGTCCTTGCTTTCCTTGGACTAATTTCAGCTCAAATGGCAGCACAAGATTTAAAAGAACATAGGAAGGGCTGCAGCACTGTGATTCAAAGTTAGTCCCTCCAGCATAGATTGCTGTCTCCAACAGCATCCATAAGCTGATATTAACAGAGAAAAGGAAAAGGCCAAGTATCCTCACCTTCCGTCGCCTGCCGAAATAAAAGAGTTTTTTTCAAATGTTGCTCTGAATATGGTATAATTTGAATTAATAAGCCCTGTTGGTTCTCCCTTCCAAGCATGTATGCACTCTCCACTTTGCACATCTATTACAACTTCCAGCAACAAGTTTCATAAAGCCATTCATGTCTCAAGAAACACCTTGTTTTATTTGTTTTAAATCTTGATAGAAATTATGTTGTCATACTGTGGTTGCTTGGACTACTCTGTTTTATAAATTTTGAAGTAAAGCTCTTTGCAGATATTATCTGTGCATAACTTGTAATGACAGTTGTAGCCAGTCTTGGTTTAAAGTCATTATTTGTTTCTGGAAAAGATTGTTTAGAGTTTTTCTCTCTTCCTTCCAGGCTCTAGACATTACAGTTCATGGCTGCTTTAGCAAAATTAAAACATTCTTTCTTTAGAACTGATTCAAATCACTGTTCTAAAAAGTCTGTATTATTTCTTGCAGTGTCTGAGCAACACACCTCCTCTTACAGAATACTTCCTCAATGATAAATACCAGGAAGAGCTGAATTTTGACAATCCTTTAGGAATGCGAGGTGAAATAGCAAAATCTTATGCTGAGCTTATCAAGCAAATGTGGTCAGGAAAATACAGCTATGTTACCCCAAGAGCGTTTAAGGTCAGTAAGGAAATTACATTGAATGAATATACATTGTCGTTTTCAGTTTTGTACTTTTAAGTATATAAAACTTAGAGAAATATGCAAGAAAAAGATTTTGAAGTACTATTTATGAGTATGCAGTCCACTCATTGAACTGGTAAAACACTTGGATATTTCAATAGGTGTCACCTGTCCTTGTGCTTTGGTCTTTGAGAATTAGTTTTGACTTCCTGTTTCCATTGAAAAGCTTATCTTTTATAACTACAAGTTTTACCTTTTCAGTGTGCTGCTACAGCATGTCAGAAGTATCTACTCTTTCTAACAATTAAGGTACCAGAAGTGTGTTGACTTTTTTTTTTTTTTTAAGACACAAGTGGGACGATTTGCACCACAGTTTTCTGGTTATCAGCAACAAGACTGTCAAGAGCTACTGGCTTTTCTCTTGGATGGTTTACATGAGGATTTGAATAGAATTAGGAAAAAGCCTTATATTCAGTTAAAGGATGCAGATGGGAGACCAGACAAGGTAGGGCTTTTAGAATTGATCATATTCATTTTAGTCAAAGTCATATGCTGTAAGATACTTGTACATGGTTATGTACTGGAAGGTTGGGAAACTTATTATGTGGGGCTTTTTCTGGAAGACATTTCAGAAAATAGGACAAAACTTTAAAATCGATATCTTGAGAAACTGTGTAAATTTTTGTTTATTTTTTAAGATAATGTGGGTGGATGGGAGGATGGTAAGGCCTTGTTTCAAGATTTCATTAAGATCCATCTTGTTCAATTCAGTGCTGAGTTCAGTTAGGAAAACAATTTGCATTCTGTTGTTCTTTTATATCTACAGTATGCAGCATTCTGTCTCTCTCCACTACTCTTACTTGAGGGAAACTGTTCTTTTGTTATGAGTATGGAGTTAGTTCAGATGGAATTTTTAGGTTTATCTGCCTTTGTCTTTCCCCAAGCTACTTGAAAGTCACTCTCAGACTGTGTAATACCACTGACAGGATCTCTATCCTAGGAAAAGCACACATCTTTTAACCTGCAAACCTGATAGTAACATTCGTTATGGGTCCTTTGGGGTTACATATCTGTTTAGGTGGTTACTGAAAATGTTCTGCCAAGGACTTCTACTAATAATTCTGACTATTCATTTCCTGTTCTTTGTCATAACCCAGATCATGCTTTTTTTACAGGTGGTTGCTGAAGAAGCCTGGGAAAACCATTTAAAGAGAAATGATTCCATCATTGTAGATATATTTCATGGTCTTTTTAAATCTACCCTAGTTTGTCCTGAATGTGCTAAGATATCTGTAACCTTTGATCCTTTTTGTTACTTGACACTTCCATTACCCATGAAAAAAGAACGCACTTTGGAAGTTTATTTAGTTAGAATGGATCCACTTGCAAAGCCTATGCAGGTAAGCAGCTTAATTTACCTACAAACACTTTGATTCATGAGACAGTAACAATGAACTCAAGTTCCTTTACACAGTGCAAATTTATAAGCAAATCCAACAAGCTTTATTTTTCTGGTATGTGTTCCGAAGTCTCACTTAGGAAAGTGGGGAAGATGGTACATTCCTGAGGAAGACTGTACATATCTTGTACAGTCTTAAGGAAGAATTGCTAATTTCTTTATGGTTGTGTTAATAAGGCTTCTTAATCTTTAGAATGTATGCTGACATAATTCTTTGAGAGCTGCTGTGATGAAGTTTTATGTTTATAGAAGTATTTATGCGCTTAATCCATAAGCAAGAAACCCCTGTGACTAAATATATTAGGTAATCTCAAATTTTTCTGTGCTCTCACCTCATAGTCAAAAGAAAAAATTTCAGATGAGTTTTCTTTGTGAAGAGTATCCCCTTTGCCATTTTTTAGGAAGGGGATGATATTATGCACCTTAGAATGTCATGAAAAAATGTGCATAAGGTTATCATAACCATGTCATGATGAAATGGTTCTAGCTGTACCTTATACAGTGAGTGAGGATAGGTGAAATAAATACAACACAGGCAGTTCTGCAGGCATTCAAAAAGGCTCTAATACCTGAAATCAGTACCACAAGAAGGAAAGTAGGAAAAAAGAATGTTTTCAAAGGAAATATGAGTTGAGGAATTTGAAGATGAACGGGAGGTGTATTAACTAATGAGAGATGAGCTTGCAAGAAATTTAATTGTGAAAATAGGGGACACACAGTAGTTGCACAGGGGACAAAGTAGTTGACAGTTGCACAGTTTTTACAAAGTAATTGAAAACTACTGAAGTAGTTGAAAATAACTCATGATGTGAGATGGTTGTGCTGGAATTAATAGTTTGGGAAGAGGACTAGTTCAGTAGAGTTTTTGTGAGTCTAAATGATTATAGAACTTATGGATATAACATGCTATACTTGGCAATTAATTACAGAGTTAATAATACCTTATTTCTAATTAATCCTGTCTTTATTATGCAAATAACAGGTAAAAGTTTTGTGTGGAGTTTTATTACAAACTGCAGACGCACTGCATAAGGGAAGCCACAGAGAAGTTTTCTTTGACTATAATCGTCAAGTTCTCTCTGCACGTGAAATGTTGCCTGCCATTGCTTTTTTCCCTAGTAATACTTTATAAACAAATTGTGTTGTATTCCAGATTTAATGATCTTTTGATAGTATATATACTATTTAAATGCTTAAATAAGAAGGTGTTGTTGACATGCAAATCTTAAGTAATTTGGACTGTTTGTCTTACAGAAAAAGTAAAGCAACACTAAAACAAGCATTGTATAAACCAATAAATTGTGTATTCGATATGTGTGTATTTGTAAAGTTGTGCAGATGGCTACATTTTCAGCATCTTTTGGAATTGGTTAGTTGATCTGCATACTTTACACCTTAAGTTTCAAAAATATGAAAGAAATACGTGAAATATGCTGAGTATGTGTTGTTTGGGATTTTTTTCCTCATGTATGTTTGTTCTCTTAAGAAATTAAAATTTTATTTTCCTTTTTAGTACAAAGTAGTTGTTCCCAAAATTGGAAATATATTGGATCTTTGCACAGCATTGTCGGCTTTGTCTGGTGTTGCTGCAGATAAGGTAAGAGTGATCTCTTATATAAAGCACAACAAATAACATTTTAATGTGTATTAACCTGATTTAACAATATGTACTCCATTTTCTTTTCAGATGATTGTTACTGATATATACAATCACAGATTCCACAGGATATTTGGCATGGATGAAAATCTAAGTAGTATTATGGAACGTGATGACATTTATGTGTAAGTGTAGATAACATGCTTCACGTCTCTTTGCAGTTTGTTTAGTTATTTGCCAAAGATTAAAACCTAGATACCAGATAAAGATTAAACTGGGAAGGGATATTTTTTTATTTTTCTCCTTTGTAGCCTTTTCCATGACCAGTGTTCCTTGTATTTCTGGTTTTTTTTTTCTTCTAGATTTGAAATTGCTATCAATAGAACAGAAGATACGGAACAGGTCATAATTCCTGTTTGTTTAAGGGAAAAGTGCAGGCACACTAGCTACAGCCATAGTGGTTCTTTACTATTTGGTCAACCATTTCTCATAGCAGTGCCTAGAAACAATACTGAAGATAAACTGTATAACCTGCTGCTGCTAAGGATGTGGTAAGTTTATGGTTAAAAGAAAAAATAGTTTGTATAGAATAATAGTTTAGACTAGTTAGAGTCAGTAGGCATGTACTGTCATGTACATTTCTAAAATATTGATTAGATTTCAGTAGTTTTATTTGCTTTCTGTTGAACGTGAAATATAAAATTTTAGCCACTAATGTGGATTTTAATTTGATTTTTTGTTAGCATGACCTCATCCAAAAAATATTTGAGAAGACAGTAGAAAGTCAATCTGTATTGTTAACTTTGTATGGCTAGCTGTTTGTTAGGTCTTGGTAAAAAGGAAATATTTTCCAGTTATTCTGCTATGGTTATACTTCCTGTATCTACTGTTCAAATTTATATACTAATTTATGTTGTAAAAGTGCATGGTACACACTTTCTGAAACTAGACTAGGATTAGTGTCGTTATATAGAAGAAATTAAAACCATACAACCTCCACTTTAAATTTATGCTTCTTCTTCTGTTGATGTAACTTTCTCTGTAATATAGTTAATGAGCATTTAAAAAAAACCAAATTCTGGACAAACAGAGAGTCAGACCAAGAATCAAATTGTCTGACCAAGGAGCTGCCAAAAATGCACAGTCACATATGAGCAGGTTTTCCTAACATTAGACACATTTGACAGTAAAACTGAAAATCTGAGTAAATCAGAAAGGCATGCAGAAATACAGTACACTAGCAAAGACTTGTGATAACAATTTAATTACCAGTTTAAACAATGAAAATTCTTTAACAATCCGTTGCTTCTAACTGTTTCTTTCACTTGTTACATTTAGCCGATATGTAAAAACATGCACTGAAAGTGAAGACACTGAAGGTTCCCTGCATTGCTGTAAGGACCATGGTATCAATGGTAATGGCCCAAATGGAATACATGAAGAAGGATCTCCAAGTAAGAATGGAATATCTGAATTTGTTTAGTATTTGGTGTTGAATTTGAAATGGAAGTTAACTCTCTACTTTTTTTAATTACTGTTATTCTGTCTCATTTCTTCCTCTTTATTCTTCCAATTGCTTTAGGTGAAATGGAGACAGATGAGCAAGATGATGAATCCAGCCAGGATCAGGAACTTCCCTCAGAGAATGAAAACAGCCAGTCAGAAGACTCAGTTGGGGGTGACAATGACTCTGAAAATGGATTGTGCACTGAGGATACTTGCAAAGGTCAACCACTCACGGGACACAAAAAGCGATTGTTTACATTCCAGTTCAATAATTTAGGCAATACTGACATAAACTACATCAAAGATGACACCAGGCATATTAGATTTGATGACAGGCAACCTAGGCTTGATGGTAAGTCTGAGGGAACAGTGTGGGCAATATTTGGTTCTGAGACTCTTTTCTGACTCTCACATTTTTTTCTTTGTGTGCTGTTTGATATATATTTCTTTTAAATAGTAAATTCTGTGTAAATAGCTAATTTTTTATTGCAGTTGACTTTTTGATGCAGAATTTTTATGTACTTCAATTTTTTGTATTAAATTCATTATAGCATTGTTTAATTTATTTTGAAGAGTGTTTGCCCAAAGTTAATACAATTTCATGTAAAGCAAGAAAGAATATTAAGAGAGAACTTTTTTTTTAATCTTAGAAAGATCTTTCCTTGCTTTGGATTGGGATCCTGAGTTGAAGAAGAGATATTTTGATGATAGTGCAGCAGAGGTAAGCTGATTATGTTGCTTCCTTTTCCAGCACAAATAAAAATTGAACATAAAAAATACGACTTAATTAGTGTGACATATGAGGTTGTAAGTCTTCACAAGAAGAAGCAACTGTATCATTTTTTCATGTTATTCTTAGTAAATACATTGTTATAAATAAACTTCATATATACATCCAAGTAATTAGCAAATCTGAGGATTATGAACTGGGAAGTAAATCTGAAGCTGTGGAAACTTTTTACTTGAATGGTTTCTGATCAGTTTTTCCATATATAGGAGCTTTGTAGTTACTGCTTATAGTAAGACGATATCACTAAAATGAGTTTTGTTTCATTTGTTCTCTTAACTCAAGAAATACTTCTCTTTAGGATTTTGAAAAACATGAAAGTGTGGAATATAAGCCTCCCAAAAAGCCTTTTGTGAAATTAAAAGATTGCATTGAGCTGTTCACAACAAAGGAAAAACTAGGTGCTGAAGATCCATGGTAAGCACAAAAAATTAAAATTTTGTTCTATGGTATTCTATGGTTTTATATATTTCTCAAAATTAATCAAAACCACACTTGAACATAAAGATAAGTCGTTGGTTTATTAATGATATTTTGAATTGTGTTATTTCAGACATAGTTGAAAATTCTCAAAATGCTTTCTGTTTTGGTCCATTACTTTATCAAAACTTTTACCATGTGCAGAAGGTTATATTTGTAAGGAAGACATGTAATGCACTCACAATTAGGAGGAAGGGTTGACACATAAGCTGCTCTAGTCTGTAGACTGTGATGGACAGTGAATGAACAATATTGTAACAAATTCAATGCAGTGATTTAAACAAATACTCCCTTCTGAGGTGGGAGAGCTTGGTGCACCCTGTAGCTTCTTTATGCAAATACATAACTTGCCTTGCATTGATATATGAAATAGGGATGTCCATAAACAGCAAGTTTATGGGATGGGGGATGTCCATAGTCAATAGAACCCCTCAAATTCATGTTCTAGCCATTAGGTTTTTGGCAGAGACTTATTCTATTCATGGTTCTTCCAGATTATAATTTGGAATCATATCTGAATATTCATAATTATAGTATGTTCCCATAAGATCCTTTTTTTCCAGGAGTCTTCTAGCAGATAACAATCTTGCATCAACACCTTTAAGCCCAGAATTAAGTTTGAAAAGAGTCTGCCAATTTTTCTTCTGCAGATACCTAAAAGTTTTGGAGATCTCCCAACGTTGTCACCAGAGTTTCTCCTATATTTGTACAGGGTAGGGAGCTAACTTAAAAAAAAATCTCTCTTTTTTTCTGGGCTTGCTAGATTGTACAACACTGGATAGACTGTTTGAGATACCGTATAACTCAGGTATGGTGAAGCACTTCCATTTTGGCAGCACATTTTAAGCAGTGTATTTTAACTACTAAATACAACTGCAGAAGTCAAGCAGCTGCTACTACATGCATCTCCCTGGAGGTCATTGATCACATTTTTCTTCATTTGTTAGCTCATCACAAGTCTAATCTACAAGAGTTCATCATCCCTAGTCCAGCACTGTTTCTAGTCTACATAATCTAAACCAGCTGGGAAAACAGATTGTCAGTTCCAGCTTGCCTTTACAGTTCTCCTAATTTTTTTGTCATTATCTGATGTTGCTATTTAAAAGACACTTGTGCAGTCTTCTAATTTTTTTCACTCCTCTAGATTTTTACTTGTTAGATGCCAAAGTGTAGAATATGCATAGACTACTTCATGGAAGAGTTGCTTCCATTTGTTCTTACCTATCTTCCTCCCTGAGCATTAGTTGCTGCAAGATTCAAGTATGCATTGCAGGGAACAGAAATTTCTAAGTCATGGTCTGTTTAATACTTGACTGCTTTGAAGGAAAGTTTCTAGTAAATGAGTTTTTCCGGGTTCCAGTAGTCACTGTTACCTGGTTTTAGATGGTAGATGGGATAGGGTGGTGGATGGATGAATTTAGAAATTGAAACTTGAAAGAATCACAGTTTTCTGTGCACTTTTTTATGGTTAATTTCATAACACTTTATTTTTCTATGTACAATACAAGAATCCTGTGTTTTAACTAAGGATTTAGGGATATAGGAGATGAGAATGCAATTATTTTGAGCTTCACTAGGATCATACTTGCACATTTTAAACTGGAAGGGATATCTATGGCATTAGTAACAGAACATGAAAAGTGTGTGGTTTTTGCTCATTCAGTTCTCTCGTGCATCTGACTTTCTCTTTGGTAATGTGTTTTAACATACATAATGGACTACAGTTAGGTACAATTGATTTTTTTTTTTTCCTTTTAGGTATTGTCCAAACTGTAAAGAACATCAGCAAGCTACTAAGAAATTAGATTTGTGGTCGCTGCCCCCCGTACTGGTAGTTCATCTGAAGCGCTTTTCCTACAGCAGATACATGAGGGACAAGTTGGATACATTGGTTGACTTTCCAATAAAGTAAGAAATTCAAATATTTTAATGCTAGAACTGTAAAAGCATGACTAGGGCATGTGTTGATACAGCAATTACATAACATGGGTTTGTTCTCGGCTTCTATAAGAGAATCCAGTTAAATAATGACAAAATGCTCCTGGGTTAAAAGTATAAACTCGGCAAAATAGTAATAATGTAAAAATACGGCAGATTACTGGTTCCTGTTCCAAGTCTCACAGAGTGAAAGGAATGCACTGGCAGAGTAGTCTGGTGTATTTTTCTGGGGCATGTAAAGTAAAAGGCTCTGAGACCACCAAACTGTGGTTAAACATGACTGACTTTTGATTGTATTTTATTGTTTATTTTATTTTGTTTTGTTTTTTAACAGTGACTTGGACATGTCAGAGTTCCTTATTAATCCCAATGCAGGGCCTTGCCGCTACAATTTGATTGCTGTCTCCAACCACTATGGGGGAATGGGAGGAGGGCATTGTAAGTTGATTTCAAGTGTCATCATTCTAGATGTCAGCTTTCTTTCCATGTTGGTTTTGTTTGAAATACTGATCACTTTGAATCAATGGTGCTTTTTAATGGTTATGGGACAGGGTTTCTTTCATTACCTTGAAATGCTTTCACAAGTATTTTAACAAAAATGAGCTGTATGCAATGATCTTTCAAGGGTAATTGTGGGTTCTCTTATACTTCTAGCTATGCATATTTTGAAAAAACATAAGAGTTACTGTACTCTTAAAACTGATTTTGTCCTGCTTGTCTGTACTTTTGTTCATTCTGCTTCTTGAAAGCAGAAAAAATGACTGAGGGATTGTATTTTTACTGTTCTTTTCAGTATACATCGTTTTTAAGAGGGGAAATGTTAGTGATTAAACTCTTTGCTTAAAAAAAATGTGTTCAAGATGCTTAATAGTGATAATGAGATTTAGTTAAGTGTGAAGTGTTTGACAGTAACACAGACTAGTAACTGATTGTATTACATCTATGAACATACAAAGTCCTGAGACACTGTACTTTCTTGTCCTAGATACTGCTTTCGCAAAAAATAAGGATGATGGAAAATGGTACTACTTTGATGACAGTAGTGTGTCCACTGCAAGTGAGGACCAGATAGTGGCAAGTATCTTTTATGTTTCCAAATTTGGGACTGTTGATATTTTCTTGTCAGGGCAGGAAAAATGAAGGGTAAACCATGAAACTTGTGTTAAATTTGTAGGCAGTAGTTTGTGTTCTTTCAAAGGACAGTGTAAACCAAAAATGTTTTGCTACAACTTGCAGAAATAACTTACATAAACAGTCTGGATTTCTTTTTAATTTTACCTTGTATATTTGGAAGCAAAGAAAAAGAGTTAGTAACCTGGATTGTAAATGTTTTGTTCGAAGCCTCATGAACATACTGTCCTACTCTCTTTTACAGTCCAAAGCAGCGTATGTGCTCTTCTACCAGAGACAGGACACAATCAGTGGAACTGGCTTTTTCCCACTTGACCGGGAGACAAAACAAGGTGCTTCAGCTGCCACAGGCATCCCAGTAGAAAGTGATGAAGACAGCAATGAAAATGATAATGATATAGAAAATGAAAACTGTATGCACACTAACTGATGGGAAGAACTAGAAGCCATAAAAGAGACTCTCATACTGGGGATACGGATTGAAAGAGTGAAAATGCCCACCAAATTAAGAATAAAAATCTGAGATGGGGAGTTTCAGATAATAGAATGTAAATCTTTATTACATTTTAACATGTGCAGTACTTGAAGTGAAACAATAAAAACTTAAACAGAAATTGTCTCTAATGCATTTACAGTCTCATATTCACAAGGTATATATAGGAAATCACAAATAAACCCCTTTTTAAGTTTTCTGCTGCTGTTCTGATGAATTATGTTTTCTTTTGTTTTGGATGTGAATTAATAACTAAAATATTAAATCTGTGGACTTCTGACATTTACTTTGCTAGTACTGCAAGAATACTACTGCCAAGTCTAGTTTCTGGATGAATATATACATGTTCCTTAGGCTGCCAACAGACTACAAGTAAAAATGTCATAAATACCTAAAGTAGTTTTCTTGAAACAGCAAATTTTTGTTTCTCCCAGTTTTTCTTCTTTTTTTTTTTAATTTGGTCACAATAGAAAATTCTGGATTTCATGCTGCATTAACAAAAAAGGTTTTCTGTTAAATGTAAGTATCCACTGTTGCTTGTTGGAATCTATTCTGCAGACATAATTCCTGTTATCTTGCTTCTAAGACATGCATAATTTTTTATCTGATAACAGTCCAAAATTTAAATTGTGCTATGTTATCTCTCCCCAGTTTTTGTAGTTTGACAGCTTGCAAACTACTCTGTATTAAAGTCAGAGTTAATAGTATTCTGTATCCATAATAATGACTGTGTATCAGGCTTAGTTGAGAATTTTTTCAATATGACCTGCCTTTAAATTGTTAATTAACAAAATCACTTTAAAGGTAGGCCTGTTAATTTTCTTTGTGTGTTCCGGATGGAATTCACCATAGCCTTACAGTGTATCTGAAAAAGTAACTCATAAGAGAATTGGCATTTGCATGTTCAAGTCAGAACCTGTACAGTATATAAGGCATACAAACTCCAAGTTGGATTTCAGTTAACTATGTTCAGGGGTCCCAGGATGCCAAAATGAGTGTGAAAGTTTGAAACATTTTTTGATTTGCTGCTTTCCCATTGATCTAGTTGGAAGAATGTATTGTTGATTTGCATACAATACTGCCTTTGAGAGGGGCTCTTAAATGTGGGGCACATGTCACATATCTGCTACCTGGAGAATTGCTTTGTGTCCCACTGTTTAAAATTTAAAAAAGAAAAAAAGCAAAAAGTATGATGTTCTTCACTTGAACTAATCAAATACAATAGGTTATAAATTGTGTATTGTAAATAAAAGTTCACTCTGTGAGTGCACATTTTGGTAAATTATTTATTTATGTTAGCATTAAAAAGTTTAAAAAATTGCATTTGACCAGGATATAAATGAGATATGTTGGACATGGCTTTGCTTTATACCTTGATATTAAAACTGGTGTTTCATCCTGGTATTTTAAAGCTGCTTTGAGGTTTTGGGTTTTTTTGTTTTTTTTTTAAATGTAAACTAACCTCCTGCATGACAGAGGTTAAAATTTTGTCTGCACTTGAGTTCACTTGGGTTTACATTTGAAATGCGCATGTTTATTTATACAGATTTCAATAAAGCTATTCAAGGCCTTATTTAGTGTTCCATTTTGTTACAAATTCTTTTCCCAAGGTGTTTGTGTCACGGGTAGTCTTTGAGACATATATTCTCAATTACAAACTGGTCATTACGGTGTAATGACCAACACAGAACAAGATGAATAGTATTTCAAGTAGATAGAATATATGAAAAGGTTTCTCTCCTGTCATTGGCCCCAAAACATTTATAAGACTGCAAAAACAATAATGTCATAATTTTGTTTGTTTGTAAAAGTAATACTGTAACAATAATCAAATGCAAATTTGATTTTGGGAGGGCTGGGAAATGAGGGAATAAAGTCAAGATTAGACAAACCTATGGAGTTGGCAGGGGAGAATCATACAAGCTTTTGGAAGTAATCCTAGAGAAGTGATCAACTCTTTGAATAACACGTACAAAGAGCCCGCCTATAGGCATGCTCCCATTGTTTCCATATCTTGTTAGCCTAGAACTTGTTTGGAAAAACCGCACAGAGCAAAGGATCTGATTTGACTTACCAAAATACTTCAGGAGTTTGTGGATTGGAGCTTTACTATCTGATTACATAGAGTCCTAATGCACTTCCTTCTCCCTTTGAAAATGCAAATAAACACTTACGTATGGAATGTTATATTTGAAGGAATGTACTTACCTACTAATAATTGGATCATCCAACTAAAATTTAAAAGGGTATAGATCACAGTAACATTTAATTAGGAAAAAAGTACATAGACCCATTCTAATTTTTTTTGTTATTGTTAGTTTGGCTTCCAAGATTACAAACACAGAGTTTGTATAATCAGTTTCCTAATCAGAGAGAAAAATCAGTAATATCTCTAGTCAAGTGTCTCAAAAGTTTCTGGGAATTCAGTCAAGTTGTGAGTTTTATAAAACATATATTCATATGTAAGATACAATTATTCTTGTGTGGACATACTTTACAGAAAGTATATTATTATTTACAGTGTTTATCAAAAGTTATTCTCAATTCATTTATATGGAGAAGAAGATCCTAACACCTGTTGTCAATCATGTCAGATAAAAATCTACTATGCTTTTTTCAGCAGAAAGTTTGCTGTCAATAAGTATCAGCATATCAGTTACCTTGTTAATGTGACAGTCACAGAAACAAAACAGAGTAGGAAGCAGAAGACAGCTTATAATTCCCACTTGGTGGATTTTGTGACAGCAATATGTCATTTAAAGCCAGGCTGGGAGGGAAGGAGAGGTAAAGAAACATTGTCCAGGATCTCTTGTTTTAGTTGGCTTCAGACAATGTTCTGGATGTTTTGGTGCAGACAGCTCCCTGATCTGCCCACCTAAACTGAAGTCCCAGCTGCCTTCCTGGCACACTGAGGTGAAGTTTGCGGCTTACTTTAGAGCTGATGAGATGATAAAGACTGTCAGATGTTCCACAGTCAGATAATGTGGGAACATCTGCAGCATCCACAGCTACTTGCTAATGGGAAGGCCACAACCCTGTTCTTGGTTTCCCAGGACGTTAGCTCTGTGTTATGGAATGCAGTGTATTTTTTCAAGAGATTTGAAATCTTTAGAGGGAAGTCAGTATGTCAGGCAAAGAAATTAATTGGCAAACCCACTAGTTTTCTTTAAAAATAATGCTGCTTTCTTTGATGTCAGAGTTGTAGTTGCAGGGTATGGTTTTTCATTGTTTCTAGGTACTTGTTACTTTGACAAAATCACCATAAATGTAGTGAAACAATAGGAAAACTATGTGATAGAGTAAGCATATTCTTAGTCTGCAGGCAAATTGCTCTGTTCAGATTTTTTTAGTTCTCTTTCCCTGGGGGGTAAACATTGTGAAAACAGTTCCACTTCTCTAGTTCTGAGATTGCATACTTTACTGGCATTGTGCTCCTGAGGCAAGCAGAGGGATCTGTCTTACTGAAAAGAAATTACATCTTGGAATAACATGGAAAGCTGAATAGTCCAAATGTGACAAATTTATTTAAGGAATGAACTGAGATGCTATATGCCAGGTAGCATTAACAGTCATCCTGGACTAAATTATGAAACAATTAATACAGGACTCTCTATTGATAAAGAATTCACTTCAGTCTATATGGTTTAATGAAAAGTAAATTTTGTTATTTGTCAGGGGAGTAACTGAAAAAGAGAGTTGATAAAGATGATAATAGAGATGCACCTACATTATTTTGGTACTTGGCACTTAAATGTCACTTTAAGTATCACAATATTCTCATCAAAACATGAATGTTATGCAGTATCATCCAACACTAAGTTTAGGAAATGACCAACAACCTCAAAATAATTTCCATTAGGAAGTCATTGTGGAATAGAGATGTTGAAGAAGTTGGTGGCCTTTGGTCTTAAAGTTTTTATTCAGTGTGCAAAATATTCAGATCATATCTACAGAATGTGGAAAGTAGTAAATATCCCTATATCCTCTGTAGCCCTGGTGGACAAGCAATTCAGCACTGAAACAGTGACACAAGAACTAGTCCTTGGATACATAAACAGAAATGAGAAGTTGGCTTAGTCTTTCTGGGTTTCAAGTAAGGAACCTGTGGAAATACACTATTTGAGTTCCTACCTTTTAAAAGTTTGGATTGTAACTTGGGACACATTACGGAAGAAAAAAGTTACAACCTCAGAGTAAATACATTGGCACTAACAGATTGGGAGAAGAATGGCTTTCTCAGAAGGACTACTCAGAAGTGCCTCAATTTGCAGGCAACGCCATATGAGGGGGGACTTAATGCTATGCAGGGAGTCTTGGAGTGTAGGGAAACATTCAAAGAACAACTGGTTCAAAACTGGAACAGGACAATCTGGAAACAGTAGGAGTGTTTTATGCAATTACTTTTTTAAAAAGTAGAAGGAAGATACTGGCAGAACCACCAGCAGAGGCAAGTAGTGTGTTGTTCTATTAGCTCTGGGCTAGATGCCTTCCCTGGGCTACGGAGGGAGGCAGCTGAGAGGTGCAAGGGCCCTTCTCCTTCTGGGATGGAAACAGTCTGAGTCATCTGAGCCACCTGCCCCAGCTGTGAGATCTTTGAATCCACAAACATCCTGTTCTTTTCAGAGGAATGTTCCTCTCTCTTTAGACCTAATTGTACCCATTAAAAATCACTTAGAAGTTTAGAATGGAGGCCAGAATGTGCCCGTGTTTGTTCCGAGCTCACCATGGTTTGAGAGAAGGCCTTTACTCACTAGCGTTATAATTCATTAATAGGGGAATAAAACCCATGCTCTTGTTCAGCAGAGCGAATGGTATGATTTTTCTTCCCTTCTTTCACCATTGCTTCCAACTTAAATGTAGTAGTGCATTTGGGCTTCTTCCAAGTTTCCCCCCCACCCCAGTTTAGGAACTTCTGAGTCCTGTCCATCATCCTGCAGTCCCACCCTGATACCTGGAAAATTCCAGGAAGACTGTCACAGGGTCTCAGGTGTCCCTTCGTGTTTTTATGCACTGTATTGTTTTACTAATGTTCCTTTAATTCTGGGTCACTCCCACACCCCCTTGGATTGGTTCTTGAGTTGTACCCTCCTCTGCCCCTCACCCCGTACTTAAAGTCAGACACAGAGGGAAAACCCGCTTTTGCGGGTTCCTCTCTGGACGAAATAAACCAGAGCTGAATCCCCCAGAAGTCCTCTCTTCATTTCCTTGCCATTGCCACGTTTCTGCCTAAGGCTCAAACCCACTGGATCAGGAAAGATACAGAACTGTGTCTTTAAATGCAAGGTCGGTGCCAGAGCTAGCCAGAGCAGCACTGAACCCTGACACTCAAAATCATGAAGCCACTCCAAACGCTCTCTGTTAGACTGTCCTGGTGCTGGCCAAGGCCATGAGGTACAGAGTCTGCGTGGCCAAGTCGTTGTGCTATTACATATTATCCTACAGCATGGCCAGGGCCAGGGAAAGGGCTCTCCCTTCCCAGGACAGGGCGAGTGTTCCTTTTTCCAAGGAGCAGTGGGGTCACAATTGTCCAGACCCAAGGGTTTCTCCACCATTGTTTTGGGCTTGGGGGGAAACAGGGTACAAGGAGGGGCAGGGTGACAATTTTTTCTTTGTCTTGGAGCTGTGCAGCACCAGGTTGGGTTGCTCGGTCATACATGTTTTGTATGTAAATCACCCTCTTCTTTGTATACTTTTGTTATTGTTGCTAGTAGAGTGTTGCTGATATTGTTCATTTTCTTATCTCATTGCTTTTTCCAATCAGTTGTTCTTAGCTCAAGATTTCTACCTTTTTTCTCTCACTAGAGGGGTGGGGAAGGGGAGTGCCTGTATGGGGCTTAATTTCCAGCTGGGCTTAAACCACGAAAATTACCTTTGATTTATTGTCATTTTCTCCAAGTAACAATTTCCCCTAGTTACAGCCTATACCAAAACATACATCTCCCTTTTCCTTCTTTCTTTTCCATTCTGGAGGAGCATCCTTACCTCTCCATCACAATTTCTGTTAAAACACAATGACCCATTCAGACATGACCCTGTTGAAAACTGAGTAGTTCCTTAAAAATGAGAATTAAAACCTACATATCGTGCAATTGGCAAGAGGTCTGCAACCAGCTCTGCAGGCACAAAGGCATTTTCCAGAACATCCAGAATGAATGCTGTCTGGAAAGACTTCAGATCAGCTATGCTTGTTTTCAACATCTGTCAATGTTCTAAAATACATATTATGCTCTGGGTATTGTGTAAATGTGTCTTTTGCCTGAGGAGAAAGTCTGCAAACACAAGGGACAGTAATTACTAACTCTGTATCATCTATACCTATTAAAAGCAAATACAAAAGACATATTGATTTTTGGTATAGGAAATAATGCCTTAACAGATGTCTTCAGAAAATTTAACCTTAGCTATTTATGTATCTTTGAGATAAGGTAGCGCAGAATAAATGACAAATCAAAGAAGGTTGTAGTACTACTTAATACGGGAAGTATTGGGTTATCCTGTCCATGTAATCTTTGAAATTCTGTTTGGTTAGTGTCATGGTCAGTTGGAAATTGTAATTTAGGGAGCTCATTTTTATGATGCAAATTGTTTCTGTAATATCAGAGAGGAAGAAATAGTGCAGAACTGTGAATGTATGTAAAAGCAATTAATCTTACCAGGACAAGCCAAGAGTATGGAGAAGCCTATACTGCATGAATAGAAAAGATGAATGTAATAAGAAAGTAGCTGTAGGATACTACTAAGGAGGTGGTGGAGGATTTCAAAAAGGAGCAGTGTCCTATGGTTTAAAAAAGCAACTACTGTAAAAGTCATTAACAGGCAACCAAAATTTAAAATCTTTGATAGTGGTGGTTTGTCTTTCAGAGATACAACAAAAAAGTGATTTGGTTTCTAGAACTGGATTTAACTTCTTAGTGAAAGATAATGGTAAACCAGTAGGAAGGAAACAATCTAGAGGTGATTCCAGCACATTATGAGGATCAGGGGCTGAGTTCCTAGTAATTTTTAGGAACTAGTTTACAAAGGAAGATTTGAAATGTCCTGAAGGGGGGAAAAATCACAGAATCAAATAGATTTTAAAAGACCTCTAATTGAACAGCACCATATCAACTAGATCATGGCACTAAATGCCATGTCCCTAAACAACTCCAGGGACACAGTGACTGCACCACCTCTCTGGGCAGCCCATTCCAATGTCTAATAACCCTTTCTGTGAAGAAATTCCTCCTGATTTCCAACCTAAGGCTCCCCTGGCACAGCTTAAGCCTGTGTGCTCTCATCCAGTCACAAGCTGCCTGGGAGAAGAGGCTGACCTCCACCTGGCTACAACCTCCTTTCAGGTACCTGTAGACAGTGAGTGACCCCTGAGCCTCCTCCAGGCTAAAGAACCCCAATTCTCTCAGCTGCTCACCACAGGACAAGGAAGTGTTGATTTCTTTGACGTTCTACTGTTATTAAGGCAGGTTCTTGCTTTCTGTGATCTTGACTCCAACAAACTGAGACATTCAAGCCCACCAGACATTTGTATCACTGATTATGAAATGTGGCTGAGTGGGTCAGGAGCAGAGCCATTTGGTAAAGAATCTATCAATACTTAGTACATGTTAATTTCTAATTTTATAATTCAACTGTTTATCAAATGTTCTTAGATCATGGCATGGTTTAGTTAGTTATGACTGAAGCAGGGAAGCAAGGCCTTTAGAAATAAACAGCCATAGGAATCTACTGATTATCATGCTGTCAAAGGGAAATAAGGTTTCAGACTGGCTGAACAAGTTTTACATCCCACTTAATGATCTGTTCAGTAGCTCCAGGGCTTGGCTCTCATGTGGAACAGTGAGTATTCAGACCTGGAATTTCCTATGCTCTAGCCAGCAGGTAGCCAAGAGCCCATCCATACACTGGTGTGAGGAGAGAGACAAGCTCATCCACTGTGCTCTGGGAGCAGGTTCCAGCAAGTGGCTGCTCTTTCTGAAATATTGAATACAATTTGGAGAAATGCTGCCAAAATACCTGTATTAACTAATGAGATCAACTATGTAATTGCCACACGTATGCATCCTTGGTTCTGGATGGCTCTGCTAGCACATGACCCAGGGTACAGATACATACAGTGATATTGCCCTGCTTTATTGGAAATGCGTATTCACATGTGGAGGTGAGCTGAGTAGCCATTTTACTACAAAGGAAAGCATTTGGATCTTTATGACTGGATATCTTTTGCTGTCTTCCAAACTTCCTGAGAAGTAAGTTCATTCTGTTTAGGTGTTTGGATCCAACCTGAGTAACAAAATTTCTTTCAGACCGCACAGCCACACATGAACCTCTACAAATACTTATCTCAAGGGCAACGTCCTCTGAATTAGATAAGAAGTCTATAATCTTCATAAAGCAACAAAGATGAGTGCAACACATAAGGTAAACCAAAGGCTCTACAAGCAGCAGTTCTTCATTCAGATCTCTTCCATAAATTTCTAATCCTCATGGCGTTTATAGAAAGAACTGCCTGTAAAAGAATGGAACAGTCTCACTTCAGTTATCTCTGCAAACAGTTGTGCTGGAGGCTCTCAGAAGTACACTGCCATACTGAGTCTTTTCTAGGCCGGGCTAAATTAGCTACAAATTACTTTGGTCATGCCAGCAGTGTAGCTGTGGCAATGTGAAAAGAATACCTACATGGTGTGCTAGCCTCCATGCTACTTATATCAGTATAGTGAGTGTAGATATTTCTATAGTTATTTTTCTGTGGTTTATAGATATGACGCAGTCCCTGCTACAGAGAGGCCACCCCTAACACAAAGGAGCTAACATCTATTCAGCTGGAGAGAACTCTTCTGTAGTAATGGTATCACTCAGCAGCCTCAGGGCTGCAATCTGGAATGATTATCTTACAGGAGTCACCAGAGCCTGCAGAAAGCATCCAGTGAGTGACTTCTCCTCTCTGCTGCAGCAGACAAAAAAATTTATTTTTACACATGGGAACACCCTTCTTCTCACTAATATGGCTCTGTGATTAGTGGATGGTCTGGAGGTTACTAGGTGTGTGGAAGTACTTCCATAATTTTCATACAAGCTGAAGAAGATAAAAAAAGGAAATTATTAAGATGTAAGGAGGTTTTTGGCAAATAGATGAGAGAGCAGCAAATAAAGAGATAGCAGCACAATGCAAATTACTGACATTCTTGATGAGCATTTTTACAGTCAGCATGAGTAACCAGAAAAAAACTTCTGCCAAGGGTGCAGATGAATGCACTGTCCACTGAAATAGCTCTGGATCAAATAATTGAAGTGCCTTGAATCACAGCTGCTTTGCTTCAACACAACTATGCCTTTATCTCTAAACCAAAATTCCTAACAAAATTCTTGAAGATTGAAATAAATTTGGATCATAAGTGCAACATCACTGAAGTTTCTTACTCTGCTGACTGTGACCTGGTGATGTGCTATTAAGGTGGTAGGGATGGTCAGTGTTGGGTTTTGTTGTGTAAGTCAAGTAGCATCTCCACCTCTGTTTCTCTATTTTCTACACTTGGCAGAAAAAAGAAAGTATCATGAATGGGCTGCATTACACATAATGCAAAGAAAAAGATGAACAGATATTAATTCTGTTATTTGTGTAAGGGAATAAAAGACAAATTCAGCTTAAAGCACAGAGCAATGTTTGTCTCCCATGTCAGCCACATACTTCCTGTGTGAGCTGGAAAGTACAAAGGGCTGATAAAATTTTGTGATTATCATGTCTCTGTTGGTCTGTTGTTACACTGCCAGCTCCAGCACAGCAATAAATTAATTGAAGCATTGGACAGCAGCTCTTTCTCACAAAAGATGTTACCAGGTTCAGCTGATTCAATTACCAGCACTCCAAAGGCCAATTAAAAACAAAAACAAGCCCAAAAACCCCCAAAAACCAAAACAAAACCAAAAAAACCCAAACCCAAAACAAAACAAAAACAAATAAACCCCATTGCTTCGAGAATCTGTTTGGACAAGATTCAAGCAGGAAAAATTGGGAAAACAGCTTTGATGGCTGGTTACATGAGAGTGTTGGAAGCATCTAAGCCTCTGGTTGAGAGATTTGTGTGTAGGCCCTGGAGTTCTGCACTCAACAGGGGATCACTGCTGAATACCTAATACACATCATAGGTCTGACATTGTGGGCATGGCTGCTTAACCCTATTGCAAGTGACCCCAAACGAAATGTGACATAATTACCAATAGTTTGCTAATGGCAAAGAGAATGATCCACCAGTAGACAAAGGCTGGGATTGCTTTTTGAGTTGACCAAATGAAATAAAATGTGTATTAACTATAAGTATACAAACAGAATGGGTACTAACATGTAAACATATGCTCACACCTATGCAGAAAGGAACACAGGCTAAATTAATGAGGCATTCACACTAGAAAACCTACTTTTCAATCTGTTGGTAGATCTAACTTCCTTGCACAGCCACAAAAGGAACAAGGACTTCACTTCTACTCCATAAAAACCCCCAAAGAATACCATATACTAGAGGGAAGTTTATTACTTCTTTTAACCCATTCGTGTCACAAAAAATACTCTCTTGACAACAAATAATCTCTTTGGTCTGTAATTTAAGGAACTACTGAAGTGATCACACAGTAAAGGGCTTCTTTGTGCTTACACAGACTCATACAATGCATAGTTTTTATGAAAGGCTACAGGATATGTTTGGTATTAATCCATCTCTCACTGATTTAAATTTTAATTTAAAATTTAACTTTGTCTTTCAATATCAGTATCTATGTTCAATCTGAGACAAAATTTTTTCCATTGTGACTCCTACCTCTGCAGTACAAAAAATCACCAGAGATGTGTACAAACACCTTTACTTTCCCACACAATTGATTTTTCATATCCTGAAGTTAGTTTACTACTGTCACTACTTACAGATTCATATCACTTACAGAAGTATACAGGAGTGTAGGTAAAGTGAACTCAGAGGAAAATCACAGCTCTGCCCATTACAATGAAACCAATTCATTGCCAGAATGAATGAAATCTGATAGCTTTGTCTCTGTACAGCATGATGGCAGAACCCTGCTCTCATCTACAAAGCCTGCATCTGCATACATCTATCAGGATGAGCTATAACTAGGACTAAACACCTGAAATTGATACAGGCAAATGCTATCCCATGTTTAATCCAATTAAAAGGACTGAGGCACATCATTTGGAATGAACATGACGTAACTTAATGAGTCACAATAGGTCTCATGAGCATTTTTGTTGGTAATTAGGGCCATACAGCTACAGGGAATTATTTCAATCACCCACTGCCCATCACAAAATAACATGTAATTTAATAACAAAGGAAACCACAACATAATAATTGCAGGGCAATACAAAGTTAGCTTAAAAGCTGAGAGATGTGCCTGAGATGCAGGCACGTGTACTATTCCCAATTAAATCAGCTTAACAGCTAACTAGCATTTTAGCTTGCTGGTCAAAAATGCGCCCTCAGAGATGCCCACATACGCCACGCCACCTTCTGAATCAAAAGTGACTTGAATTGTAACCAAGTGTACAAAAGTGTACAAAAGACTGGCAAACTCCTCTGCTGAGGGTTAGGACTACATGCAAGAGAATCTACTGCAATGACATGCAACTGCAGAAGTCACATTCACAATCAGACCAGTCCCACTTAAAAGGATCCTAGCTAGTTTAAACAGTTTAAGTGCACTGATTTAGATTAACTGATAAATCTCTGCATTTACAAAAGGTGTACATCAAAACAGTGAGAAAGATGACCTTGTCGTTTAAGAGACATGTCTGAGATTCAGGCACATGTTCCCAGTTTTTGCATTCAGCAGATCCAGAAGAGTTTTCAATTCTACAACTGTAAGAATTCTACAAACTGTAAGATTCATTTCCAAACTCATATACAATCTTTCCAGTATTTGGCTGGCAACACTGAACAGACTGAGCGTCTAAGCTGGTAGGTGAGAAGATCTGTATGATCAATGTAAATGATATCAAGTATGCAAACAGGCAGACAGGTAGATTCAGAAAATATCAATGTGTCCATGGCTTACTGTGTACAGTTAATCTGTGGAAAAATTTGAACAACAAAAAGGAAGTAAATCATTAAAGCTTACCTAAGAAACACATGTGCATAGTCAATAATTAATTCCTTCATTCCCCTAGCTAATCATCCATGTTTCTTATTAAGGTATTTGAAATCATCTGTGAATTGCCTCAGGCCTGAAGCCCAGAACAGATGCACTAAGATGGGAAAATCCTTAGGAAAATGCTTATAGGTTAAGCATGTAAATCATTCTACTGAAGACAACAGTCTTGTTCTTTTGTTGGATTTTTTGTGAGTTTTCTTTTTTAAGTAAGCATAGAAAAATCAATGCTTTTGAGAATCCATCTCTCCATCTCAAAGTGCACAGACCAATGCACTTTGAAAGTACAAGCATGTTATAGAATCATGTTTGCTTTTACTGGACACCAGGGTGAAATCCTAATTCCTTGTCTGAAGGCACATAAACCTTGCCCACCTAATTCAATTGCAACAGCATTACACAGTTTTAAAAAACCACATCCATTCATCCAGTTCTGTCAAGCTAATAGCCAGTATATTGAAAATAATATAAAAATAAAGACCTTTATGTAACAAACTACTTAGAAAACAATCCTGCACTCTTTGCTTCACAAAGCACCCCTAAAGATTTATGTGTATGGGTACAGTCAACGCTGTGCCAGTGGGAGCCTGTTTAATATATCATTTGCAATAGTTCTCACAGTAAATAAACTCAATATATGAGTAGGGATGCTCAAATTTGTGAAAAGTTTTTACTTTTTCATTACAAGACAAACCCCCCAAATCATTAGAACATTGTCTAAGTAAAACTTTCAGGAAAGTCTGAAGAAAAGCTGTTACTTAAAATTTTTTAAATTGTATAACAGTAAAAATTTGACCTTCATTTGGCTTCTTCAAATTTTTTTGTTCAAGACTCCCAGGTTTGAAAACTACAGCATGTCAAAACTCACGGATGTTTTCCAACTCCCTGGGTTTACAGATGGGGAACAGAACCATGCTGCATTACAGGTAAGCAGCCAGCATAGTACAGCATTTACAGTACCAAGAATATGGAAAAATTATTATTGCAGAGACCAAAATCCTTGTGAAACGTTAATTGTTATGGTGAATGATGAATGGTATCCTCCAGAAGGAAGCTCCCTGCATTACTGCAAGTAACAGATACTGAAGAGCTGGTTGTTCAGCAGCCAGCTTTAGAGATGGATTAAAAATTGCTGGAATGGAATTCTGAGGGACACTACTGGTGACATGGAAGGTACCTGGGACCCAACCATTCCACATGCCCTTGTTTTTTTTCCTGCTCCTGTTTATCTTAAAGCTTCTCAACGAAGGATTTACCCTCGCTTCACTTAGAGGAAACCACGAAGAAGTTTCTGCAGAAAACTGCATACGCTCTGGCCGAGAAGGGCACAAAGCTTCTCTCCTGCTGAAGAACCACAGAATGGGCAGGGCAGGAAGGAACCACTTTGGGTCATCTCGTCCAACCTGCCTGCTCAAGCAGGGTCACACCAGAGCGCCTTGCATAGAATTGTACCCAGACGGTTCTTGAATCTCTAGCGAGGGAGACTCCACAGACCCTCTGGGTGATGTTTCAGTGCACAGTCACTCGGATAGGAAAGAAAGCAACTACTTCAGAATATTCAAAAGAAAAACAGTACACCTCGCTTTTTGCTTTTTTTAAATCAAACGCTCCTGGGAGCCGGACTTGGCCAGAGGGAACCGACCCCTACGCCCCTG
Source organism: Pycnonotus jocosus (assembly GCA_013400435.1). Classification (NCBI taxonomy): domain Eukaryota; kingdom Metazoa; phylum Chordata; class Aves; order Passeriformes; family Pycnonotidae; genus Pycnonotus; species Pycnonotus jocosus. Next base: position 53,882 of record VWYP01010793.1, read on the forward strand.
CAGCCGCTCGGCGGGGTTGGCCGCTGCTGAAACCCAAAGAGCTCCGCCACCTCCTTCCTCAGTGACCCTTCGCAAATGCCGCGGTTTGTCCCCTCCCCACGGCAGCCCCCCAGCGCCGGCGGCCCCGCCTCGGCCCAGGTCCCAGCGCCTCTGCTGCCCCTCCACTGCCAACCCAGTGACACTGCGGGGAACGGACCCCGAGAAACACCCCCGCTCCGCANGCCCGCTCGGAACAGCGCCCGGCCCGGGGCCGGCCCGGCGGCGCCATGGCCGGGACCAGCAGCCCCGAAGCCGTGAAGAAGCTGCTGGAAAACATGCAGGGGGACCTGCGGGGCCTGAGCCTGGAGTGCCGGAAAAAATTCCCCCCCGTCAAGGAGGTGAGCGGCGCTGAGCCGAGTCAAGCCGGGCCGTGCTGGGCTGAGCCGGGCGGCGGGCGCCGTTCCGGAGGGGCCTCCCTGGCCCCGGGGCCCGGCCGGAGCTGCCCCTCCGGTACCCTGCCCGGTGCCGTTCCCGATGAGCTCCGACCTCCACAGCGGCGGGCTGTGCCCGGAGTGGCTGTGCCGGACGTGTCTGTGCCTGTCCCGTGTTCCGTGGCTGTTGTTCTCAGCGCGCTGCCGAGGCGGGGGCCGTGGGCCGGGCTGTGCCCCTCGGGGAGCGGGGCTGGCGGACAGACCGTCTGTTGACGGGCGAAGCGGGGGCGGCCCCACGGCGCCCTCCGGGGAAAACACAGAGTTCGCCTTGGCTGTGTCGGCACCACCGAGCGAGCGAGACTGGCCGAAGGCGAGCTCGGTGCTGGGGCTTGGCCGCCCCTGCGTGCGGGCACCGAGCGAGCGGGGAGCCCGGCGGGCCGGCTGAGGCCGAGGAGGGCCGTGCTCAGCCCCGGCCGGCGCTGCGGCTGCGGTGGGACCGGGGTCCCCGCAGGTCTCCCCTCGGGTCTGTGCCTTGCCCCTCTCTCGAGGGGTGTGGTGGCCGGGCCGGCGTGCCTTATTCCTCAGCCCTGCACACCCGTGGCTGCCGGTGTGAGATGTGCGAGTCGCTCATCATCTCTACCGCGTCGTTTTGTGTGGCTTTCGAACGGTGTGGGCACAACCGAGAAAGCTTGGGAGACGCAGAAGTTTGGGCTACTCCTTTTTTCCTCCCTTCTTAAAAATCCTTTTAATAAACTCATTCCAATAGGATTGTTTTATTTTTGAAACCTGAGTATATGCTGTGCAGACCGAGACCTCAGTAATCTCGGTGAGCAATTGAAGTTTTCTTGCTAACTTGAAATAGACTTTTAAACCATGTTTTTCTGGTGCTTTTATATAGTCTGTTTAACTTTTTCCCTATCAGCAGTTTGCTACTTGCAGTTTAAAAAAGTTTTCTATGAAGTAGTGGGAGAAAAAATACTGAAAGATTAAGTCAGATTAAGATGCAGACCCAGAATCACATAAGAAAGGCATTGCCTGTGTTATGTGACTTAAGTTCCAATTAAGCGATAGGTTATTTAATGTTGTACGAAGTGTTACACACATTAACAACTGAATTGAAGCTGATGACTGTGCTTGTTTTGAAAGACATGAAGTGACACACTGTAGCAGAGCATGTTATGCACTATTTTAGTTTGTGGAGGAATGCTGGTGTGCTTGAGATATTTTGTGTGGTCACAGAAAAACAAGAGAAAGTTGTGATCAGTCCTGAGGAATTGTGTGTGGTCACATGTGAATAAGAAAAAGCTGCAGTCATTAGAACAGAAATCTGTGTGTTCGGAGGGAGATGAGAATGCTGCTTGCACTCCCTTCTGTGTATTTACTGTGTGACTCTTGTTTAGTCTCTGAACAAGTTTTCCCACTGTGCTAATGTTTATTTTCTTTGTGACCTACAAAGGAGTTGGGCAGTGTTGTTGTGTATTTTTGGTAATGCTTCATTACTTTTGCCATGGCTGAATATTATAGTAACTACTGTGTGTACTTCATACTTGTTCAGCACGTTTATCGTATTCTTGTGTAGGTTAGACTTTTGTGTTGTTCGCTTTAAATTGACAGCAATTTCCATAGCTTTCTTCATTAAAAGCACTTAAAGTTTTTCACAATTGTCTGGGATTTGGATGTGTTTGTTGGAATAGTACTGGAAGATGTTTATGAAGAGGTGGGACTTTCTTCTGAGAGTTGTGTGCTCTTACAAATAGTCTGAGGTGAAGGCACTCCTACAGTAGGATGTATGACACAGTTACAGGAAACGATCTTACTTCCTCACTTCTGGAAGGCCTTTTTTGGTTCTAGTTTTAAAGAAAATGGGTGTCCTTTTTTTGTCAAATCTCAACTGCTAAAGAGATATTTTAATTGTATGCTTTTGGTCTGATCATGATTAGATTTGGCTAGAGTGATCAGAGGAATGGCATATTCTTCTTACTGACTTGAAACAGCACCAGTTTTTTAAACCATATTTAAATAGTGGCTTTTTCATGCTATTTACAATCTCACTTTTTTACTTGCAGTGTTAACTAAACTCTTCCACATGCATTGTAATTTATAAGTTTATATTGCAGTTGGTGCATATGCTTTCATGTCACTTAATAAGCTTACTGTACTGGGATAAACTATTGAAAAACTCCTAGTCCTACATTAATAGTTATGAGATGTATACCATAGCTGTTAGATTTGGAAGATACTTTATAAAGGTAAACTGCTTCTCATAATCTTTCTAGTGTCTGACATAGTCAAAGATTTTGCTTGCATTTGTTGTCTTTAGCCACTTCTAAAATGAATTATCTGTTCTGGTTTTATTTTGTTTGTTTTGTTTTTATATTAATAGTATTAAAATTCTACAAAGTGAATTTAGCTGATAGGTTTGCTGTGATGAAAGTCGTAGTATACTTCTCAGTTCTCCTTGTTGCTCAGATGATTAACTTGAGTAAATTCTTTAACCAGTGCTATAAGGATTTAGACCAGCTGTATGATCAGAAAAATAGAGCCTTTTTTATTAAAAGGGGTTTAGTTTTCACACTTTAAACACCTTTCAATATCTCTTAGGTTCAGAGGGACCAAAACAGTATTAAATGATTGTTTGAATAGGCATGTACATGACAAAGCTGAAGAAGTTGACCTGAGTTCTTTTGGGGAAGGAGGGGAAGGGTGGGGTTTGGATGCAGGAAAGAAAGGGACCGCCAACCGTGGGATCTAGATCTTATCCTCAGTTAGGAAGTAGAAGTAAGTTTTTAATGAACCCTTATTGAAAATGGAACTTGAACTCTTCAATGTTTTGAGGACTTTCATTTCAATTTTTCTGCTACTCTGAGTCTGTAAAGTTTTCTTAGTAGGTCATGTTTATGTGACAGTTGTGTAGTTTTAAGTCCCATAACTTACAGCAGTAGAGTCTGAGGTTTTTGCTGACTTCAGTGTTCTGTTAAGAAACGTTGAAATTGCTGAGTTACCCCCGGTGTTAAACTTGGGACACAAATATGTGGCCAACTTCCTTCCCCTTACAGCTTTTAACTGAGAAATAGCAGGATGTTTTGTTGGCTCCAAAGTATCCATATGTTGTCTATGCTCTGTGTTACAAATAACACCCAAGTAGGATTTTCTTACCTCATGCCATTTAAGGCTTTAAAAATGAGAGCTGCAGAAAGAACCTGTAGGTCTGAAATTATATTGCTGACAATGTTTGAGGTTTAAATAACATAACAGACTTATTTTTTCTTAAGGGTGTGGAGAATACTAGTTACTATTACACTTGAAACCCATTTCTCTTGGTTGCTAAATGTTTTTTCTGTTTGATACTTCCTCAGATCCGCACCGACTACAGAAGTGTACTGGGTATGAATGCTATATCCTATGACCAAGAAGTGATTTGGTGATTATGTCTCTGATATGCCAAACCTGTTTATACTGGCAGACGTACAAAAAATGACATTGCTGAAAAAATGTGTTTGTATCTTCATGATGTATTTCTGTTGCCTGATTAGAAAAGTAGATGTTAGCAATGTATGGGATAGAAGCTCACAGGGAAATGTAAATAAAACAGTCTTTTGGAGCTTGAAATTATGGAGGATGAAACAGTCTTTGGTACAGGCATCAGTCCTGTTGATATTATCTAAGGTGATCTGGTGTTTCTCCTAGAAAACAATACTACTTAGTCATTAATATATAATTTTTAGTACAGTGGGCTCTAAGATTTGCTCTGTACTAGAGAGTATTGTAGTGCTGCTAATGCTGCACTGAATTGCATGCTGCACACATAGAGCTTTATAAACTGTTTTAACCTGCTAGTGACTGAAGTTTTGGTATTATGTGCTGCATTGTGTGTTGCAAAGCTGGTGGTGCTCTCCTTAGTGAACTGGAGTAAGAATTTTCTCTTATCACAGAATTGAAAATGGTTTAGTGTCCTAAATAGGTTACCTGCTGTTTTCTTATTACAGAATGAAAATACTGTTCAGTAAACTGCATCTGATTTGGTTAGATAATTCCACTGCATTAAAAAAGTCTTAGAAATACAAGGGGAAAATATTTATAATTGGCAGAAATAATGGAGTTAAAATGAGAAATAAGTATACCCAGAAGTTTCTCACAGCCTGAATTCCAGTTGTTTGTAAGTATTTGTTGTTTACACAGATCCAGTCAAGCAGTCACAGCTTTCTACTAGTTGAAGTCTCTGTGTTGTGTCAGGTTTTTTTTTGACTTTTAAATAGCAGTAAAAGGAAAGTGAGTTTTAAAAAATACCACAAAAAATTAATTCTTATCCAGCTCCCTGCACAGTTTTAGGCACATCTGTGCTGGCAGGAGAGGAGAAGGGAGAGGGCAGGCAGTGTTGGGGCAGACAGGGACTACTGCATCATCCTGTGGCAGGATCAGCTTGGCCTGGGCCAGGGTGTGCCCTTTTCATGGCAGTTGTGTAATGGGCTGCAGGCGCATGTTTTAGGATGTTTGTTGCTGTTATAGGGCTGGAAAAGAACTGGTGTTCAACTTGCCTCCGCTGGAAGAGCAGCACAGAATCAGCTTTGAATACTTTGGACAGTAGAAAAGCTCTCTTGAGTCTCTTGGAAGAAAGCTTTTGATAGCCTCACTGTGCTGTTTCTTTACCAGATCCTTGTTTGAAGGAGCAGCATTGCTTTCACTTAGATACTTATGGAGTTGTGTGTGCCTTTGACACACTGACATATTTTTGAAACTGTATTGTAAGTTGCTGTATCTAGGAAGAAAAATAGAATCCAATTTTGCAACCTTACTTTTTCTTCAAGTGACTCTTCTTGCAGGCAAGTAGCCTTACAAAGCTCATAGGGTAAAAGTTAAAAAGGTAGAATTTGAGTTACTTCTAAACAAAGCAAACTGTAAATTATTTAATTAGAGTAGATGTGGTGTGGACTAGCCTGGGACGAGAGATAGGATTTGCCCTTTCTGAGAAGCTGTGTTTTGTGTTGTGTGAAGACAAACATTATTCTACATTTCTTCCTTTGGGGTCCAGTCTTGTTTGCATTGAGTGTCATACATGACAGTTCAGTCACCTGGGTTAAATCATTCTTGTTTAGGAATGACACACCAAACACATTTTAAAGCTAATGCCAAAAAATTAATTGAGAAGCTTGTCCTTTTTAGAGAACCTCTGATGTCATTGGGTAGCTGTGTGAAACTAAACATGAGGATGTATTGCAAAAGTTAAACACACATTAAAAAGATACAGATCAGGTTATTTAGTATATAATGTCAAAGTGATCGTTAGGACTCCTAGTGCAACTGGAAGGAACAGTTAAAATGTGAACATTTGTTAGCTGTTTGTTCTGTAATGGTAGTAGTATTTCAGAAATTTTATTGAACATTGTGCAATAGACATATTGGAGGAGGCTAAGAAAATTACATGCTGAACTGTCTTGTGATTTGAGCGTCTGAGTCACTTGATGTACTTTTAGCATTGAATAGTTTCTGAGTGCTCTGCATTCATGCTACTTTAGTGGTAAAAGGATGAGCCAAATGAACCTAGGAAAGAAGAAACCTTTGTACAGAGACCATTTTCTGTAGCAGTAACCAAGTTTTTGGGTTTCCTGCTTTATTTTTTGAATAAAATGGTTTAAGTAATTCTGACACTATAGCCCACAGGGAATTCAACCTACACTGAACTTTCCAGGTTGGTTTATTTTCAGGTCTTCACAACATTAAAGGGACAAAAACTAGAGGTTTTTGTGTTTTGGTTGTTTTTGTGTTTTGGTTTTTTTTAAAATGGATATATACTTAACTAATGTTTTAAATATTCTTTTGAAACAGAGAAACAATGCTCTGTAAAATGTATGTTGTCATACTTAGGCAGCTTGCACTAAAGCATGTGTTCTGTGCATGTGACTGGAGATTACTCTGTAGCATTCTTTAGTTGCCAGCCCATAGCTGAGCTGGTAACTTGAAAACAGTAATCCCTAATATCTCTTTCAGTTTCTTTTTAAATTTCTGATCTTTACCACTTGCTGTGTCTGCTAGCTTTCTGTTTGGAGTCTATTAATTTTGCAGTGATTTTTATTCAATATTGACCCTTATACAGTAGTATTTTTTCAAAATTATGTTTTTAAAAGTGAATTCTTACATTTATAGGGGAAAACATCTATGCAGATGTGTTCTAAGCTTTATGGTCCATTGTAAATCATAAGTTGCATGTGATCATTTTAGTCTTTGAGAAGAAATATCACATGTTCTCAAGTGATTTATGTAAGGCACACAGATCAAATTTCTTCATCATGTAATACCCTGCAATTTAATGAATCAAGAAAATTATTAAAAGTTTTAGTATATTGATTTGTCTGTATGCTTTCCAAGTTACACTTTTCAGTGCAGGATTAAGTTGCCTAATGTTGGATGTCTAAGCTTCATTGGTTGTGCAGGCTTGGCTCGTTATGGAAATACAGTCAATAGAGCCAAAGAACTATTCAGAGTATCTAGTAGGCAGGGGATTGATTCCCTCTATCACCTACACAATAGGTGTTCTACCTTGCTGCTTGAGATACAGTAATGCTTCTTCCTTGGCTTCCAGCCTCTGGTCCAGAGAGGGACCATGGGTCTTCTGATGTCTGCGTGTAGTTGTCTTGGATACAGAGACTTAGGCTGAGACCTCTGCATTGAACCTCTGCTAGTGGGTCAGCTGAATTAGCTTAAGGAGAGACTTTAAGAATTAAGGAGCATTCAGGAGAGACAATCTCCATTGTAATGGGAGTCTAAATATTTAAATTTGTGCATCCTAATCTCTGATTTAATTCCCGTCTGCCTCCCATGGCTTCTTGAAGATTATCCTGGAAACTTGTAGCAGAAGTTGGAAATCCTTGGTGACTCCATTTCTCAAGTGGTGCCTAAACTGTCAACTGTTGTTTCTCTTTACCCGTGTTTGGCAAATGGACATTGCTGACTGAGTATAGTACTTGTGGCAAGTACTCAAAAGTTGCCTAGTCCTATCTGTTGTGAACAACAAGCTGAAGACAACACTAGTTTGAACTTCAAGTGTGTGTCTCCTAAAGCTCTGAAACAGGGTGTTGTTTTATTTGTAACATAGAACGGTAGTTGTGTCAAAAGTATGTGACTAAAATGCAAGTGCAAGTGCTGTGTTTCAATGGTTTAAAATCAGTTGGGTGGTACTTGAATGGATCACTCAGAAATCTCTTAATGGTAGACATAGGCTCTCTCAGGATATCCTTACACTACATAGGTATTATATACTATATATTATATATAATGCTTTGGTATCCATAGAATTTATATAGAATACAATACAGAATATGAGGTACATCCTTGTTCTGTCTGTTGAAGAGAGAAAAACTTAAAAATTTGTTGCTAAGTGTCTTTCTTTCAGGTGTTAGCTTTTTTGCCTTTCTGTCTACATTAGTGCTGATTGGTAATGAGTTGTTTTTGTTATGCATTGGGATTTGATCTGTTAATTTATATGTGATTTTTTTCCAGCTGAGGTGTAGTATTTTGACTGTCAAATGAAAACTTGTGATATTAAGTATTTGTATTTGAATATCTTTATATTCATGTCAAGGGAGGCAGCTCCAGAGGCAGCAGCTCTGAAGCACTTCAGATAATTCTGGCAATTCTCCTGGCTCTAGCGATGGTTAACCTTCAGGATTCTGAATTGGCTACTGTTGCTGCAAACTGACAATTTCAGAAGATTAATGGACCAGAGGAGTAGTCACTCCCATCAAGTGTGAAAGAGCACTCTGAATATGACAGCAGCTAATATAGTTGCACTGGAAATGAACAAGATTGTGTGTTTTTAAAAAACAAAAATCATAAACTGCCATATCTTAAATCTTCACCTGGAGAATAAAATGTATGAGAGAATCTGTTAATACTTTTTTTTTTCCCCTAATTCATGATAATTTTGTAACAAATGATAAATTGTTCAGTGTAGTAATGTGAGAGCACAGCCCCCTGTGAGTGCACAACAATGTCAGATCAAAACTGGCATTTTGCCAGTTTAAATTACATGTAAAATGAGTATTTATAAAAGAGAAGGGTCAGAGTAGGGATTGTACTCAGGGGAGGAAGATAAAAATACAGAAGGCAAGTACAATGCTTTTTCACACAAATGTGGTACACTTGAATGCTTTCATGAAACTGATTTAGTGAGGAGTTTTTTGTGTGTTCCTTTCCGAATAATAGTTTAGCAGCGCAGTAATGGTCCAGAATGTGCTTTTGCACAGCAAGCCAGAATAACAATGAAGTGAAACTGTACTTTAGATAGGAGGACCTCTTATCTAAACTGATAGATATAGGGTTAGTGTTCCAGTTGGAAAGGCAGACAATCGTGGATAGAAAAAAAATTGCTCTTTTTATTTCATGTAATAGATATGGAAGTGACTATAGATAACATATTGCTCTCATCCAGTCTTAATAAAAAGTTGGCAAACAATATAATGTAAATACCAATACAAACCATTGTTCTTGAATGCTTTTCTTTTTAGAATAGAGAAATCAATAACTTGTGTGGTAAGGGCTGCAAATGTTACAATTTTAGTGTCTCTGGAGATACCAGTTTGCTCTAATGTACAATGAAAACACAAATGGTCATTCAAAAGCGCTAGTAGAGAAAATTCTTATTTCTATTAACTTTTGGTAACAATGCTATCACATTTAGAAATTCATACAAAAAATATCCTTAATGTTAGATCAACCCTTAGTAGAAACTAGCACATGCTTGGTTGTTGTGTTAAATATCCTTTTGGGAATATGTATTTTTTGGGTTAATAAAGTCAAAAAGGTGTTGACTTCTGTTCCTAATTTTGATACAAATTCCTTTGAAGGTCAGCATGTTTATCCTTTTTAAAGCTTTTTTAAAAATCCAAGCTTGAAACTTTAAGAAAATGATTGTTATGGCAGAGACAAAATTGCTTTTTCTCACTTTAGATTTGAATTCTTTGACATCTTTCCCTTAGGAAAAGTTGTTCACTATGTTATTATTTTTCAGTAAAAGAAGGGTGACTCTTTCATGTTTACCAGAGTAAAGACAAATCCATAGAGATTACTGCAGAGCTCCTGATGTACTGTCAGATCACATCCCAGCTGGCCCCTCTGGTCCCATACTTGCCTGTCTGTACGCATTGCAATAGAGGTCCAAGATGTCTTGGCCTCTGAGAGTTAAATGTTCAAGCACATGCCATGCCATTATGCTTTGTACTACCAAGGCAAGTCCCATTCTTGGGCTGCTGGGTAGCATTATGATGATCATGGAGTTAGCTCTAGTAGTATCTTTAGGTTATGTAGATTGCCTGCTGAAGCTGGATTTAAGAGCTTCCATGGTGTCCCAGAAGACAGATTTGAAGAACTGGTGCTTTCTAGATGCACTTACCACTCGTGGTGTGGATGGCTTGCCTTTACGTCATGCTGAATTAGTGTAGAATTGAATATCCCAGTTATCCACATACCTTTATATGCTATTTATGGGTTATAGATCTTTAAATATATGTATACAGACTACAATGTGGAGAAATTTAGCTATTGAATGTTACCTGGATGTTGGTAAGTGTTGGTTCTGCTTGAGGATACATTAAATCTTTCCTTCCCGATTGCCTGAGCAGATATTACCTGCCTCCATTACCCGATAAGTGCTTTAGATCCTAAAAAAAGTAAAAATTTCCAAAAATCAGGAAGGTGCTCACAGCACATCTGACAACAGGAATGCTGAAATTCTTCCCTGTTTCAACTGAAGACTGAGAAATCTGTTAAGAGTGGAAGAGTTTTGGATCTGAGAAACTCCTGAAGCTGGGTTTGGAAGTCTCTCTGCATTTCCACATCATGGTCTCTCATGTGCAGAGAACCCCTGTCTGTAAGGCAGCTTTGAATGTTGTTGTCAGATTGTACATTCAGAGAGGAAATTTGAGGCCAGGAGATAGATATTATGTATGCACAGACTTCTTTTCAGTCTACTTGAAGCCACACTGTCCTGATTTTTTTTTTTTTTTAATACATAAATTCTCTATTTGCCTTACTTTGATTTCTGTGGAAGGTGATTTCCACATAATCAGCAAATACTTGGTGATTTCCAAGGAAGCAGAAAGATGAGGGGGCAAGTGTTTGAGCCCAGAGCGTCCTGTTAAATTTTGCTGTGGGATTATTGACTGATTAAAACCAGATCAAAATACTGGAAGAGATTGACTTGAATATGTGCTGTCACTGACAGTCAATTCCTCTTCTTTGTCAATATTTCACCTTCCCAGACTGGATGCTGCAATTGCTTCATAAACCAAAACTCAATAATGATGGGTGCATGTTTGAGACATTTTATATCAGTTCATTTCACAGTTATTAAAGCAGCAGAATTGGAAATCTAATTGGCTGAAGGTTTTTAGTACATTTAAGCTTTGTTACGTTTCAGGAATTACATGTATTTGCTTCTTTTCAAAATAAAAAGAGAACTGATATGGTCATTAGACTACTTTGAGTTGCAGTGCTAAAGGAGGCTGGTAATGTTACATCTAAAATTGGTGATTGCTTTAAAAACATGATGGCTTATATTTATGTGAAGGTAAATTATCATATTTGTACCCATAAATACAAACAATATAAAGCTGTCTCTCTCCTCGATTAGTCTTTTTAAGATCCCTTTCTCATGTTGCAGTGTCCTGCAAACTGCTATAGTAATAGATGTAAATTTGTAAACTTAAAAGCTATGAATATATCTTTTAATTTGTCACTTAAATTGATGCAATCCAAGCACACTTTTACATTCATGTATACAGATTAGAGCTGTTTATAGTTATGTTTTCTGTTGGCTATTTGTGGTCAACTGAGGTTTTTTTAATAATGTTAATGCATTGTCTCTTTTACATGTACAATAGAGTACTTTATTTTTCTTTTGTAGGGTATGTGTGGTGTAATTAGTTTCTAACTGTAAACATTTTTAACTGGGATTCTGAATAGAAACCATAGCATAATGCAGATCATCATACAAATTTCTGTATCTCATGGAGAACAATGCTTATATTCAGCAGTTGTTTTGTTTTACCTTATTTATTTATTTTTAAAAATACACTATTTTATATAAAGCTAGCATAGAAACAACTAAGAGCCATTATGTTAGAAAATTTTTGTGCAAAGCGCATGGTGTTTGTGAATTTGAGCAGGCTTAATATTTCTTTGAATCAGAATGAGTTTGTCACTCCTGGCAGGACAGAAATCAGTTGCCAGTAGATGTGATTAGCTGTAGTTTAAAGATAATTGGACTGTGACAAAGCCTTCATATTAATTAATGGGAACAATGTGTTGTGACAAGAACCCCTCCAATTAGCTGACAGTTTATAACTGAAGAAGAATAAGAAGGGTTTGACTTAAATCTCAAGAACTTCAACACATTAAGTTAATATAATTAAAATGAGAGCTGCATTTGGCACACCTTGTTTTAGTTATGGAAAATATATGTGTTCATGTTGCTTTGTCCTCATTTGAGCATGTTTTATTGTTAATCAGGCACTGTGGATATTATTGACTTTATTTTTAAAATAGAAAACCATTCAGAAAAACTTGAATAAATCTCCAGGATTTTAAGGCAGTGTTTAGTCTTCTTATGTTGTTTTGGTAAATAAAAATTAAAAACAAAAACACAACAACAGCAACAAAAACCCCCCTCAGCTTTACATTTCTTATTTAGATATTTTGAGGAACATATATATCAACTCTTAACTAAAATATTTAATTGTGAATTTATACAGTCACCTTAACCTGACTTTCTGTGAAATCTTGTTGGAATAATGTTCTGATGGAGAAGGAATATTAATGCTTGGTTAAGCTTCATGTACCATCATTTTCGTATTTCTGCTGTCACAGCTTCTCTAACCTGTTTTATGTGGTGACAGCACATATCTTTAGATAGTAGTATCAAAGGAAAAATAAAAATGTTTAGTGTGGAAAATGCACAAAAATACAAAGCTGAAATAAAAGGTGAAGTGTGCTTTCAAATTTGCTGATCAGTATTTTCCAGCAATTTGCATCCAGTCGTTTGGGAAAACCTGTTGCATTTATTTTGATTTATTTAATTCTTTCCAGAGGCTTATAGTGTATTAATGAAATTAAAGAATGGAAAGGCACAATGTACAATGTATCTTCTATGTTGCATACACAAAGCTTTCAGAAGTCGTAGTCTTGAAATGCAAAGCTTCAGTGTTGTGTTTCCGGTTTGGCTTGGTTTCCATTAGAGAACATGGCTTGAGTGATTTCTGCAGGGCAGTGTTTGTTGGCATTGAAGAGGGAGCTGCTGGCCCCTTGGGGCCGTGTGTGATGTCCGGGCGGGGCAGCCCTGGTTGTCACCTGGCCACGCCGCCGTGCCCATGCAGCCCTGGCCCTGCTGAAGGGGTGTGCTAGAGAGAGGATGGTGCTGCAGCTCTGCCAAGTCGTACCTGTGGGGAAAGGGGAGGAACTGGTGCTGTGCACTGTATGGCATGCTGGGAAGAACAGAGACTATTGTTAGAAAGTCACCTTCGTGGCATTGCCCTGTGATAATTTGTATAGGATATTGGGGAGCCAAAATCCAGGGGGAAGATGAGTTTCATTTTTATACTCATAGCTTGCAACTGTATAGAGACTATATAGCAGTGCTTATGCTTACTAGTAATTTTTTTTTTTTTTGCATTCATAAGACTGGAAAGTAATACAATGAGAATCATGATTTCTAAAATGTCTGAATGACTTCTAAAAAGTCTGAATATAACCCTTCCTGTGGAATTCTAGAAAGGAATTCTAGCAGCTACAAAAATTTCACTTTTGCATTAGCTCTGCTGGCAGAAACCACTGCAAACACATTTCTTGCTCTGAGACAATACCTTTTTATTCATCTACAATATTTTTTATTTCTTTGCAGATATTGGTGTATGATACAACATCTAAATGACTTGTTTTCTTTTCTTCCAGGCTGCTGAATCAGGAATAATAAAAGTGAAAACAATAGCTGCACGGAACACAGATATTTTGGCAGGTAATTATTTGCTCTGCAATAGGAAAAATAAAGTTGAGTTACAGATCAAAATATTAAAAAGATATCTTGAATATGTCTAATAATCCTACATGTTTTTTAGTGTGTGCTGTATTGTTGATGCTTTACTTTTTGGGCACCTAGCAAAAAACCCAGTAGCATAGAAGTTTTTTAACACTACTTGTTTCTTATTAGTGCTATTCAGGATGCTGAGAAAGGGTTCCATTTTCAGTTGATGCTCTACAAAAGTAATCATCCACTTAGAAAAATAACATGAAATACTTAGACCCTACATTCTCAGTGTTAAGTTGCTGTGGTTGAGTGCTCTGTGTGGAGTTCTGCAGTATGATCCACGTTTATGTATTAGTCCAGCCTTTGGGGACTTGTAACTGCAGGCAAAAATCCATCTTTATCCGAGACAAGGTCATTCAATTTAAGATATTCCAGTGCCTTGAGGGATGGAACATATCTTGTGAGCTGCAGCTTTGTATGTGCTTAAAACAACATCTCTTGACTGTCTTCAGCTTTATAAAGTTGACTTCTTGCCAGTTGCTGCTAAGCCCTTGGCCGGATTTGAATGTTCCTGCATTAATACTTGAGTGTCTACCCCAGATGTAGTCAAAATCTTTGAAATGCTAGATTCTTTGGAAGGTTCAGTGAAATAGCTGCAAAACCATATCTTGTTTTGAGGTATGTCAATCAGATATTGTTAAGGAGGCATTTTCTAGGATTATTTGAATTAACAGACCCACTCCTCAGTATTTCACTTTAATGCCTCTTTTTTTGTTTGTTTATTTTCTTTGTTTTTACTGCTGTCATGAATGCTGACATAAGTGGGAAAAGTATGCCAGGTAATGTCAGCTATATCAAAATACACAAATGAAAAAGGGAAAGCAGTAGTTAGCCATTTGGGAAGCTGTCAACATGTTACTGCATAAAGAAGTTTGTATTTTAGAAAGCTGGCTTCTAATCCTGCAAAATCCTGGTTTTTGGTTTTCAAAGGGAAGAGATAGGAAAGATCATTAAATTTAGTAATGGATGGGCAGTCTTTGCTTTCATCTTTTTGAGGAAACACTTTCTTGAAGTTGGTAAAATTTTTAAAGCAGAATATACTTAGTATTTAGTTAATTAAAAAAAACCTGCACAGATTTGTTGTTAAGAGGTTTGGGAAACCAGCAGATCCTAAAAGTTATTTTGATTCGTTAATCTTTGCTAATAGGATAATAACTTTTTCTTCCTCTGTTCCACAGTTTTGTACTGGGAAAATGTACTTTGCGTGCACATTATCCTAACGTTTCACAGTTAAAGCATAATGTCATTAAACAGACTCAGTTTTTTATGAACTTTTGTATTTTTTGAGGTATCAGTTATAAACTAATCTTATACATAAGTTAGTGTCAAGATATTGTCTACCTCATATTTAAAATCTTCTGAAGAACAATAATATATACACTGTAGTAATAATAAAGCTGCAAAATGCTACAATGTAACTGTGGAATCTAGTGGATACTTTTTGACTGCTAGATGATTTAGGAACATCTAGGAGACATTCTAGTAATACAAATAAATGTTTTGATCAGGATATGAGGTTTTTTAATAATTTGATGTAAATTGTCAATTTACTAACATTATCAGATTGTTTTGAATAATCCGATCTGATGCTTTCTTGAAGCATTTCATTGGGTAGGATTATGATTTTTAGGAAAATAGATGCAGGCTTAAAATCTTTATTAAAATCTTAAAAATCTTGGTTATTTTTGGTGGGATATGTTTAACCTGCCAGAACTTTGAGGTCATTGATCTATCTTCTTTCTTTCTCTTGGAAAAGTTAAGTTGAGCTGCTTCAAAGTCTTCGTACTTGGCAGTGTGTACGTGCTTTATTATTTATTTATAAGAATTTGAGAAATTCCAGAGGAGGAGAAAGCCTTAAATCACAGGAGATAAATTTGAGAAATTATTTCTGTGTGGTTTTGAGATGTGCAAAAACTTATGGTTTAGGAGTTCTTGTAAAAAGTCAGAATTAAAATCTTGCTAATGAAATGAACAGGTAAGTTATACTTTCCAAAAACTTCTCATTTGTTATTGTTCAGTAAGATAGATTTCTTTTAAAATATATTCTGCCATAAATTGGTAGCAAAATGAAGGCAGACCTGGCAATAATAAATTTATTGTGGCTTTTAAGACTGAAACTAAAATAGTCACAGAATCATGGGATCACAGAATATTCTGAGTTGGAAGGGGTCACCAAAGTTTAGCTCCAGACCCTCTGAACAGGAAAGCCCCAAGAATCATGTGCCTGATTGCTATGAAACCAGATGGATACCAAACCACATCTACTAAACATTAATTTTTCTGTTTCATAAAATAAAAATATTTGCATAGATTCTGTTGTGAGATTGTTGCTTTTAATGGATTATAGAAGAAAGTATTGTAGAAGTCTAAATTTATTCTTTGTCTTGTTATTTATTAATCATTTATCATGCCATTTTTGCCATTCAGAACTATATCTTGAGTCTCATGTTAAAGATAAATGCTTTGTGGTATCTTTTTGCTTGCTTTTTTCTGCTTGATGGTTAGAATTTAGTGAGAGTTCAGAAATATCATAGAACCTGCACTGGCTCTGAAGAGGCTGATGAAACTGGACAACAGTTGAGTTAATATCACCCTGTAAGAACTATTATCTTGTAGAAAATTGGCATCCATAATTTATTATAGCCTGTCCTTTTCATTGAAACTTTTGAGTCAGTATTTCAGTTGGAAAGTATCACTAAAGTATATTTTTATAGTTTTGTTTAATTTTTTTCCTAATTAGCTGTAGTGATGCTTAGTGGTATAGATCATGTTTGCATTTTTATGTGAGAATGTATTTTTTGTGGTTACTACTGTCCTCTGAAAAGCACTTTTCATTAATGCATTTCTTTTACTACACATAAACTAAAACACAGTGTATGACATTCAGTGTAAGAACACACGCTGAACTTTCAACTCTGAGGAAATTTTTAGTATCTGAAATGGTGATGAGCGGCTAAAGTCTTAGAAGTTTGCATGGATCAACAAACATACCTGCAAGTGGAAAAGCACTCGTCAGTCAGAGCCATGCTTTCCTTTAATATTTTTAAAATTTTTGTATTTTTACATTTTATTATCTCAGATTTCTTGAATTACTTTTATGGGGAAAAAACCTGTTTCAAATGCCAGTGTAGAATGTTGTGTTCATTATGAAGCTTTTTCTCCTTAACAAAAAACCAGCCAACCAACCAACCAACCAAAAAAAAAGGCGGGTTGGGGTGAGAAGAGAGAGAAGTTTATGTAAACTGGTTTTCTCCTGGCAAACACTAAAACACCATTTGACAAATTCACAGCCAGGTGAACATACCCAGGATACAAACAGTCCAGTGTCTCTGTTCCTGTTTTGTCAGTCCAGTCTCTTTCTCCTCCTGTTTTGCCAGTAGCAGTTTACTCTTCCTCATCCTGCCCTGTGCATTGGAGTGTCGCTCTGTGCCACATTGTGTTGCTTCCTGCATTAGGTACTGAGGTGAAGCAGGGCAGAAGCACAGTGCTACCAGCCTGAGACTGTTTCCTGTGGCAAGGCCAGGGAAAGCTCTGGGGTTGGCAGAACCTTACACCTTCTTGCTAACCACATGGACGTTTTGGATTTGAAAAGTCACTTGAGTATGTAAGGGAGAAGGTACTGGGAATTTGAGCCTCGGCCAGGGTAATTGTGGAAGTGAGCTGTGTCAGCCCAGTGTCTGTCTTCACTTGGCTTTTCCCTGTGGTCCATGTGTAAATCCCAAATTTCCAAGACTGGAGATTGCTTTTTGTTAATAGGTGTGATTAACAGTGTTTTTCAAAGTATTAAACATTGACTGCTTCCATATTTCTCTTTGAAAGCATTGAAAGAGAACAGCTCAGAGGTGGTTCAGCCTTTTCTGATGGGTTGTGGAACAAAAGAACCAAAGATCACTCAGCTGTGTCTAGCAGCCATACAGAGGCTTATGTCTCACGAAGTCGTTTCAGAGGTAAGATCAATCTTTATACAAAAACATAAATATTTCAGACTGAGAAATACAGACCTCAAATGGAAGGTGAACGAGTTTTTAGGAGGCCCTTTATATTATAATGAACATAGCCTGCAAAATATTTTACTCATATCTTGTTTTTCAGTAATTTAAAAGAAAACCTTTTACACCATTAAAAAAGGTGAGGCAGTATTAATAACCTCTAGCAGGAAATTCTTGAAAATTTAAACCAGCTCATTTAGTTCACATTCTTACAGTGCAGGAACTGAACATGTGATGAACCTTTGTGCATCCACAAAATATACTCTGTGCAATAACATTATTGTTCTTTTGTTACATTTTATTTTTAAAAATAAGGTTAAATGGATGCACATTTTCTGCAGCAGTAAATGTCATGCTGCATATATAGTGTGTTAGGAAGCTGATGAAAACAATGCTGTTAAAATATACCTTCACAAACATTACACTGTTTTCTGTCTGATATGAATGAATTCTGAGGGTAAAATGTATTTTTACTGTCTCTCATATTTCCTAGTAGAAATAATTTAATTTGTACTGCATATTAAGACATTTCTGTTGTCAATTCTTTAAAAATAATTTGGGAAGCTTGTGACAAGGAAATTGGTTTTATATTCTCAACGTAGTCCTTTGGTATAGACAAACAGGCACATTCAGTTTGTCATTCATGACAGTGATATTCTTACATATATACACAATATACCAGTACATAAATATTGTAATAGGTGACAAAAAATTATTTCTTTGTAGGCTGCAGCAGGAAACATTATTAATATGCTTTGGCAATTGATGGAGAACAGTCTTGAAGAACTTAAATTACTCCAGACAGTTCTTGTACTTCTAACTACCAATACAGTTGTGCATGATGAAGCACTGTCCAAGGTAAGAATTTGTTGGTGCCAGCTGTAGAATTTAAAATATCCAAGAGGAAAAATGGGGAAATGTTACGTATGAAGCATATGAAAACAATAAACAACAAGGGGTCTTTCTTAATTCTATTGTGTCGCTATTGTCTTTACAATTAGACTCTGAAAATGAGATATCTTTTAGCTTCCTTTTTCACATGTTTTGTAATTCCTGCACAGTACTCCATTTTGGACTTAATAGGAACTTGAAATAAAAGCACTAAGCCAGTGCCTATCTTTCTCATCTGTTAAATTTGTTGGATGTTTTTGAATGGGAATCAGAGCACGTAGCACAGTGTAAACTCTCACGGACGGAGAAAATGTTAAAAGAAGCTGCCTTCCACCCTGCCTAAAATCTCTTTTGAAAACAGTCCAGTTATTGCTCTTTCAGTAAGAACTTTGGGTCTTAATTTTAAATATGAAACATTTTGGATATTATGTTTCAACTAAAACCAAAAATAAGAACACAGTCCAGTTTAATTTAAAGTGTAAGATACTTCTCTTTGATGAAGCAACATTGTTTACCCATCTGTGAACTGTGAAACTCTGCTTATTAAGTTCTCTTTTAGATTACATGCTAGAAAACTGGTTTCAGCCAGACACATGTTGCATGTTCATGTTTCAGTCAAGTTGTTATAAGATTTTAAACTAATGTGTCAATAGCATCTGAGTGGAGTCTACCAATCACAGACATGAAAAAGAGGCAAAAGAAAATTCTGAACCTTGTACAGCTCACAGCATGTAGCACTGTGGCCAGTTGTGGTTGAGCTTCTTGAAAGGGCAGGAACACAGTATATGGACAGAAGAACAAGAAACACAGGTTTCACTACACATACAGATGTTAATTTTTAAAATGCATTACAAAACAGGTAAGTATTAAACTATGAGTTAGAGGTAGTAACAAAATCCAATGGGAAAAAGCATTCAGGTCATCGCCAGCACGATGACACTTTGAAATGCACGTCTTAGGAATAATAGCAGTCAGGGTAACATGATTGTGAAAGTATTGTGATTCAGCGTAGGGGAGGAATGACATTTTAGCTTTGGAGCTGACTGACCTTTCTGTGATTAACTTTAAAATCCTAATGTCCCTTTGATATTAATATTCATACAAGTTGCTCTGTGTGATGATTACTGTGTATTCTCTGTATGATGACTCCAATTTTATTGGCATACTGTGATGTGTTCACTTAATACGACTTTTTGATTGCCTTTGGGGAGGTTTACTAAGGAGATTTTGGCTAGAGTAATCCATAAAACGTATGGTTTTTTCTGGTTCTTCAAATTTAATTTTTTTTTTTTTTTGGACAACCTTTTGACAAACTGTAGCCAAAAGCATTCCTCAATCCATCAACCTTCTTGACTCTTAGCTAAAAGATGAAATGTGTTGTTGTAAGGTGCTATTTTTTCTGGGTTTTTTCCTTTCAGGCAATTGTACTTTGCTTTCGATTGCACTTCACAAAAGATAATATCACAAATAACACTGCGGCAGCCACAGTGCGGCAGGTAGTTACTGTCGTGTTTGAGAGAGTGGTTGCTGAAGATGAACGATACAAAGGTGGGCATACTGCTTACTCAGCTTGCTTTTATTTATCTGCTTTTTGGACATATATCAGATGTTTCTCTTTCAGATAAGATGTAGTAAAATGTCTGTAGGTGTAATAAAGTCACAGACATCATTAATTTTAACTGTCTTTTATACACTTATTTGTATTTAAAGGAGATGAAGTCCTTCGCCATTGTGTCAGTCCAATTCAGTGCAGCAATATATAAAACCTAGAATTTTTTTTTCAAGCTGTGAGAACTGGTCTTCAGGTTAGTACTGTAAAGGGATTTGAGGTGAGGGTTTCATTTATGATACAGGTACCATAGATTACCTGTATCATAGATTAGAGTGGGAAATACATGGCAGTAGTAGTTTTGAAGAGAACATTGGAAAGCAGTGCTTGGTATTGATGATCTTTGGTAGTCAATCTAATGTTTGTTTCTATAGACATGATAAGTTGCAAAAGAATTACTTAGCCATTCTTGTTGCAATAGGACACGAAAGGACGAGGCAGGGATGATGTCCGAGGTCAGCAGGAATGCTCCTTTTTTTAAATTATTTTGATTCTAACTTATATACAACGGTACAAAAGGACAAGAGATTGGTCAAAGGTGTCGCCACCTCTTCAATCCCGTTGGTGAACATCACCATCACTCAAGAAACTCCTAGAGGAGAAAATATGAAAACATTTCTCTGTTTACAAGAGATAGTGTGAGAATCTAACTCCAAGTTCTATAAACATCAGAAGGCAAAACCAAAACATAGAAGTCAAAGTAAAAACATGGAAAACCAAGGGTGACACAGTCTCATAGAATATTCCCGTAAGAACACTTAATGCGTACTTGATTTTTAACAGTTCTTTTGTTCACAAAACTGATTTTTGGTTTTTTGCACAGATGCTGTTGACCAGCCAGCTGCAGTTCAAGGGAATAGTAATAGAAGATCTGTCAGTACACTGAAGCCATGTGCTAAGGATGCATATATGCTTTTTCAGGTAGTTGCGGAGCATGTATTTATGTATTTGCAGTTAAGATTGGGTGCTTCTACAGCTCTTTAAGAAATGTCATGAATTTGCTGTTGGCATATTGACAATGTCCTTAACCAAAGCCTTGGGCTTTCTAATGCTATTTGCACCAATTGGTGATGATATGCTGTATCACAGGGAAATGATGGGAAAATGAAGACAAAGTGGCCTTGGAAAATGTTTTACTATGAGTCTTAAATAATAGCTAAGCATATGTGTCAGCATTAAATTCAAGATTCTTATTTCTGTGGATTAACCCTGGCTGGACTGTCAAGTACCCACCAAACTGCTCTAACACTCCCTGTCCCAGCTGGATGGATAGAGAAAATAAGATGGAAAACAATTTATAGGTTGAAATAAGGCAGATTACTAAAGCAAAGCAAAAGTTTGCAGGTGCCTGAGCCATGTTCAGCCACTTCCTGTGAAGCAGAGCTTCAGAATGCATGACGGTTGCTCCCAAAGCCAAACATTGTAAATAATGGATGCCTCCCTTCCTCTTCCATTTCTTAGGTTCTGTGACTGAGGTATGGAATGTCTCTTTGGTTAATTTGGGGTGACATTTTTTGTGTCCCCTCCCAGGATCTTGCCCAGCCCCTTGGCAGTGGTGAGGGGGAATCTTGAGAGACAGCACTGAGGCTGTGCCAGTGCTGTTCAGACATAGCCAAAACACTGGAGTGCTATCAGCACCTTTCTAGCTACCAGTGCAAAGCTCAGCACTGTAAGGGCTACTGCAGGGAAAATCAACTCCATCTCAGCCAGACCCAATACAGAGCAAAACGCTGCAAGCGTAGTTCAGGCCTGTTTCTTGTGGCTGGTAATGAACATTAAAGGCAAATATGTAATGAAAAAGAGTAGTTGCATTCATCACACCAATAAAAAAATCTTCCTGACTTAAGCTAATTCACTGGTCTCGAGATATTTTTGAGGGTAGGAATGAACACGCATGCTACAAGGATACCAGAAAAGTTTTAAATTTCTTTTAAACATTTGCTATGCTTTATCATTTATGTTAAAAAAGTATTTAAAGAAAAATTATGTTGAAATTAGAAAATCACTCACAAAAGAGGAGAGTGTGTAGATTTCATTATGAACTCAGGAAACTTTCTTGGTTCAGGACTGTACAGAGAAAGTCAATGTTACTATGTTTCTTTCTCAGGATCTTTGTCAGTTAGTTAATGCTGATGCTCCCTACTGGCTTGTGGGTATGACAGAAATGACGCGGACATTTGGCCTTGAACTTCTTGAGTCGGTCCTCAATGACTTTCCACAAGTGTTTTTACAAGTGAGTAGTTCTTGGATGGAAAACAGGAAGAATTTTACTCACATGACTAGTAAAACTTACACTTCATTAAATCCTCTTTAATTTAACGTGAATATTGTTTTCCTGAAGTTCCTTGTGCTTTTTGAATGTTTTTCTTTTCCCAAACACTTTGTTTATGTTTTATTTATGTTTATACATTTTGTAGAGCTGTTTGTTTTACTCTGTTTCACTTTTGGTTTTTGCTGTTTATATCTCCTCCAGAGATGCATTTTTTAATCTTGCCTTATTTATGGCAGCTCTATCACTATATTTGTGGAATTGTTATTTCTACAAAAACATTAACCTCACCCCACTTGTAAAGTAAGAATCAAGACTGAATTGCATGTATCTACTGCATATAAATGCACCATGGTCCTGCAGTAATGTGTTATATTAGCTGACTGTGGGTAAAATAAAAAAAAATAAATATATAAGTGATATATTAGCAGTCTGTTTCAACTTGCAAAATATGAAAAAGAAGTGTGCCTGGCATGAACCTTACCATTGTAATTTCATGCTTTTTGGTAGCTTTACAATGGTGTCTGCAGTTCTG
Source organism: Pycnonotus jocosus (assembly GCA_013400435.1). Taxonomy (NCBI): domain Eukaryota; kingdom Metazoa; phylum Chordata; class Aves; order Passeriformes; family Pycnonotidae; genus Pycnonotus; species Pycnonotus jocosus. The sequence goes on from VWYP01010793.1 coordinate 76,657, forward strand.
CCTTTTCACTTCCTGATTCTAATTCACACCAAGATTTACTTGATTTCAGACTGCTTGATCATAACTACAAATGTAAATAAGATGCATAATCAGAGCTACTGGTATCAGTTAAGGAATATCTGCATATAACTTTTTCTGTTTTCTTTTTCAGCATCAGGAATTCAGTTTTCTTCTTAAAGAAAGGGTATGCCCTCTTGTTATAAAGCTCTTCTCCCCAAATATCAAATTCAGGCAAGGTTCCACCACCTCATCTTCCCCAGCACCAGTGGAAAAACCATACTTTCCCATCTGTATGCGTTTGCTGCGAGTAGTTTCTGTTTTGATTAAACAGTTTTACAGTTTGCTGGTAAGAATATGCTCAAATTTTCTTTATGCAATTTTATTTTTCTATGTATATGCCAATGCTGTGGTCAGTAGTAATATTGATTAGTTCTTGGGAAATGTTGATGTCTACTGAGGGAAGAGAAAGCTTAATGCTCTTTTCCACTTCCACTTATTTGTGTTTACGTGTATTCTAAATGTACAATTTTGTTAAACATGGACTTGTATGAATTTCATAGTAGATTAGCTGTTGTCTTTTCTCTATTTAACTGCCTTTCAAATTTTGAGAAGTTTTTGATCTTCTGTTGTTTGCTTCACTTTAGATAATGATGATTACTGTGCCTTGCTAATACTTTCTAAGAGGCTTTTGACTTGAGTTGCTAAAGCTGTTGAAAGAATGTGGGTAAAAAACACATGTTAAGCTGTACTTACGTCCTGAGTTTTGGGTATTTGCTAAACTAGATGTTTTTCATTTGTACACTGTAGCAAATGTATGACCTTTATTGCAATGTCTGTGAGGAATTTAACTCCTTCAGTACAATTGCATATGTGATTTCAGCTTGTCAAAAATGTTACATTTTTATATAATTCTGAGTAAATACTCATTCCAGAGATTTTTTTTAGATTCTGTATAAAACTTGCTGTGATAGGACTCCTGAGATGAAAGGTTTTTATTTAGAAATTTTTTTAGAATTTTTTAAGAAAATATTTTATAGGAGTAATTTTCTTTTTGTTAATTATTATAAATTATATATTTTAGGTAACAGAATGTGAAATCTTTCTGTCATTGCTGGTTAAGTTTCTGGATGCAGACAAACCACAGTGGCTACGAGCTGTTGCAGTAGAATCTATTCACAGGCTTTGTGTGCAGCCTCAGCTATTAAGGTATTAAATATATTGGCATTTGCTTTTACATGAAGTTTAAGATAAATTATTACTATTTTTCTCTACTATTATTTTTCTTTAGGAAAATGCTACCTAAAACATTGCAAATGTATAGAAACTTGAATGCAATAAGCTCTTCATGATAATTTTATGTAATCCATTAGGCAATGCTTATTATCCAGGAAGGGCTGAATTATAGTTATTTGGGTATGTCTGTGTCCTAGCAGTGTCAAAGAAACATTTACCTAAAATTAAATATTATTGTTTACCTAAATATTTGCTGTTAAAATGTGCTTTCAGTCTAGAGTTTGGAGTGTGTGTGGGGGTGAAGTTGCTGCTAAAATATTCTTTTCATCCCCAATTTGTCAAATATTTTTTTGTTTTATAAAATACCTTCCAGGTCTTTTTGTCAGTCATATGATATGAAGCAACATTCCACTAAAGTTTTCCGTGATATTGTGAATGCACTGGGCTCCTTTATCCAGTCTCTATTTCTTGTACCGAGTGCAGGGAACACATCAGCAACACCAAACCAAACTGGTAAAGCCTTGTCCTTACTATCATTTTATTTTTCCATCATTTTCTTGTAATAATGAATTCTGCTTTGATTCAGCTCTAGTACAGCTCTGTACTTCTGTGTTTATTTTGGTGAAAAGTTAGCTTGAGATGAACTAATGTTCTCAACTCTGGTACAACAGGGGATTTTATCTACCTGTATTGTGGGGAAGCATAGACCCCAGTCAGGTGAGCAGTGCTCCTGCCTTGATTCCTGTTTCTGCAGTGACCAAGGTCTTTGTTTCACAACTTTTAGAGGGAAATTCCAATGCCATTATTTCTAATTCCTATTTCTATAAAAAATGTGTCTGATTTCTGTCTCCTTGTGTGGGGATGTCATGTATGGCAGTGCACAAGTAGTAAGTAGTAAGACAGTGTGTGTTTGTGGGGAGCAATCACCAATTCTTCTGGATGTTCAAGGCCAAAACTGGAGTGAGGAAGCCAAGAGGCAGAATGAAAGATCATACAAATGATCTGTCTTTTTTGTAAGCTGAAATCAGACACATGTTGAAACAAAACTTGATTGTCTTTCCTTGCAGCCAGGGTTTTGGCATTTCACTAGGTATATTTGTATGTTAATAAGAAGAAATGATTGCCCTGTTAATGCCTTTGCTGGTGTTTATGTCCCCTCTGTTTCTTCCTGTGGTTCTGGAAGCAGAGTCCTCAGCAACAAACAACATAAAAGTAATTTGTAAGGTTGTCTTTTGATATGTCTTCTTAAAAGAGATAAAAGCCAGATAACAAGTGTAATTATTGTCTATCATATCTACTATTAAATTAAGAAACATTAAAAATTTGGGTTTAGACTCACACCTTTCAGTGTTTACTCATGAAATTGGAATCCCGTGCTGGAGTTAGCAGTGATAGCATGAGGAAATTTGAGTCAGTGTCTGTTGTTCAGTAGCTGTTCATTCAGCAACAGGTAGAACATTTCTATTAGTATTATTTCTAGGTTAGCTTAGTTATCTTAAAGTAAATCAGAAACACACTTTTTCACCATGTAACATGCACATATGAGAAGCCATTCTATAATACTCATTCTGAAAACCTAAATTTTGCCTCAAGTGAAACAGCTCTGCAGTAGGGTCATAGCTCTAGTGCTGTTACTGTTTCTCTGGGTTATTATTTCAGTTTTTCTCTATTCCTTTTCACTTCTTCTTTCTGTCTGAGTGTTTCTCATGCCACTTTCTCATGCATTTTTTTTTCTACCTTTTTTCCTCCTATGGCCATATTTGACATGCAAAGAGCAGATCAATGCAGTGTAATTCCCAAACTGAGTCTTCTGATTATAACAGCAGTCCTCTCATACCACACTGTCTTTTGGAATCACAGAATGGCTTGTGTTGGAAGAGACCTTCAAGATGATCTAGTTGCAGCTCCCTGGCCATGGGCAGGGACACCTTCCAACAGACTAGGTTGCTTGAAGCCTTATCCAACCTGGTTTTGGACATTTACACTCCTTATACACCTGATTTTTGAGCCTCAGCCTTGTATCAGGCTACCTGTTTTGTAGAAGGTGAAAGGTTCATCTACTGAAGTTTGTGTGACTTTTATTATAGTGGGCAATGTTTACCACCCACTTTAATGAGTTAGATTAATACAAAAATAGTTGCATATGTTTGACTGCACAATGGCATAATAGAAAATGACACCATAGAAATGTGTTGGTGACAGTATTTGGTTAACCATTTGTTTAGCAGCATGGGGTTTTTTTGCTTCAATCTGTTAAGTGTTACTGTGTTAAAGTGTCTGCATAAGCTTCTGTGTATTCATATTGCCTAAGTTAGTAATTTATTGCCTAAATTGGTAGCTTACTCTCCACATATTAAAAGCAAGCATACCAAAATGGCAATTACACTGTGAGTTGCCATCCTGGGACTGTGCTCTCTCTCCCCGTTGTCTCTTCAGAGAGAATCTGAACTTGTGGGACCTATTCTTAGTAAGTATAGGTGTCCTTCTCTATGAAGGAAGTGTATATATGCAGAATTACTTGTTCTTTTAACTGCATTATTTGACTTCCTCAGTTGGAATCAAAATTTGTCCCTTCCTAGCTGTTGGTTGGCACATTGTCACCTCTTCTCTGATGGGGTTTGTTTTATTCTACCTCGGCATAGAATAGATTTGAATAATGCCGTTCTCTTTGACTTACTTCTTGTGGTTTTTACATTTCTGAAATCTTGGAAGTTTGTTATTGAAATAATTAAACTTTCTAGCTACTGAGTTCTTGATACAACTACATAAATATTCCTTAACTTTTGAGTATCTGTCTGACTCTTCACTAAAACATACAATGTTTCATCAAGACTGTGTAAGTTTGATTCATTCACAGAATGTTATGAATGTTGCTGTACCTTTCACAGAAACATTACATTCTGACTGGAAATTAGGCAGTTGGCATCAATGAAGTGCACATAAGACTCTATTTTAGACAGCAGAGGGAGCTCAGAAATACTTCCTTATGTTATTATTGATTTTTGTTGTTGAACTGGGTGTTTTCAGATTAATCCTGGTGTCTCAAAAGTTAAATGCAGAAAAAAGATGTTTGCCGATGACAAGTACAAGTATACCTTTGTTTTTGTGAACAGGAAGCAATGCATCAGGGAATACTGGCTCAGCACAAACTAATCCGGGAGTGCTTGGAATGGGTGGAGGTGCAACTGTATTACCTGCCTTTGAGTACAGAGGCACTTGGATACCCATCCTGAATGTAACAGTACAAGGCAGTGCTAAAGCTACATAGTGAGTACCTCTATCTTTTTGAAAATGTATGTAACAGGTATTTTTATTTTGAATTTGATGATGTAAGCATTTTTTTTTTTACTAGTGAGTATTGAGGTTTTTGTTCCACTGGTGTTGAAGTCTATTAGGAATTTTCTCTTTGTTGGTGCCATGAGGTCTTTTTGCTGTTTCTTCTGCATGCTCTGGATTCTGATTGGAATGTCCCCTACAGTTTTAGCATCAGTACGATTTTGTTTTCCTACCATATTATCTGTATGAACTACTCACTTTTAGGCCTCCCTGGAGTATAGAGCAATTTTGGAATATCTGTTGCTGCATTTTGTAAGGGCAGACATGAAGGGCGTTTAGCAAATGGGACATCAGTGGGAATGAAAAATAGCTTTCTCACACCAGCTTTACTGTATTTACAGTATTTATGGAGCAGGATATTGTGGTAGGTACTGGTCTGGTGGTCATTTCAAACAATATATTGACCTATATGCCAAGGCTAAATTCTGAATGCTTCTTAGAATGGCAAATCATTTTGTCATGACTTTTTACAATGGAGATGGTGTTCTCAGCTTAAAGCTGCAGATACTATGTTACTTATTAAATACTGCAATTTTTTTTTTTTTAATGTCACTCATGACCATTGAGGGACAAGTGCTTCCAAACCTGAAGTTATTTGTACCACCATAAAATTTTGGCACACCAAAATTCAGTGACATCTGCAAATAGCCTGGATCTCAATATTTTTAGGATAGGCAAGGGTAGGATCTGCCTCTGAGATGCAGAAGGAAAAAAAGCATCCTCAGATTTCAGTAGTTAATGTCTATGTGTTGACTTTTTATGCCAGTAGTGGGCATGAATGTTGCTTTAATTTACCTGCCTGTTCTCAGAAAATGCAAATTTTTAATTTGGTCAGCTACTACAGCCTCCACTTTTCTTCCTTTTCTTTTTTCTTACTATCTATTCTTAACTGGCTCAAGAACCTTACAGCCACCATCATAGTCTCCTGTCCTGCTCTAAATTTGGTTGTGTTTTCTTTTGGATACCTCAAGTGACTCTGTGATTTTTCTCTGCATAATTTTTGCATTTTTTCTTTTGTATAAGATTACAGAGTTGTCACAAGCATTTCACAGCAATTTTTTTCTCCTACCTTGTTCTTTTGTCTGTAGTCCCTGTATGTAAGGAGATGAATTGCTGTAGTGTGTCACATCCTCACACCAATTCTCTTCTACTGCCATTAGATTTTTAAACAATGGCCACATCTCATACTTTTGTGCAAGTTTCTCCACAGACCACTATGCCTTGTCTTCCCGTTTCCTTAAGGAGCTAAGTGTTTTTGAGAAGAGTAGAAAAACTGTTCAAGACTTTTCACAGCCATTGCCATGTAACAGTAACAATTCATATAATTTATTCAGTAGTTAGCATTTTTGATCTTCAAAGGTAAAAGGATGTGACCTCTACCTCACAAATATATTGTAACTATAAAATCCACTAATAATTTTAATTAGACCTGTTTATATATTCCCACTTATTTATGTATAGAGGATGAAATGCTGACCGTTTGATTTAGCTGTAGTTCCTGCTCCCCCAGATATCTGAGGCAGCTATCTTCAGGAAATTAGAGGTAATAACTGAAGTGGCATGTTTGGGAGAAGGAAAAATCCTTTGTGCAGACAAGAGTGGTGGCACTAGAGTATAAAAGTATCTTTGGTATATTTTAGCTGGAATATGTAGCTTTTTAAAGAGTAGTTTGTAGAGTGAAAAGTGATGAACTAATGATTGTTGTGGTGGCAGGTAGTTTTTCAACTGTCTATGCTTGTATGAGATGCTGCTGCTGTGTCAGCTGCAGTTCCTGTTGGATTTGTAACTCAGCAGTTCTTAATGTGCTTTTAAAGTAAAAGATGGAGAAAAGTGGCAATAGGGCTGCTGTTCCAGCATAGTAATGTTTTAATTGCATGCTTTTCAGCAGTGAATCATGTAGACATACCCTCTTTGTAAAATAACTTCCATTGTTTACCTATGCATGTAGGTGATGAATGTTTGGCCATGTAATATCTAGCTATGGACTGGCTTTTTCAGTCATGCAGACTCAAAGATAATGATAATAGAACATCTGAATTGTTCTCAATTTGTTATAACTATGTTCACACTTTTCATGACTTTCTGATGCATTTCCTCTTGGAAATGGACCAACCTTCCTGTTGATCCTAGATACTTGTGTTCTTCTGAATAAGTTCTGTTGCAGTGGTTCTAAGTAAAATAATAATACAAGTAGAATTAATCATGATGCTTGCTTATATGTTTTTTAGAAATATTTTTTGCAGATTTGTACTCGGGGTTTGTACCCTTTTTGTTGCTGTCTTATTTAGTGATTCATTTACTCTTTTATTTAATGACTTAAAGGTTTTTTTCTTGAGTTGGAATAAATCTTGAAGGATTGTATTTGGGACGTGTTTGTACTTAACATTCATTTGGAATCTTGTTTTTTATTACTGTTTTTAAAAACAGTGATGTTGCTACACACTTGTCATGTTTTCAATTTTTTAGTTTGGAGATGCTGGACAAAGTCGAGCCACCTACAATTCCTGAAGGCTATGCAATGTCAGTGGCATTTCACTGTTTGCTGGATCTTGTCCGTGGTATCACTACTATGATCGAAGGAGAGTTGGGAGAGGCAGAAACTGTCATTCAAACTGCAACAGAGGCAACTTCATTACCAGCACAGTCTTCAGAGCAAGATTTGCAGTCTGTTTCTGACCAATCAGAGAAAGAACTAGGTATTTGAAAATGCAAACACTATATGAAATGCAACAGTTTTACAGAAGGCAGATTTTAAAGTTTCGTTATTTTTTGCCTAAATTTATTGTTTCTTATTTATATATAAAAACTTTCAATGAATTGTGGTGGTTTTTTAATAGTACAGCAGTTCCATTTAAAAGAATATGTGACTTCATGTTCTGCTTTTGACTTAACACTGAGATCTAAGGTCACAAGCGACAACCTGACTGACAGAAATGGAGTTATGACCACATTAAAAGAAAAATATATTTCTAGTTACAAGATAAAAAGATTGTTTTAAAGGAGAAGTTTTTAGTAAGATTGCAGTATATAGAGAAGGACTTCTTTAAAAGCAGAACTGCTGCAAAGTGAGGATTGTCTTTGTGGAACTTATGATGAGTCTGTATAGGGGCGTGTATGTACAGAAAGACTTGTGTTTGAACAGTGAGTTCGGCTTGTGCCCCAGGAAGCCAAAGCAGTACAGCTGAAGTCTGAGCCAAGGCCCCCGGGCTGCCCAAAGGACGGGCGGGAAGCTGGTCCTGGGCACTGCCTCGGGAGCGGGGAGCTCTCCGTGGTGCTGCGGAGTGCCGGCTCTGCCCAGGGGGCTTGGCGTGGCCCGGTGGAGAGAGGGAGGTGTGCGAATGGGCTGGGCAGCTACCTGTTTGCTAGACCAATATAATTTTTCCTCTTAGATGAAAGAAACAAAAAAGTTATGGAGAATTTTTTTACCATGGGAGACTATTTTTACTTCTCTGCAAAAGTTCACTGAGTTTCTTGTCCTATATTTTTGCACTTCTGAATGTTTATTTTTATAGACAAAGATCCAAAATGGTTATATATACCATGGTAAGTTGTATTTTGGTGGGGTTTTTTGATGCTGTTTAGAAAAAGAATTGCCTGGTGACTTTTTTTTGCCTTCAAAATGTTACTTTAAATGCAAGCTGTTTAAATAATACTGGTGTGAGTGTGTTTCTGTAGGCACATATATCTGGCTGAGCAAACATGCATGCAAAAACACACGTCAAAAGATGCAGTAGCAAGCATTTTGTTTGTGATACAATTGAAAGTTATTAAGGGAACTACTTTGTTTCTGCTATTAAAAAGTTTATCTATTTCTTTTAAGTTAGCAGAGCTGTCTGGGAAGAAATGGTGAACGCTTGTTGGTGTGGTCTTCTGGCTGCTCTATCCCTCCTACTTGATGCAAGGTATCTAGTCTTTCATTTCTCTTGATTTTTCCAAGTTGATATTCCAAGATGTATTTTGAACTGACTTTTGATACCAGTCGAAGTCACAGTTGTCAACGTAAGTGCTGTTCATGGCATCTGAGCAGTCAGGTTTGTGGCTTAGCCTGAATGAGTAAATGTCACAGAAGTCTCAGAAGTCCAACATCAACCTTTAATGTATTTCAATACAGAACAATTAATTGTATTTTCAGAGGGTTGCATTTAAGCGATTTAAGTTATCTTTATTTCTTTTTACTTTGCTTGCATGTTTCAACATATTGAAGTGATTCCATGTCCTGATTGCTGCAAGTAAGAGACTAAGTAATGTCTTGGTACTTGTTAGTACTATCTAATTTTTAAAATGGAAGAGCTTTTTACTAGGAAATGACTGTGGTAAAGTAATTGACTCCTTCAAGGAGCCTTTTGTAATCAAACACCATTTTCTGAAATTAGTTTTAAATATCTTCTTATAGTCTCATTTACTAAGTCACTGAGAAGTAAAGTCTAATTTCGTAGGAAGTGGTTCTGAAGAATTTTGTTGATTGCTTATGCTTGTTCTTCAGTATTTAGAGTGTTTAAAGTATATGTTCTTATGGCTTTCAGTTTTGGTTAGCTGCCTGCTTCTGTGCTTTCTATTAATTCCTGCGGAACAATGTGTACTCTTTCAGCACCGATGAAGCTGCCACTGAAAATATTCTAAAAGCAGAATTGACCATGGCTGCACTTTGTGGAAGACTGGGTCTTGTAACATCGAGAGATGCCTTTATCACTGCTATTTGCAAAGGATCCTTGCCTCCTCACTATGCCCTTACTGTATTAAACAGCACAAGTGCAGCACTGTCCAGCAAATGTAAATATATACATTTTTCTTAATTGTGTTTTTTCATATTGTCTTCCAAACCCAATTCTTTTCAGGATATGGTTCCAAAGACACGCAGCTGTAGTATATGGCTATATTGAAGTAAGTTAGAATCCTCAGACAGCACCTAGATCACCTGCTTTCCAGAACTGGTTAGTCTTGCAGCATTTGCTGACTGTCATTCTGATCAATCTAAAATTTCCTGAATGATTCACGTATGACAAAAGTTCAAATTCTAAGGAGATCTGTCTATGATTGTAAAGATCTGCCAGGATATGTAATTAAGGCATTCAAAATCTCAAAAGGTCTCTGGGCAACTTGGATTCTAAAGCTTTGGCTAGAACATCCTGCATTTGTGATGTACTAGTCTTTTCTACAGTTGTCTAGTCATGGTCATACTTATATGTAAGTGGAAGATCCAAGTTCTGGGCTCTCTTCAGCCTACAAAAAGCTGAATTGATGCATCCCACATCTTGAGAGAATGTTGTAATTCATGATATATGCTGGTTTAGGATGTACTGTTTCTAACTTTGAAGGTGAATTACTACTTACTAAGAAAAGCAACTACCTGAGAAATATATGGATGCATTTAACATTTGGGCTCTTAATGCAAAATAAAAACCTTACCTTGGGAACAAGGACCAGCACCCTTACTTCAGTCCAGTGTACCAGCTAAGTGTATTATTAGATTGTAAATCTGTGAAGAAGTACACATGGCTGAACTACACACATATCTATAGAAACAAAGCGGGAAACGTCAGTTATTTTATGTAGGTTGCTCTTCTTTTTATAAGTGAGTTATAAAATCAGTGTCCTGTAGTCCCATATTGGAAAAAATCATGATAGAATATCGATGACACCATCATTTTCTCAGTGCACCAGTACAATGGTAGCACACAGTGATACCATTTACACACAATTACTACCAAAAACTGAGTTGAGACAGTCTAATGCTCGCACCTTAAGCATAAATATTTCAGTCTTGACATAAAATATATAAACGTATTGCAAGCAATATTTAATAGTTAGAAACAGAGAATGATTGCTAGATCTTTAACTCTCTAGGGCAATAACACTGTAATCTAAATATAACTAAAGGTCTCAAAGTGAGGTATGTTTAAAGCTAATACTGTAAAAAAAATGTTCTGGAGTCTGTTTGCCAGAAGGTGATTTATACTACAAATATTGGATTTTAAATTTAGATTTTTTTTTCCCTTCTCTTTTCAATTTTCCTCCAGCATATTCCATTCAGGGACAGAATGTTCAAATGATTAGTCCCTCAAGTGAGTCTCACCAGCAAGTTGTAGCAGTAGGGCAACCCTTAGCTCTTCAGCCACAGGGAACAGTTATGGTAAGTAAAACTTGTAAGTGATCTTACTTTGCTTAACTATTTCTTCCTGCATCTCAATGTGTCTCAAAACCAGGCTACAGATACACAGCATTCTTACAAATAATGTTCAGCTGAACTATTGTCCTAAGGCCTTAATTTGGAACAGCCCTGGACAGTAAAGTTATCTAATTGCAAAGAAGTCCTATTTTGGGGGTTTTTCTGACTTTTAGCTCAGAAGTTCTTATCCATTCTATTTGGAAAGTGTAGATCTCAGCTGTGTTATGTGCTTATGTGTGAAGGTTCACTTAATGTATACTGATTTTGTGGAGATGGTGCAATTAAGCTGTCTGATAATAATGGGAAACTGTGAGGAGAGGGCAGTGATCAAATCGTAGAATCACAGGATAGTTTGGGATGGAAAGGACCTTAAAGATCATCTCATTCCAACCCACTGGCCATGTGCAGGGACACTTCCACTCTGAGCTTGCTCAGAGCCCCATGCAGCCTGGCCTTGAACACTGGCAGGGATGGGACTCTACTTCCCTGGGCTACCTATTCCAGTGCCTCACCAGCCTCACTGTAAAGATTTCTTTCCTAATACCAAAACCTGTTTTCTTTCAATTTGAACCCATTCCCTCTTCTGTCACTACATGGTCTTGTAAATAGTCTTGCCTTGTTTTTCCTGAAAGTTCCCTTCAGGTACTGGAATTAGGTCATCCCTAAGCCTTCTCTTTTTTAGGCTGAACAACGCCAATTCTCTTAGCTTTTCCTCATAGGAGCGGTGTTCCACCCCTCTAAATATCTTGGTGACCCTCCAACAGATGGATGTCCTTCCAGTGTTGGGGTCCTCAGAGCTGGATGCAGCACTCAAGTACTCATATTCAGCTTCACCAAGATAAGCCTGGGAGAAGGAGAGATACTGAACTACTTTTCTAAAAAAATACATTTCCCTAGTGCAAACAAAATGTCATTTTAAAGCACTTTAGTAAAAATTGGAAGTTTGCTAGAAACACTATCATTGTGAAATGATAAAAATTGGATGGCTGTTTGGTTGTTGTCTTTTTCTCATAGCTGACATCAAAAAATATCCAGTGTATGAGGACCTTACTCAACTTAGCTCACTTCCATGGAGCTGTTCTTGGTACATCATGGCAACTTGTCCTGGCTACCCTTCAGGTAATATTTCCCTCACAGGAAATGCCTTATGCCTTGCTGTTATGCCTTGGTGTTTTGCTATAATTTGATTTTCAGTTGCTCAGTGAGCAATAGAAGTAGCTTTGAGTCTTATTGTGTACTGTGGATTGCCTTGAGTGAATACTGTAGCATTTCTCTGGAGTTCTGTTTGATTGGAAGGTTGGTAGTTAGCTTGAGTACAATGCTAATTTCTTCTCTGCCTGAAAAATGATCCTTTTGTATTTTTCAGCATCTTGTGTGGATTCTGGGACTGAAGCCTAGTGTTGGGGGTGCATTAAAACCTGGAAGAGCTGTGGAAGGGCCAAGCACAGTAAGCATAATTGGTTTTCAGTTAATGATTATATAGTACTTTCTATTACAATCTGTAAGACATATTTCTGTCTTTTTTTCAAGGTTCTGACTACAGCAGTTATGACTGATCTGCCATCTATATCCAGCATGATTTCAAAACTTTTTGAAAACTCACAGTAAGAAACCTTATCTTGTAATTAAAATAATACATGTATATCAAACTCGACAATGTTTTGATAGCTGTTATTTTTCAGGTACCTTGATGATGTGTCTTTACATCACTTAATAAATGCCCTTTGCTCCTTGTCTCTGGAAGCCATGGATATGGCCTATGGAAACAATAAGGTATAAAAAGAGTTGTTTGGTTTTTTTAGATGTTTTTAAGTAACAGGCAGCAGACTTGCACATCTATCCTTTAAGCTAACTATTTCTAATACTAAAACCAGTAATACCTTTGATGCTCTGGATTAAAAAATAAAATATGAACCAGAGAATGTCTTGTTTTTATGAACCATTACTAGAGTCTCTGAACATCCTCACTGTGTTCCTGTGCTTTTTATTGGTTAAGGAATGTCACATGTTTCCATTAATAAGATTGTGGGTGGATGAAACCCTTAAAGCCCTTGTAATTTCAGAGGTTAGGGATGCTGAGTAGCACAGTATGTGCGGTGAGATGCTCATTTTCGTTTCACTTTTCTCTTCCCATGTACTTCAGAGAAAGCCTGACAATTAGGCATTTAAAAACCTGCTAAGTCATATTTACTTTGGAAAACCATAGTTAGTATTCATGTCAGCTTCAGTAAACAACCTTTAGCCCAGAAAGGTTGAAGACCCTGTGATTGGGTAAGATTGAATATATATTCTTTTAGCCATAGTCTTATCCCAGAGGAGAGCTTCTGAAAATTTGTCCTTAATCTGTTACACTAGAGATAATGAAGGCAGCGAACACGTTTTATAATATTTTACTACTTACAGCAACAGAGAATGAATTTAATAAGCAAAGTTTGTGTTTAAAATCAGTTCAAAATTAAAGTAATCAGCAGAAATGGGAAGAGATAATGATTTCAGTGCAACAGTAATTTTTACTGTTATATGTTGATTTTTAAAAAAGTAAAATTAAATGAAGCTTATCACAAATATTTGCAGATGTATTTGATGAATGGGAAATGTATCATTTTCCTGCCAAACATTTATTAAACAAATGAAAGATAAAGAATTAAGGTATTATGAAGTGAAATATTGCCGATTGTTTCACATATAATTTTAGAGTTGAAAAGTTGCAGTGGGGAAAAGGCTGTTTGCTCGCTAAAGATGTTACAGAAAAAATTTACAGGACCGTCATTGCTGTGGTTTTTGTCAGACTGCTGCCCCCGCGTGGCCGCTCCTGCGGCGCTGTGCTTGCCGCGAGAGCTTCCCAGCCTTGGCGGCTGTGGAACGAGCCGTGCCTCAGCTTAGAAATTATCCCCTGACAAAATACTCTCGCCTTACCGCAGTTACCTCAGAGTCAAAGTGTGTTCAAATTCCATTTTATTAAGGAACCATCACTTTTTGCTGTTGCTAAATTACTGGAAACGGGACTAGTTAACATGCGCAGGATTGAGATTCTTTGGAGACCTCTGACCGGTCATCTTCTGGAGGTAACTAATGGCTTTTATCACTTATGCTAGAATATACTTTGTATTAATGAAGATCTTGTGGAAATATGTTTTTAATGTATAATTTAAAAGAAATTTCAAAATTGTAATTATATGTTTTGGTTTAGGAACTTTATTGTTGCAATTCACATGCACTTTGGTTTGAATTTAAAGGTGAAATTATATATTTAAATTACAATATTTTAATATGTCTTGATAACCTTGTTTTTATGGTGCCATCAGTTTTTATATGTTTTTGGCACAGCAGTGTTTAAAAAGATCAGGTAATTATACTTCATATATTTGTTCTAATGAAGGTAGTGCAGACATGTTTTACTGTTTCACACAGTACAAATATCTAGGAAGATTGTGAGATAAAATCTTCTAGAATTGAAGCCAGGAGATGTATTAAGAAAAGGTTGTTTGTTTGGTTTTTTAAAAAATATTTAAGCTAACTTCTGCATGCTTTCTTTAAGAGAATACTGTTCAAGTATAAAACTGTTGTAAACTTAATACTATTAAAGTGTTTTAACTTCAACACAAAAAGTATACTTTATCAAGGAAAGAAACCTTACATTTTGAATTGAAAACTAAAAAACAGATAATTGAATGTAACTGTAGTTTTAATTCTCCACACAAGTATATAGGAGAATAAAATGTAAGGGGTTTGGTTTACAGTGGGTAAAGGAGAAGGCTTTTCTTCCTCAATTCAGAATATATCAGACACTTCCTTAGCACCAGTGCATTGTTTCAACCAGTGTCAAGAATTGGCCATGTCTATTTATGGAAGCCACATATTGCTTTATCAAGGAGAAAAAAAAAAAAAGAATACTTCTGGGTTTAAAGACTTAAGGCACAGGCATCTCTTTCTCTTGTTTATTTTTTGCCTTACAAGACAATAAGGTTCACCATCCACATCTTGAGACTGTTTTCATCTCAGGAGCAGTCTATTTCAGTCTGTTACCCATGCATTGCAGGTAATCTGCCACTGTTTTGTAGGAAATACAGAGTCTTTCATTTGCTTTCAAAGTACCGCCTTATTTCCTCTCAAACCTAGGTTGTTGAGGTACAATAAGGAAGGAGAAAACATCAGCTATAATTCAATTAAACACTGTCTGAGGGAATAGCTTGTTCCCTGGTTCTGGAACTGGTTATCTATGCAGAATCAGAGCATGAAGTACTTCAGGTTCTCTCTTTTTATTTTATATAAAGTTTTAAAAATACAAGTAAATCAGGAGAGTGGCTATTTCTTGTTGGCATTTTTAAACATTAGGCTAGATCTTTTACACTGTTCTCCTTTTCAGTTTGGCTAGTGGTTGATAAGAGAATGGTCCACCAATAAAAGGCATCAGCCTTCTTTATGATACTGCCTTGGACTTGACTCTGGGTTTTCACACCATCAGAGCTAGGGCTAGAAGGGTGAGTGGGAATAATTAGGTAGCAGTCAATGAAACTGTACACTTCCCATATTAGTTTGAGGGTAAGGTATTATATACAGCACAGTTCTTACTAGCTATCTAAGGAATGAATATGCACAATGTTTTTAATTTCTATATTCTAAAAAAAGCTATTAGCAAAGCTGTTACTTTTAGAGAATTTAGAGACAAAAGAGAAATGAAGTTATGCATCTGAAACTCAAGTTTAAAGATGCTTGCTGTTGCTTTGTGAAGTTTTTAAAGTAATGGAGTGTGATGTTTATTTTATCTTCAGTATGTAGTAACTTTTTGCATTTGAAGTATAGAAGACACATTCTTTGTTGGCTACTGTCATATTCCTCACTTGACTATATTAAGCAGTGTGATAAACTTCCAATTTTGCAGCTTTAGGTTAAACCTGAGAGTCTTAGGTATTTATTGAAGTGTTGTTTAGTGCTTTTTAATTAATTATTATCAGAATTTGCAGTTAGTTTATTCATTTGGGAAATTTTATTTACTTGAATTATATATGTAATTTTCATTATGTTTCCTTCTGTGTCTTTCACTGCTTCCTATTGCTTCCTTATTCAGAAGGTATGTCTATCCAAAAGATAAATTTCTTTTTTTACTATGAAGCCAAATTCTATCCTGTAGAGATTTATTATATCATTCTTATACTATTGTATGTACATTCTAATATAGTTAAAATACCCATTTTAATGTATTATATATGTTGGTTAAATAAAAGTGACTTAAAACAAAACATTGCTATGTTTTCAGGTCTGTCAGCATCCCAACTCCAGAATGAGAGAATGGGGAGCAGAAGCTTTAACTTCTCTCATTAAAGCAGGACTGACATTCAGACATGATCCTCCATTATCTCAAAATCAGGTAAAGTTTAACAGCAGAAGCTTTCCTCCTCCATTCATAGAGCAACTTTATTGTTGAGTATATAAAGTCTGTAGCTGTAAAAGTCAGATGTAACTATTGTGAACCACCACATGCATTCTAATAAACTATCCTCTTTCGTTTTTCAAATACCTAACAAAGAGTGATTCTTGCATATTGTATCCATTTCTTAGAACAACTTATGGGTCACTCTCATGAATGCAAAATAATTCCAGAATGTTTAGAAGTATATATGTGATGCTGTGGCAGGTAAAGAATGCCTTGCCTAACCTTCTAAATTACAGCTGTTCAATCCATGATTAATAAAACGTTCTAATATATTTACTGAGATTCATTGGATATTTTTTCCAAGCTCTCTTGAGTAGGAAGCTGAGTATAACCCTGCTGAGTGAGCATAAAGTTGAATGACACTTTTTATGCAACTGTAGCAGCATCTGTAGCTACTTGCTGAGGAATCTGGAGAACAGGAGCCAGGAAGGTAGATTTTCTGCAAAGACCCTTTATAGTCTGAATTTGAGCATTTAGTGAGTGAGCTACTGAATTATTCAATGAATCTTTAATTTGTACTGTATGTTTTCAGTTGCACATAAAAATACTTAACACTCAGTTAAATGTTAGCATCCTTAATATGCTTTACTGTTTACTTTTAGAGACTGCAGTTGCTTTTATTGAATCCACTAAAGGAGCTGTCAAACATTAGTCATCCTGATATCAGGATCAAGCAGTTGGAGTGTGTGCTACAGATTTTACAGAGTCAAGGTGACAGCTTAGGACCTGGTTGGCCATTGGTGCTTGGAGTCATGGGGGCAATCCAAAGTGATCAGGGGTAAGTGGTGGAAATAAAATTTTAAACTCATGTAAGTTAAGAACAGTAGAAAAAATTCTGCATGTATTTTAATAGCCACTTCAACAATTAGAGTTTCATTGTAATTTTTGGCTTGTGAAAAATTTTACTCAACAAAAATACACTTTTTAGTTCTTCCTGAAGCACACTTTATTTTACAGAATTAATATTCCAAAAGACCAGGATGTTATTCCACTCTGTGTTCTCCTGTAGTCAGCATGCAGTATACACCGAGGAGTACTCAGTGTGCCATTTCATTTGATCTTGACCTTCTGGTGAACATGTCTCTGGTGCTTGCTGAGACTTCTGTGTGAATCAGCTGTTGCTCACTTTATCTATTGTTTCTTTTTCTTCTTAAATCTTCCAGTAGTCTCTAGTGTGTGTTTTCTTCTGATCCCTCTCTCTTTTTCTTGAAGCCTTCCTACCTAAATGGTTGCTGGTAGCAGAAGGATGGAAGATTATTTACTGGCTGTAGGTGAATCCCTTGACTTACACAATTGACTCTGTTGCCAGCAGAGGTGGACTTATTCTCTGCCCACAAGGGGAAGTGAGAGATGAAGTTGCAAGGAGTATTTTTGAAATGAGCAGTGAATTGTACATCTACCTTTGCAACTGTAAGCACCAAGAATTATACCCACACACTCAAACCATATTTATTGGTTTTTTAGGTGCTAGTCAAGACTAGCAGCAGGATAGGTCATCATATCACTCTAGTGTCAGTAGAATTCTCCTTGGCATATCTCTCCTTTTGTCCCACCTTAGCTTTAGTCTTCTAGTCATGTAAAAAACCTAAAGCCCCTTCAAATGTTTGAGAGATTTTGCTCTTGGACCAGTATTGTTTGCACTGGCAGTAGTACCTACCAAAATTCCCAAGGATTTTGGCATTCTTAGTTGTGAGCATCCTCTTCTTTTGTAATTAAGCTTCCTTTGGTAGTTGTTGTTTCCACATTTGGTGCAGTGTGTTCCTGCATGCCTTTTGATTTTCACTGTTGTTAGTGATGGATGAGAATCACCACATATTCCTTCTCAAGACAGTCTTCAGATCCCATTAAATCTCAAACCCATATCTCACTGGCCGATATCTCAAGATGTTACTAACATCTTGTCTTATATCTTAGTCTCCTCCTACAAAGCATATGGAATAATCTACTTCAACTACATAGCACTGTTTGTCCACATTGTATTAAGTACAGTAGGAAAAAATTAGGCAAGCCTCCTTTTCCTTGAGAAAGAACTTTATTTCTTACCTAAGTTACAGCTGTGAGCACAAGATGCAGATGCTATTATCATACTTCAGATATTAACTTACTGACCACAAGACTTCCTTCACAAGTTTCTTCCCTCTGGTCAGTGAACATCCTGGATTCAAGGACAGAAGTTCATTTACCTCCATTCTTGGGGAACTTCTTTCTAGGCTTTTATAAACACAGAAAATGCTGTTTTGATAGCCAAAACTCATACTTTGGTCACTTCTGGATTGTCGAGTACTAATCTGCCAAACAAAAGAAAGCTTGTCTTTGAAGAGTTTTTCAGTGGAAAGCTTCTGTTTATTTTAAGCATACATAAAGCCCTATATACAATTCTAAGGTTTCTCACTAAGCTTAAGTTTCTTCCATTTATAGTTACCTTTTTGTGGTCACCTATAACACCAAGGAGTTGCACAATTTGAAGAGTGGTATCACTGTTGCTACTTGCATGAGGGACTTTAAAACCCTTTCTCAAACACACAGTAGTGTGGGACCTTAATTGGGAAAAACTGTTCTGAATTTGATCTTGTAGCCTTGCATTTGAAATTTAGAAAGAGAGGTTACTTTCCCATTAACTCAGTACTTCAAAATGAGTAGTGGAACTGTACTTTGATGTGCTGCCTCCTTCTCTTTTCCCTTAGAGTCCTTGAAAGTCACATACCTCTGTACTGGAGGGGGAACTGCAGCAGTTTTGTGTCTGTTTCACTTTATAGACTCCTGTAATGAGTGTGAGGGAAAGTATTGTGTGAGTCTATCCTCCATCAGTATAGCAATGTTAAATACTTTGATATTACAGGGTAGGATGGATGTTTCTCTGCAGTACTCATCATATTAGAGAATTATTAGTTATACCATTACTGTCCATGTGAAGTTTTTGGTGTATTCCTCTGGTTTCTCTATCCTGTTGGCTATTACAATACAGTGGAAATGACCCACCTCTGATTTTGATTTTGGATTAATCAAAAATAATCCCATTTGTAATTCTGCAATAGATAACTGACATATCTATAGTCTGAAATTTTTCTCAGGGTATATATCCTGAAGGACACCAAGTTTCTGTATTACAAAGCTTTGAAATTATTTCTGTTGTACATTAAACATTGAAAAAACCCTGCAGTGAAATTTAAATGCAGCTTCCCTATTTTGTGTTACCTACTCCACTACTCCTTTTGATTCCTTCATTTTGTCTCTCACTAAATGAAATTTTAGTTGTAAATGGCCTTGCTGCTTCTGAGAACTCCTTCTTGCAAACCTTTTCAGTACTGTATTTTTATGTTTGTATTCAGAATCTAATTCTGAAGACAAAGTAATTATTAAAGATCTATTTAATGGTAGATATTTTGAAAAGTTTTTGTCTGATATAATGTAGTATTGAAGCAAGTAAGCACAAGATGTAAGCCATTATGTTAGCATACATCTTTCCTAATAAATGAAAACAAATTTTGTGACCTATTTGTCATACAAGAAATTCTTCAGAACAGCTTGCTCTTTGGCAGATTATCATGCTTAAATTAAGGTCTTGTTTTGTCCACTGTGGCTTTTTTCTAATGTTCTGGCTAACACAACACTTGAACTAGCAAGTCTTAGAACTCTAAAAGAGAGAAATGGACTTTATGAAATAAAATTAGTTAAGGACCACTGCAAAGTCTAAACTTCAACTCCACATGGACTAAACTACTTCATCAGAATTTTAAGCTTCAACTAAAAATTATATCTCAAGAAACCATTTAAAATGGTGCAAATTCTTCTCAAAAACATTAATTTGATTTTTTCTTTTTGTATTCAATAATGCTATCTCCTGAGGTATTGTATTCAAAATATTTCCATGCTCTTGAAGAAATGTGAAATGAGCATGTGTGTGTGCTTTGTTTTTATTTTGTTTTTTTAAGAGAGTCCTTAATACGGACTGCATTCCAGTGTCTTCAGCTGGTTGTGACTGACTTCCTTCCTACAATGCCATGTACTTGTCTGCAGATAGTTGTTGAAGTTGCAGGAAGCTTTGGACTTCACAATCAAGAGCTAAATATTAGCTTAACTTCAATTGGTTTGCTGGTGAGTTTTTTATTTACCTACAGTGATGCTGCTTCTAGCTTTTATTTTTGCTTTTCTTTTTTAATGAAAACTTATCTTATTTTACTGAACTCCCATGGTGTCATTCGGAATCATAGGTAAATTGAGTGAGCACGTCTTACCTTTAATCTCCATGATTCCTGGTTTACTAAAAGCAATAGTATTGCATAGTAACCATGTTGATCAGTATCTTATTTTTAATACTTTTCTGTTGTGCCCCCTATAACGGGAACCTAAAAGCAGAGAAAGAAGAGTAATTTTTGGATCTTGCAATATTTGTGGTGATCTTACTTCACCAATGTAGGGAAATTAATATCTTGATGTACTTTGCAAAATACTTTGTGAAAATAAGAGGCAATTTATTTCATGATCATTAAGAGCATTACCCTATTTTTATTGTACAACACCATGTGTCTGATTTATTTTGTAGTGGAATATTTCAGATTATTTTTTCCAAAGAGGTGAAATAATTGAAAAGGAACTAAACAAAGAAGAAGCAGTGTTGCAGAAACAGGCAGAAGAAAAGGGAGTGATGCTGAACAGACCTTTTCATCCTGCATCACCATTTGACTGTCTTTGGTTGTGCCTGTATGCCAAACTTGGAGAACTGTGTGTGGATCCCCGACCTGCAGTTAGAAAGAGCGCTGGGCAGACATTGTTTTCTACTATTGGTGCTCATGGAACTTTACTGCAACATTCAACGTGGCACACAGTAATATGGAAGGTATGATATGTAAGCTGCCTTTGAAGCTTTTATAAAGAGCATTTACCTTTTAATAACCCTTGACCATTTCCCATTTAATAACCATTATTGCTTAGATAATTTATTACGACTTTTAAAAGATAACATAAGATGGCAGAACTCTTATCTCTTGGATTTGGGGAATGTTTTTTAAACTTGGTATTCTCTGGCCTTTAAACCTTCTTCTAAAATATAATTTTAATATGCTAATTATGTTTTTTTTACTCAGGAATTTGATAAAAAGATGGTTTACTTCCTACACAAATGATTGACTTTTGTGTGAAAATGAAGATGTTTGAGGGTCATGTGACTGGGCTGATCTGTTATTAGACGGAGCCTTGCTTTGCATTCTGTTTTAAGTCTTTCAAGAGGATCTATCAAAGGCTGTGTTTGTTGTTCTTTATGGAAACTTTAGGCTATATTTGAGCCTGCCTGTTATTCCTATGAAGTACCTGTTGTACCTGTCTGAGATCCACTGGTTTTAGCATTCTGTTGGTGCTGACACTCTTCTTGTGGGTTTGAGTGTGCTGTTTCCAGCCCTTCTCAAGTGGCCGTCAGTTGATTGATTGTTAATCTTGGCTGTTGTGGAGATTGTTTAGAACAAGGGAATTTTCAGGGTGACATAGTGACAGAAGGGATAATGGAAGAACTACTGTTTTTTGTTGGTTTACTCTGAGTACAGTTATGTTATTTGAAAAGTTGCATTTTTCCTCTTTTTTCTGCCTATTACAGGTTTTATTTCACCTGTTGGATAGGGTTCGAGAATCTTCTACGACAGCTGACAAAGAGAAGATTGAATCAGGAGGAGGCAACATTCTCATTCATCATTCAAGGGATACAGCTGAGAAACAGTGGGCTGAGACATGGGTATTAACACTGGCTGGAGTTGCAAGAATATTTAACACCAGGAGATACTTACTGCAGCCTCTAGGTAAAACTTGTAGTTATTTAAAGACACAATAATGAACTTTCTGGTTTTGTATGTTCTTGTCATTTAAGTACTGGGCAAGAATCTTAACCTTAGCTGAAAAATGTTTTTTATTGTATCACCTCAAATGTTATGAAAATTATGGAGTTATTAATTCATGCTCTGTAGAGCCAAAATTTGTAACTACAGATTTCCTCTTCTGTGTCACAGTACTTGAGATCAAATCTTGGTATTCACAATTTAGTCCCAATTCTGAATGCTAAATAGCTTTAAGTTATAGTAGACTGATAACAATAATACTTTGTCTGTTCTTTGTCAGAACATGCTTTTCCTTTTGTATGTCTGAGGGAATGCAGCACTTGCCTGGAACTCTTTTGTGGCATCAGTGTGTCAAATTTAGCTGTTCTCTTAGCACATGAGGAGAACTTAACTGTAAAGTCAGTAGAGCATTGAACATGTACATTGTTTAGCTGTATGTAGTAATATTTTACAATAGCTTGGTAATTTCTACAAGAAAAAAGTACAAAAGGAATAGAGAATGTATAACTTACAAAGAAAAGTCCTCATTAGATTAATCTACCTTCAGATCAGATTAATCTACATCCTATAGTATACAATTAATGTATATTAACTGGATATAAGTTGTGTTGTATTTACTTTTGGTCATTTGTGATATAGGTATCAACATATTAGCTAGTAAGCATATTAGTCTTTTGCAGAAATGTGGTAGAATTTAGGCTGTATTAAACTTGAGTTAAAACTGAATAATAAAATTAGAACTATTTTAATTATTCAAACCCTGTAATTAGTAATATAGAAAATTGAAGGTTAAGGCTAAATTTAATGAAAAACTCAAATGCCTCAAATAAAATCTTTCCACAGTACAATAATCAGAATATTTTAAAATCAATTTTTTATAAATGCATTGCATGAGAACAGATTTGACCCTTAATTCCTTGTGTGGGCTTAACCCTTCTTGAAATCAACAAGTGTCTGGTATGTATAAAGACAAATCTGCTTCACTATACTGAATGAAGAAAATGTATTTTACTGGTATGGACTGTGGTATGTGATTTTTGCTTGCAAATTTAGCATGAAGATAGGTATATTGTTTTATTCTTCATATTTATGTGTTTCTCTGTCACATTCATTTTTTCAGCTTATGGTTGAACTGATATAAAAGTCATTCAATTGGCCACCTAATCTCTTGAAATTTTTGTGTGTTAGAGTAACACGTACATGAGCAGACTTTTAGAGGGGTGGGGTGGGTGGAAATGGGAATAGGAAGCAAGT
This sequence comes from Pycnonotus jocosus, assembly GCA_013400435.1. NCBI lineage: Eukaryota > Metazoa > Chordata > Aves > Passeriformes > Pycnonotidae > Pycnonotus > Pycnonotus jocosus. The sequence continues at coordinate 99,902 of VWYP01010793.1, forward strand.
TCCAAATTGATTTTTTTTCCCCTCCTCTCTTTTTTTTTAAATAGGAGACTTTTCCCAAGCCTGGGATGTTCTTCTTGATCACATCCAGTCAGCAGCACTCAGCAAAAATAATGAAGTTTCCTTGGCTGCTCTGAAAAGCTTCCAGGAGATCCTACAGATTGTTTCTCCTGCTCGAGACTCTGAGAAGCCTGAGACACCGCCTGCCATCAATGTTTCTGTACCTTTAGTTGTAGGGACAACAACTGCCAATAGTCTTGGCAGATCATTCATGAGAACTGACTCCATAGGAGAAAGAATAGGAAGATACAATGGATCTGAACCTCCCGTAATAGATGAGATAGAAGATTTGAATCTTTGGTGGGCAGCCTGGAACAGCTGGTATAGGATTGGATCAGAAAGTACAAGGCCTCCAATTACTTGTGATAAATTGACTTTCATTCCCAGCCAGCCTTTTCTTACAGCTTTAATTCAGATATTCCCAGCTCTTTACCAACACATCAAAACTGGTTTCAGCATGGATGATCTCCAAAAGCTGGGTGTCATTTTGCATGGTGCTGTTTCAGTTCCAATCAGTTCAGATGCTTCCCCTTTCATCCTTCCATCTTACACTGAAGCAGTTTTGACAAGTTTACAAGAAGCAGTGCTTACAGCTTTAGATGTTTTACAAAAGGTAATAATGCAACTTCTAGTGTGTGAAAGGTAAACTAAAGTGTGTCCTACTTCTTCTCTATAGAACTACAGTGTGGTGATTTAAACATGATTTAAAAAAAATAATAATTGCACAGTGTGTTGTATTATAACAATCAGATCTCCATTCCTGCTGCAAAATAGATGCTCTGCATTGAAAGGAATGGTGCAATCTATATGAAATATGCTTTTGCTTGATCACAGAAGTACCTTAAATGTTGTGCTGCATTTGTAGCCATTTACTTGCCCATCTAATACTGAAGTACTTTTGATGTTGATACTGAAGGTCTGTATATGGAGATAGAGGAACAATCCCATGAAGAGTGTTCTATATGATGTCCAGGTGCTGCCATGAACAGTCTAGAAAGAGCAGTGATGATGAGAACTTACAGTTTACATAAAGCATAATATATAGAAGGCTCTCTGGGAGATTACCTGCATTCTTACCTCTTATTAATCAGTTATTTAAAGAAAATGCTGCATCTGTGCTTAAGAAATTCGTACTATAGAACTCATCCTCAAAGAGCACCCATCATGCAAGTGAATCTATAAACAACAAATGAGGGTGCTCTTTCTCTGAAAGCCAAAAAAAAAAAAAAAAAAAAGAACATAGTACTGCTTGCTTCTTTCTTTTTGCAGTTGTAAAATATCTCCTTGCAAAATTTAGTGCTCATTCACAAAACTTATCTATTCAAAAGAAGCAGCATTGATAATGAATGGAATAATGCATTTATATTAACCACTGCTTTTGAAAAAACCTTCCCCTGCCCCCGCAAGAAAAACCCCCAACATTGGGGAATTTCCCATTACTTGGGAAATGCTAGAATTAAAATATCCAGGTGACCTGACTTCATTCTCTTTGGGCTTTTGTGTTAAGGCTACTTTGCTTAACTATGTGGCCATACATTTCCCCCTGCTGCTGTCAGGATCCTGTCCCATTTAGCTCATAGAACACATGATGGCTGCCAAATGAGCAGCAATTCAGTGTCTTATTTTCTCTTTTGCTTAGTGTGAGCTGATTAATCTCAAACATAAACAAGCAAGGTAGAATCATTATCTTGTGGCCATTCCTTTACTTGATGGTTTTAACAAATATTCATTCATGTATTTTGAAAACAGAGGTATAAGGATAACATCATAAAAAGGTTTGGGTTGGAAGGAACCTTAAAGCTCATCTAGTTCCTGCAATCCCTGCCATGGAAATGCTATGGAGTGAATTATTTTGTTTAAATTTCAATTCAGTTTGCTTGGATAGAAGTTGGTGTTAAATCTCCAACTTTTGTCCATGGTTATATAAATAACATGAAATTTTAAAACCAGTCATGTCTACTACATTTTCATCCTTTTCCAGTCAGGCTTGACCCTTTTTTCCCTCTGTTTTCCAGCAGGTCAGTCCAGCCCAAATCCTATTTTTGCCATTTGATCAATCCATTTATTCATCTCAGGTTTTTCTGTTTTTTAGTCTCATTATCCAGATGATCTTAGTTTCCAAAGGCTGCAGGCATTAGGGCTTTTCAAAGAAGGGATTACCAGAGTTTTTAACATGAGGAAAAACTGCACATTATTTTACTCTTGTTCTTGTCAAGGTATTTTAGCTGAAGGTTTCTAAGCAATAACAAAACCAATAACTCTACATGAGAAAGTGAGACATCTCCCCACTCCCAGTGTCACTGGGTTACCATGGCAGTTACAGGCCTTTGCAAACAGATTTCCCTAAGATGGCATCTCAAATCTCCCATCCCACCTATACTTACATTACTAACACAACAGGACTGAAGTTCCTAAAAACATTAGTTAAAGTATTTTTGGACACCAGAAAGTTCTGCAAAGTTGTTTGATTGCTCCTCTCGGTTGTATAAACACAGTTCAGCTCACATGGCAAGGCAGCCAGCCAGTGCTGATGTGAAGCAAAGGCCATGCATCAGATGGTTTTGCTTTAGGCCAGAGTACCTTCTTCCTCTCTTGAAATCAATAGATACTCTCAGGAGTACACACAGAAGCTAGTGGAAGCATTAAAGAAGAGTATGTAAATATTTGCAGTCTTTGAAACAAGACATTTCTCTGTGTTTGTGAGTAGGATCAGGTTCTTTGCTGATACAGGAAGACTGGGGTCAGTTCTGATTTTCTCAGAAGTTGCAGAACAACTTTGCAATTTGAATAGCATGAAAAAAACAATTTGCAGAGTGAACCTTGGCTAGTTTAATAAATATATTTTATAATGTGGTTCCACTAACAAAGAACATCATTACAACTCAAGGGCATGGGAATGGAAGGGAGCTTTGGATCTCTTTTCAGGCTTCCAAATGCTGAGCCCATTTTACACCCTTTGTTTTGTTCTTCGTTGTCTTTTTATTTCTCATTAAAACTCATCTTCTGCTCTTTCACTGCTGTAGTATAGGGGGGTTTGGGGTTTTTTGGTACCGTAAGTATACTGTTCCTGAAATGTTTTGCATTTTAAAGCAGTATTATGACTTTCTGCTATACCAAACCATATAATTCTCATTTTATTTATATTCCTTTCTATAAGACACTCTTTTAACTACTTTTTGAAGCCTTCTATGATTTACTTCTGAGATTTAAATGTTTATTGAAGTAGAACTTAAAGAAGATGTGGCTGAGATCTATATATAAGACTTATATAAAAGACTTTATTTTACTGACAAGTCAAAGCAGAGTTTGTGAAGAACTTATCTTTTATTTGATGAGATAGCTGAACTGAACTATATATGCCCAGGTATCTTGCCACTTTATTTACTTCAATAAAGTAACAAAATCTAATTTCCTTAAACTATTGGAACTATACACTATCTTTCATACAGCTCGACCTTTGTGTAGTCTTATGTGGGGATTTTTCTGTAGGAGTTCCTTGTACTGATGCAGGTGTTAAAGCAAAAGCTCAAGAAATACATATTAAACTTTTTTATTTTCTTTTGATAAAGGCTATATGTGTGGGCTCAGAAGGTATGCAGATAATGTATCCTGCAATCTTTGACCAACTGCTGGCCTTCGTAGAATTCTCCTGCAAGCCTCCACAGTATGGACAGCTGGAAACAAAGCACATTGCAAATGCAAAGTATAATCAGGTAATTAATTAGAAATCTCACTTGGCTGGTTAATCAAATTCAGCTTCAGATATAGATTGTTCAGCAAGATGCATTTGTTCAATCTGTAAAAACTTAACTGCATGTTGTGTAATAAGGTTTTTTTACATGCTTTTTTTATCTTCTTTTACTCCTTTTGCATTCTTCTTTGCTTTTATACCTTGTATTCCTTCATGTAGGAAAGGTCTGGCTTGGACACCAGACAAATGTATCTGAATTTGTCCTAAAATAATTTGTCCTACAAGAGGTACTAAACTAAGCACAGAGACATGATAATTTTGAATGGAGAAAATTCCCTCAAACTGCAGATTTTTGAATTGCACGTGCTGTAAAGAAATGGAACGTGTTCAATGATTCATTTAATCTGTGTACACTGCTGTTCCCTAAGCATGAGCATCTCATTCAGTGTAATCAAAGAGGTAACTATTATGTATGTATGTATTAATTCTTCTTATTCTGTTTGTCCTGCAACACAATGGAATCACACTAGATACAACTATTTGCACCGGTGAGTTAAATTTCCTTCAAGATTGTCCTAATGTAGTTGTCTTGCTTAGACTGCAACATTTCTCCTACTTAAATGTACTTTACTTCAGTGTACAGTACATTTTCATAGCCAGACTATGCTGTATTTGCAGTTTTGTTGCTTGGACCATATTCTTAGCAAACCTTGCATGCATTAAACTGAGAGTTCAGTGCAAAACATACACTTTCTGTTCCTTAATTAATGTTTTCACATGTAATTTTGTAATTTACTAATTCCTTTTCCTAGGCGGAATGGGTGGCATTGAATTATGTACCATTTGCAGAGAGATCATTGGAAGTTGTGGTGGACTTATACCAAAAGACGGCTTGCCATAAAGCTGTGGTAACAGAAAAGGTTCTTCAGAACATTATTAAGGTAAAAGTTTGACCTGCATGTGCTCTGAATTAATGAATTTATATTAAAAATCATGAGTTTTCAGCTAGTGTCAACAAACACTTCCTGGGAAGCTTCAAGCTGTAGTAAATAGATTGATATTTTATGAAGATGAACAGCAGGGAATAATTTATTTTGGAGCTGGAAGGCTATTTATTAGTTTATATGTATTGTTCTTAGCTGGGTGATGTCAGCATCAGTATTTCAGTGTTAGGATAAAAATTACCAAATGTGTTAGGCCACAAAATTTTCGTCTTTGAAAGTGTTATGCACCTGAGTGTAGTAAGTAGGCCTGTTAGTAAATATGGCATTGAAGGCCAAAGCTCAGTTTCTGTAGACTGGCATATTTGCTGTGGGGGCATGTGCTCTGTTACTTTTGATTTGCTTTTAATGACTTCATGTGTCAGTGCAGCTATGAAATGTTACAGGTAAGCAAATATACCTTTAAAGTCAAATTGTCAAATGCTTCACTTTTTTTGACCATTCCATTTTGGCAAAAAAAATTTTAGTAAACAACGGAAGTAATATTTTCCAGTAATATTTCTGGGAAATAATAATCTATCAGAGCTAGCTTGTTTGCAATGACTTGGCTGACATCAGGACTTTCCTGTACAGACGTTTAGAAACCTGAATGTGTTTAAAACAGGTGATATTTGAAATCTATTATGAATTAAATATTTATATTTCAAAGTTAATGCAGTTATTTTCCACTTCTGTTTTAATGGGATTGCTGAAACTGATAGAAATACCACTTTTTTGTAACATTTGCAGTTGCTAACAGTATGATCTGTTGTGATATATGAAAATGCTTTTAATTTTTTTTCATGTCTTTAAAGCATGTTGATTTTGGAATTAGATTTGACGCATATGACCAATAGCAACAGAAAAAAATGTTCTGTTTATGTCTAGGGTTAGGTTCTAGCTGTCATAATTTTTTGCCATAAAGAATTAATGATATTTGACTTCCTTGTGAGAGTCAGAGTGAGTCTTTCTTCCATTTGCTTTCTGCAAATCAGAGACTGTACTAAAGGTATGGGGGGGCATACATATAGTCACTATGAATTTAGTCACCATGCATTTGAAATGTCAAGTACATAATTGGTTTTCCAAGATAACTTACTATCGGGTTCTAAGGTTTGACTAACAATGTTAAAAGGAATGCATATAAGTGTAAATAGTTCATATGCCTAATGTTTTAAAGTTTATTAATTACTTTCTTTCATAGATATTGAATGTGACTATCTAAGAAACTTAAAATTTGCTGTGTTTTCATCTGCTTTACATTTTGAGTTGTATTGTAGCCTTTATCTGAGAATTTCACTAACTGTTCGTTCTTTCAAATCTCATGTGGTTTAATAGTTGATAATGACCAGATTTCCTCCAATGGTTATGTTGCAGTGTTAAAAGTTCACCTTTATTGGGAAAAGTTTAAATTCAATGAGGCTTGCTTTTTTTTTTTTTTTTTTTTT